>BTHU01000015.1:69861664-70234164 GCA_036184795.1 Tokudaia tokunoshimensis
TCCTTGGAAGGAAGGAGGAAGAGAGAGAGAGAGAGAGTGGACCTGGCTTGAGTATCTGAAACCTGAAACCTAACCCCAGTGACACACTTTCTCCAACATGTTCATACCTACATCAGCAAACTCCATATGAGCCTATAAGTACTTTTTTCTTCCGAAACTCCTCATTCTCCTCCCTGGTCCCCACAAGCATGTAACTATATCAGAATGAAAAAAATACATTTAATTCAATTTCAAAATCTGCACCTCTAGTTTGTTACAGTATCACTTTGTTTAAAAGTGGAAAATTCATTGTCTCTTTTAAGACTCATGGTGATCTCCTAGCTGTAACCCACTATAAAGTAAACAGGCAAAAACAGATCGTATACTTCCAACATCGAATGGCACAGAATATATATTACCAATCCAAAGAGGAGGAAAAGAAAGATAATGAACAAATGGCACACTGAAACAAGACCAAAGTTTAGTTGGCAAATCATTAACTCCATTTCCCTCATTGAAACACTCTGCATATCTCCAACATCATTGTTGTAAACTACAGCACAGTTCTTTCTTTTTCACTGGTTCCGTGTCTACTTAGCAGCTTTACTTGGAAGATGCCCCATGACTCTGGAATCTCCAACATTTTGGGTTCTCCAGAGCAATTTATGATGAACTTTCACAGCTTCCTGCATTGGCATTTCTAGGACTGCATGCAGAGACATCCCTGACATATACCATACCTCAGCAGACTTTCCTTAGTCACTCAAAGAGATACATGATCCTTTCCTTGTGTGCTTGATGCCAAATCCAAAACCACGTGGCCAAAGGTGACAAGTTAGGCTGCTTGCTGGAGGTGAAACATAGACTTTGTGTTTGACTTTTTTGCTTAAATTAGATTATGTATTGAATAAAGATATTTACTTTATTTTCAATTAATAGTTTCTGCAATTTAGAGAATCATAAAATTATAATAACACTGTTTCTAATTACTTATTGTTTCTGTAAGGTTTTGCTTCTGCAAAATTTACATGCTAAGAGGAGCAGGAATTCCACTGAAACAAATGAGGAAACAGCACTGATTTGCTCAGGTTAAAATAATAATTCAGAGAGCTTGCCCTGCATCCGGGGGTGAGGGGGCTGCGGCCACCCAAGATAACTAGGTGAGATTCCTCTAATTCCTTAATCCCCTGCATGCTGGATCTTCTAGCAAGTCCAGCAGCCTCGAGTTCTACCCTGTTCCCTCTGTGTTCCATCTTCTAGTTCACACCTCTACCTGCAACCCTGGAAGGTTGCAGTCATCAAGGACCACCAGTTGAGACCACTACCCCAATTACCTGTCTGGCGACCTTCCACACAAACCCAGCAGCTGCAAATTCTGCCCTACTCATTATGCACTCCACTGCCCTGCTAAAGCTCTGCCTTCACACATGGAGAACTGTTGCCACCCAGGAAAACCCAGTAAGATCTCCATGCCTATGTTCCCTGTCCACTGAGTCCCCCAGAAAGCACAGAAGCCATGAGTCTTCCCTGTCCCCTACGCTACTCCATCTTCCATTCCACTCATTTACATACAATAGCAGATACCTGCATCATTCAGGGACCACAAGCTCTGCATGCAATCTGGGAAGATTGTTGCTACACGAGAAAAAAAAGTTCTACCTGCAATCGCAGAGTCCATCAAGAACTATTCACTGTTTCTGCCTCACTGAAAGGCTTGTTGCCATCCCAATCAACAAGTTCTATCTGCAATCCCAGAGGCCTGCTGCCATCAGGAACTAACAGTGCCAACACCAAAAACAACCAGATGACTAAAGGCAAGCATAAGAGCACTGTTAACAAAAGCTAGTGTAATAAGGCACCACCACATCCAGGCTATCCTACGACAGCAATCCCAGAATATCCTAACACACATGAAGTGCAGGATAATTATCTTGAATCTGATTTTATGAAGACAATAGAGACCTTTAAAGAAGAAAATCATGAATACATTATATAAGTACAGAAAAATACAATCCATCAGGCAGAAGTCTTTAAAGAAGAAACAAATAAATATAAAGAGAGAAAAATATAATCAAAAAGTGAAATAAATAAATAAAACTATTCAAGACCTGAAAATGAATAAAAACAGAAATAAAGAAAACACTAACTGAGACAATCCTGGAAATGGAAAACCTAAGAAAGAGTAAGAACTACAGACAAGAAAATACTCCTTTCATATGATAATTAAAACATTAACTGTCCAGAAAAAAGGAGAAACTTTAAAAGCTGCAAGGGAAAAGGCCAAGTAAAGTATAAAGGCAGACCTAGATTCCATCTCACACCAGTCAGGATGGCTAAAACCAAAAACACAGGAGACAGCAGTTGTTGGCGAGGATGTGGAGAAAGAGGAACACTCCTCCACTGCTGGTGGAATTGCAAGCTGGTACAACCACTCTGGAAAGCAGTCTGGCGGTTCCTCAGAAAACTGGGCATGACACTCCCGGAGGATCCGGCTATACCACTCCTGGGCATATATCCAGAGGCTTTACCTGCATGCAATAAGGACACATGCTCCACTATGTTCATAGCAGCCTTATTTATAATAGCCAGAAGCTGGAAAGAACCCAGATGTCCCTCAACGGAGGAATGGATTCAGAAGATGTGGTATATCTACACAATGGAATACTACTCTGCAATTAAAAACAATGAATTCATGAAATTCCTAGGCAAATGGTCAGATCTTGAAAATATCATCCTTAGTGAGGTAACCCAATCACAAAAGAACACACATGGTATGCAGTCACTGATAAGGGGATATTGACCCAGAATCTCGGAATACCCTAGACACAATCCGCATATCAATAGATTTCTAAAAAGATGGAAGTAGAGACCCCTGGTCCTGGAAAGACTGGATGTAGGGGAACGCCAGGACAGAGTAACAAGAGGGGGTTGAATGGAGAAAAGAGGGAGGGAAGGGGGCTTATGGGACTTTCGGGGAGGGAGGAAACGGGAAAGGGGAAATGATTTGGAATGTAAATTAAAAAAATAAAATAAAATAAATAATAAAAAAAGGAAAAAAAAAGAATAACACCAGACTTCTTCACAGAGCCTTTAAGAGGTAGAAGGGCCTGGGAAGATTAATGTCTTATAGTCTTGAAGAGATCAGAGATGTGAGTCCATACTACTATACTCATAAAACTTTCTATCACTGTAGACAGAAAATGCAAGAAATTTCATGACAAAACCAAACTTAAACAATATTTTCCACTAATTTATCACTACAAAGGATACTAGAAAGAAAACTCAAACAAAAAGAGAGAGTAACTAACCTAAGAAAATATAAAAAATAGATAATTCCGTACTACAAAATCAAAAGAGCATTAATTCCCCATATACACACACACATATATACAAGCACAGTACCACCACCATTATCAAAATAACAGGAACTAACAATCACTGGTCAGTAATATTTCTTAACATAAATGAACTCAGTTCCTCAACAAAAAAATCACAGGCTAACAGAATTGATCCAAGAACATGATCCATCTATCTTCAGCACACTAGAAACATCCCTTAGCAACAAAGATAGATATTATCTCAGAGTTAAGGGCTACTAAAAAGCTTTTATTTCAAACAAGTGGACCCAAGAAATGAGGAGGAGTAGCCATTCTAATATCTAATAAAATGAACTTTCAAACAAAACTAATCAAAAGAGACATGGAAGGACACTTTCTACTCATCAAAGGAAGAATCTACCAAGATGAACTCTCAATTCTGAATGCCTATGTGCCAAATTCAGGGCACCCACATTTTTGAAAGAAACATTACTGAAGCTCAAAATCACACCTAGAACCCCACATATTAATAGTGTGATTCCTTAGCACCCCACTCTTGCCAATTGAAATGTTGAGACAGAAAATAACAGAGGAATAATGAAATTAACAGAAGTTATGAAATATATGGACCTAACAGATGTCTACAGGACATTTCACCCAAACACAAGACTATACCTTCCTCTCACAACTCATGGATTCTTCTCCAAAAGTGATCATATACTCAGTAACAAAGTAAGCCACAATAGATATGAGAAAATTGAAATAACGCCTTGTATCCTATCAGATGACCATGAATTAAAGGAAAAATTCAACAACAGAAACCACAGATAGCCTGCATAGTCGTGGAAACTGAACAGTTTTCTACTACTATGATTACTGACTGCTTCAGAAAAGAAATAAAGAAATCAAGACTGTAGAATTCAATAAAAGTGAAGGCACAACATAATCAAAAACATGTGACACAATGAAACCAGTGCTAAAAGGAAAGTTAAGAGCAATAAGTACCTTCATAAAGACATTGAATAGCTCTCAAGTAACGATTGAAAAGTATAATTGAAATGTTTAGGGAAAAAAAAAGCAGCAAACACACCCAAGGGGAGGAGGTAGCAGGAAATAATCAAACTCAAGGCTGAAATCAATCACTTAGAAACAAAAAGATCCTCCACAGTACCAAGGGTCTCCCCTCAAGTTGATGTCAGAAAAAGGCATCCTCTGCTACATATGTATCTGGAGCCATGGATATCTCCATGTGCACTCCTTGATTGGTGGTCTAGTTCCTGGGAGCCCTGGGTGGTCTGGCCAGCCAGGGTGGGTGAGTGGATGGAGGAGCACCTTCATAGAAACAAAGAGGACAGAGTAGAAGGCAGATGGGACAGAAGGTTGTAAAAGGGTAACCGGGAAGGGGGATATCATTTGAGATGCAAACGAATAAACGAATGAAATGGTTAATAAAAATAATTTAAAAAGTATAAAGTGGACCAGAAAAGAAAAGAAAAGAAAAGAAAAGAAAGAAACATAGAGAACAATCCAAAGAATCAAGAAAACTGTGAGTAGGTTATTTGAGAAAATCAACAAGATAGGCAAACCCTTAGCCAAACTAACTAAAAGGCAGCATCTAAATTAACATAAGAAGTGAAAAAGGAGACATAACAAAAGTCACTGAAGAAATTCAAAGAATTATCGGGTCTTACTTCAAAAACCTTCACTCCACAAAATTAGAAAATCTACATGAAATGGATGAATTTCTAGACAGACATCACTTACCAAAGTTAAATCAAGATCAGGTAAATTGTCTGAATAATCTTATATCCCCTAAGGAAATAGAAATAGTCACTAAGTCTCCCAATCAAGAAAACTTCAAGACCAGATGGTTTTAATGCAGACTTTGACTAGATTTTCAAAGAAGAGATAATATCAATATTCCTCGAACTATTGCACAAAACAGAAACAGAAGAAACACTTCTAAACTCATTTTATGAGGTTACAGTCACATTGATACCTCAAACTCACAAAGACTCACCAAAGAAAGAGAATTTCAGAAAAATTTCCATCACAAATATTGACACAAAAATATTCAATATTCTGTTTACTTGTAAACGGAATCCAGAATCCAACACATTAAAGAGTTTCAACCATAATCAAGTAGGCTTCATCCCAGGTATGAATGGGTGGGTCAATATACAAACATACATGAATAGTATTCACCATATAAATTAATTGAAAGGAAAAAGAATATCATTTCTTTACATGCTAAGAAAGCCTTTAACAAAATCTAAGACCCCTTCAGGGACAAAGAGGGAGCAGAGACTAGGGGAATGGCCAACCAATGACTATCTCAAATAAAAACCTATCCCATGTGTAAGAACCAATCCTTGACCCCTATTGACGATATTTTATTATGCTGGCAAACATGAGCCCAGCATAAGTGTACTCTGAGATGCTCCACCCAGAAGCTGATTGAATCAGAGACCCATAGCCAAACATTCAATGGAGCTCCGGAAGTCTTATGTAAGAGCTGGAGGAAGGATTGAGGGACTCAGAAGGGACAGGAATTTACCTGCATACTTTGGAGCTTCCTGAGAATGAACGACCAAGCAAAGAGCATACATGTGCTGAACCTAGGCTCCCCCATATGTAGTAGTTTTGCTTTGTCTTCATGTAGGTCCCAAACCAATGAAGCAGGGCTGTCCCTGACTCTGTTGCCTGCCTGTGTTTCCTGTTCCCCTAACTGGACTTCCTCTTCTGGCCACAGTGGGAAAGGATTACCTAGTCTTGCAAGGATGTGATGTCGGGGTAGGTTTACCTAGACTTGCAAGAATGTGATCTGTCATGGTAGGTTGGTATCAACAGAGGTTCAGGGGCTCCTCCTCCTCAGAGAAAAAGAGGAGGGGGAAATGTGGGCAGAAACTGTGGGTGGGTGGTAAGGGTAGGAGAGGGATGCTTCCCTCGAAATGGAAAATAAATAAATAAATAAATAAATAAATACATAAATAAATAAATGGAACAAAAATGAAATAAATAAAAACAAAAATAATATAGAATATAAGCACACATAGTCTATCCATGTAAAACTTCTCCGAGATGTGCATTCTCTGCTTCCTCCCATAGCAATTCTTTGTGCAAAACAGAATGGATGGGAAGAGTGCTTATTTGTATCATTTGCTGCTTACATTCACCACTACCATTTTCTGTGAATATCCCATAATCCATTTGAGAAACCATTCTGAACATATCTGATTCAAAACAAAATGAAAAGGTAAATAAATTCATAGTTGGGACAATATTTACCATTCCCTACAATATCATGTGCGATTTGTTTCAACTACTATTTGCAAAGCTACCATGCATGAAATAGAAGACGGAGAAATGCAATGTGCTACAGGTGTTCTCTCTTTGCAGAAAGCTGATGCTGCTGTTACATTCTAGCATACACTCTTTCTGAATTCTTCCATTTCTTGTAATAGGTGAACTTCTTGTGAGCACTTTCAACAAGCCTCTTCTAGGTTGAGTATCTTACCCAGAAGGCTGCAATGATAGAAAATGCCAATTATAGGCACTAGAGATAAGAATGGGGAAATTAGTAAATAAATAAATAAATAAATAAATGAGATTTTATTAATATGATTTGTAAGAACAGAATAACTAAAGTGGTGAATTTGGAGTTTCAGATACTATGTCAAAAAATATACAGAATATCATTATATATTATGTAAACATACATGCACATACAAAAGAATAAGCACATTCATACAAATATTTACTTACCTACTTTATCTTTTTATTTCTCAATTCATAAACACAGACAAGGCTTTTGAATAAAAATAACATAATATTTATGTTAATAAAATAATGTAATATTTATGTTAAAAACAAAGCATATTTACTTATTCTCTGTAGAATAAAGTTGAGGATAAGTAGTCAATACCTAAATAATTCCAACTCATAGAGAATTGTATGCATTTGAAAATAAAGAAAATAATTATAGAGCTAACATTAAGAGGAATGTGTATGCATTTAAAAAAGGATAAGATTTAAAAGCTGTGACATATTAAAAATATTTTTGTTCATAGCAAGTTTTCTCCATGAAAAATCTTTGCCTATTCCCAGTTACTTTCTTGTTGTGATGAAACCTAGAAAAAAGCAACTTAAGTGAGAAAGAGCTATTTTGAGAGTGTTTCAGAAGAATGTAGTCTAGCATGGTATAGAACAGGTGGGTGGAAGCAAGGAAGATATGGTGGCTAGTCACATTACATCTATCTCTGGAAGCAATGTGCAATCAGAAAACTGGACTGAGCTACAGAACAATATAAAATCAAACTATTAACTCCTTTTAGGAAAGTTCCACCTACTAAGTGTTCCTCCATATTCTTAAGGTAGCTAATTGTTTGGGACCAAATGAACTTATTCAAATCACAGTAGACCATCAATTTGCCTGCTGTAACTGAACAGAAGCCAGAAGAATATTGAAGTTAATATGAGCAAAAAAGCTTGAAATGCAGTAAGACAGCTATGGGTGAGAGGTTAAAGGAAATTACACACAATAATGATATGAATCCTGAAGGATGGAGATGGCTGTCATATAATAGCAAAGAATATATGGAAAAAATAAGCATTCCAAATAAACGTTTTGCTTTAGAGTAGATGATTTTTCAGAATGATATCCAAAATAAACCTGAACTCTTCACTGTGGAAAAAAAAACTACAGGGAGATGTTTCTTAGATGTAACTAAGAATAGTTACATCTAAGAAAACAAGTAAATATTAGGTTAAACATTAAAAACCAGGTTGCAGAAAAATCCCACTAGAGGTGAATTTATTCTGAGACCTAGAAAAGGTCTGAAACTGAAGATAAAATCATACTGGGCTTGAAAGAAGCTTTTGTAAATATATCACAGTGTAATATATCTTAAAACTGTCCAGAAAAGGGTATTATGGTCAAATAAATAAAAGTCCCTCTGAGAATCTTAGAGAAATATTATCTTACAAAAATTGGTTAAATAATTTTGTTCTGATATTCTTAAGCCCCTGTTACAAAAACCTCATTATTTTTTTAAATGCCCATGGTTAACATTTTGTTAGGTGAAGAGAATAATATATATATATATATATATATATATATATATATGTATTATATATAATATTTATATAATATAATGTAAATAATATATATTAATATATATGTGTTATATATTAATATATAATATATTATATATTAATATATACTATATTAATATATAATATATTATATAAATATATTATCATATATATAAATATATAAATATATTATCATATATATGTGTGTGTGTGTGTATGTAAACGCATAAAACTCAGTAATATATCCAAAATAGTTTCATCTTAGAAAGTATCATAATTAGCACTACATGAAACCAAGACTTTTCATCAGAAGAATGAAAATTATCAGCTTTATTTTATGGTTGAATATGAAGTTTGTAGGCAGATTTGTGTTGTAGATCTGTTCTTCCCTATCTCGCATTATGTTTAGAAGTACAGGAGACTTGGAGTATAGGGTAAGCTCGTGAAAGTATCACATAACATAGTACTGCTTGCTCTCCTTTAAGACTACGTCTTTCTGTTTCCTATGCTTTATAAACATCAGGAAATACACATATGTTTCAAACATTTGTGAATTTTTGGAATGATCAACTCGGGCATATGGGATGAGAGGGAGAAAAAAATATTGTGAATATAGTACCAATGTATAAATCCTAAAAGATAAGTTTAAAATGAGAAAATAATGATAATAATAAAGTTATACAATCCTCAACACATTGTTCAGCTGTATTGCTTCAGGTGTACTGTGTACCTCTATAACATTAAATTAGTATTTTAGTATTTTTCATTAAGTTGATATATTCCCAGGTATTTATTTTAGACCATGTTCTGACTTTCTAATAGATAAATCAAAGAAGTTGCTAGGTACAATCTTTATCATACAGGACTGTATGAAGGAGAGGCGGACAATCAAATAAAAGTAGATTCATGAGAAGGCACTTGCTGAACTAAAATCTGACTGTTCACTATACAATCTTAAAAACAGATACACTAATAAACACATGATTGCAGTATCTATTCTACTTAAATATTTCATTTTTCAAAAAGGTCATTACATACTAAACTTCTGTATAAATCTGTTAACATTCAATCTTGAAGACCATCTTGAAAAAGCATTGCAGTGAGGTGTTTTAAAAGTAGAGGGGGGCAGTTACACTTCCTTTCAGCATACTCTGTATATAAGACACCAAACAATGCTGTCAAACGGATTCTATTGTGAACTACATTTGATTTATGAAGTAACCTATTTATTAAATGATGTATTAAGGTTATAAGTTTAGAAATTATAAAATGAAAGTACTCAGAGCATTTTTATGTGTTTTATTGGTTAAACAATGCTTAAAGATATTCTTATTAGTACAATATTGGCACTTTCTGGAGATATGCAGATATCATCTAATTAGGCTTAAGGTCTACTCAATTGGAGGAAATTCATTTCTGTCACTATAAATTTCCCAGCAACTTGAATTGGTGAGTCCATGGATCCTAGAGAAAAACTACTGTCAACATATTTATAAGTCACTCCTATCTAATTTAAAAATAATCTCTATCCCAGATGGCTATGCACATCCTATTATCTTGAATTATTGCTTTTATTTGAGATAGCAGACTTTTCTGACCTTTCTAACAATTAGGCACAGCCATCTTTATACTCTGTAATTAGAACACTCTGAGTGTGCAGTTGTGGAAAGGCTTAAGAGAATAAGTTAATTTTAGTTAATCTGGTTCAAGCTTCTGATAAATGAAATCCATAAGCAATGTGAGTAACTTTGTATCAAAGTGAGTTATAATGCATAAAGTATAAATGATAAAAGTGAATTTTACAAAAGGCATGCTTTACATAATCATAATAGAGTAAGTAACAGAATAATAAAATAAAGTAAGACGTACTGGTGAAAGCTTATTAACAACTGAAATGAAATATATCCATGTGTTCTGGAGGAAATGTGAAATATTTATCAAAGACTCAGAGGTTTGAGTTTCTGTCTCAGATGGTGGCGCTGTTTGTCACAGTTATGGACCCCTTAGAAAGTACAGCCTCGACGGAGAAAGTGTATTAATTGGGATAAGTTATGAGACTTTATATCCTGAACCACTTCCTGTTGATCTTCTGCTTCTACAGCACAGAAAACACACAGGACCAGCTCACTGCCTGCTATTGCTCTCATGCCAACCATTCGGTTTTCATATCTTCACAGATTTCCTGAAATGGCATATTGTACACTGAGCTTAAAGAAAGGCCTCTCCAGTTCTGACCATTTGCCTAGGAATTTCGTGAATTCATTGTTTTTAATTGCAGAGTAGTATTCCATTGTGTAAATATACCACATCTTCTGAATCCATTCCTCCGTTGAGGGACATCTGGGTTCTTTCCAGCTTCTGGCTATTATAAATAAGGCTGCTATGAATATAGTGGAGCATGTGTCCTTATTGCATGCAGGTAAAGTCTCTGGGTATATGCCCAGGAGTGGTATAGCCGGATCCTCCGGGAGTGTCATGCCCAGTTTTCTGAGGAGCCGCCAGACTGCTTTCCAGAGTGGTTGTACCAGCCTGCAATTCCACCAGCAGTGGAGGAGTGTTCCTCTTTCTCCACATCCTCTCCAACAACTGCTGTCTCCTGTGTTTTTGATCTTAGCCATCCTGACTGGTGTGAGATGGAATCTCAGGGTTGTTTTGATTTGCATTTCCCTAATGACTAAGGATGATGAACATCTCTTTAGGTGCTTCTCAGCCATTAGTGAGGTAACCCAATCACAAAAGATCACACATGGTATGAAGTCACTGATAAGGGGATATTGACCCAGAATCTCAGAATACCCTAGACACAATCAGCATATCAATAGATTTCTAAAAAGATGGAAGGAGAGACCCCTGGTCCTGGAAAGACTGGATGTAGGGGAACGCCAGGACAGAGTAATGAGAGGGGGTTGAACAGAGAAAAGAGGGAGGGAAGGGGGCTTATGGGACTTTCGGGGAGGGAGGAAACGGGAAAGGGGAAGTGATTTGGAATGTAAATTAAAAAAAAATAAAATAAAATTAAATTAAAAAAAAAAAAAAGAAAGGCCTCTCCAAGTTTCTTCTTGGCTTTAGGAAGGAAAAAATTAAAAAAATATATATTATGTTAAAAATATGTTGTTTTAAGTATATTTTTTACCCAAAGGACTTCTTAAGATTCTAGTGTTCTAAAGGCATTTCAGCTTATACTTGAGTTCTAAAACACTTCTTTGTAGTTGCTAGGAGAAAACGTTTTCTAAATATTTACTTTGATCATGTGAAAAGTATTGAGACTGGTTGAAAAAAAAGCATGTGCAATCTATGTGTTGAGATTTATTAGCTAGAAATAACTTTCCTGAAAGATTTCATTTAATTTATTTAATTTCTTTAAATCTCTTTTAGTGTCATCATTTGTCATAAATATATACTAATGCAAATATTGGAAGAGAAAAAACAAAAAAATATAACATTGTTTTAGTCAGCTTTAGAGCAACAGAATAAAATATTATATAAACTACTTCTGTTCCATGTATATCTTGTTTTATGTCTAAAAGAATAATATGTTTAAAACAATGAGATACGGATTTATATTTTTCTATGACACTGTATTCATTAGACCTTCCCTCTTGTTTTATGTTTATCATAGTCAAACTTATTCTTGGATAAACACAATGGTTTGAAGAACTAATGAGATCAATTATTAATTTTCCTCATTTGATTTGCATATTTAAATAGATGGATAGAAGATTGATATATAGGTGATCATGATGATAGATAGAATAATTGAATTCTTGATTTCAAGTAGTTAAGCATTTGACAAACATATCAAGACAAATTATTAAACAATAAAAATATGCGTATTAATATTACCAACTAGGCCAAGTTAGATGAAGGGCATCTTGATGAATAAGTAGCTCAAGGAAATGAAAACTTCATTTCTTTACTCGGGAACTCCAGATGACCAGAAGCTGCTAACAGGACACAGGTGGCTGTGTTCTCAGGAGAGCATTTCATAATAGATTTCAAATGAGGAAATGGGACTCATCAGTTTTAGATACTTTTGAAATCTCACCAGTGTGAAAGCCTTCATACATCATAACTGAAATAATGGGAAATGATTAATAAATGTCACTGACTTAAATGAGTTGCCAGATGTATCTGACTCTCTAGCGAGCAGTAGAAAAATGTAAAACAACCCCATAAAATGAATGTGTCATAAGAGTTTGTGTCAGTTTGTGTTAACCACGGGTAAGACTCCAACCTCCAAAATTAATTCAGTTTTAGAAATCTATATTACTTCTTTCAAGAGGATAAGCAATATTAATGCCCTGTCATTTGAAAGATTGTCTGTTTCTGCTATTTCAAAGCATGATAAAAAAATAAAATAATAAATTCAAGATGCAATACAAATATAGAGCTCAATTAAAATAGAAAATGTGATATAATACATAAATGAACTTTCTAAAATAAATATATTAAAAATGTTGCTTACTGGGGTTGCTATTATGGGTCACTGATATGATACTAGTGTGCATAAGTCTGAGGCAGAATGTTACTATGAGTTTGAGGATACCCTGAACTATCTATGAAGTTTCATGAAGCTGTAAAATGAGATGCTGTCTCAAACAAATAAAGTCTTTTTGAATAATAGATTATGAGTTTACTAAGAAACTTATAGAGATCTCTAATGCTCCACTGACAAATTCTTCAACTAACTAACATCAACTGTTGATTACAAAAGCCAAATTGTTTGAAATCATGGATCCATTTTGGAGATCATTGAAGCACAACTTCCTGTTAGTAGTTCCAAACATGAGGATCTTGAAGGCAGAAAGCTATTAATAAGAAAGCTTCCCAATCTATCTCACCCTGATACAAAATTCTTTCTTTTTTGCAGCTATAATTCAAGCAGATCCAAGCTTAGTTAGTGACACAGTCCTGGAGGTATATTCTTGTGATGTTAATTCTAGAGATCCCCAAACTGCAAGAGCTTTGAGTTAGGCACAGCTACCTCCGACTTTGAAATTGATAATATTATGCTTAAAGCCCCAACAGAAACTCTTAAGCAGGCAGATCTACCACTTGGGCCCTAAAATAGTAAGATCCTTCAGCAGGACATTCCTCTCAGAAAAAAAATATTTTGACACTAATATGTTATGTTAATATAAGATCGCTGAATTATAACTAAATTCAGCAATGAAGGAGTTGGTTTGCTGATGTTTTAAGAGATTTATATCCAAGAGTTTGTCCAGGCTGTGAAAACTGATTTAAATGATAATGAGACTTGAACTGTTAACATCTTTCCTATAGGGATTCAGAGTTATTCAGGGATTGTCTTTGGCACCAAGTCACTTTCTCCTGTGTTCAATAATAAATAATAAATTCTAAATAAATAATAATACATTTCTGCCTACCTTTTTCTATTGTTGGATCATCAAAATATAATTTCCTTGGGTTTCAAAGTCTCACAGATGGACTTTGAACTTTTGAATTGAACCTGGGACAACTGAATCTTTTTGGTAGTGCTGGGATGACCGCATGTTTGCCACTGTGAGAAAGATGGGTCCTTGAGGGAATCAGTTTCTAATTGTCTAAAACCCATGGTGAAATCTTATAGCTTTTGTGACTCTGTTGAGAGGTAGTAGAAACATTAGATGATGTCTAGGTTATTTTGAGAAATCAATGTAATTCTTGTGAGGCTAGATTTGCTAAGACAGAAGCAAACTCTCTTATGAAGCTACACTGGGCCCTTGGCTTTTGTTACTTCCATACATTAACTACGTCATTTCGCATCATAAAAACATACATTTTAAAAGCTTTTATCTTAATTGGAAGTAATTTAACTAAGCATTGAGAAATATTCAAGGAGGGTAAATGATAAGGACAGACAACATAATTAGGGAATAGAGAAGCCATGTAGAGAATCCCTTCTTACCTAAATAGAAAAAAAAAATGTTAGCAATATAGCTTAAGACCTTGACAGATTTATTAAAATGATATCATATTTATTACATTCCTTGTATCTACTATAATAAAGATTATTTTTAAAAAATCTCTCTATCATTCAGTGTCCAAATTCTTTACAGATCCCATGCTTCCTCACCTTGGAGATTTGAACCAAATGTGCACATAGAGGTTATCACTATGACAACCAGAAAGTATTCAGTACACATAAGAGCTCCCAAAACCCATTTTTATTTCCCTGAAGAGCCCACAGTAAACCTCTTCACGTCAAGATCTTTCACTACTTCTCCGAGCAAAATAAATTAGGGAATTCCAAAGACTCAAAAAAGTCAGAAATATCTGTGATACTTTTAATTGAGTGTTTGTGCAGCATCTTCCAGACACCTGTAAAATTAAAAATTCTGCACCTTAAAATAGAGGTAGTGTGCTTCAGTAGATAAGAAAACAGTGATTATCATCAATAGAGAGCTAAATGAAATAGGAGAGGTAGATTAGAGGTTACCATGCACCTGATACAATGAGGAAGCAACAGACCGAATACCAGTAGTAAAATATACTTGAGAAAACTTCACTTTCTTTGTCATTCCTGATACTTGAATAGAAATTAGTGTTTCTTGCACCTGAAAAAAAAAGAAAAAAGAAAAATAAAGGGTAACTGTGATGGTTCATCTTGCTTGTCTACTTGACTAGATTTGGAACCAACTGAGAGTTGCCTTTGTGTGGGGTTGAAAGAGTATTTCCTGGAAGGTTTAACTTAGCTTCCATTAAGACCCAAATATAAACAATTCCAGGGAAATGGAAAATGTGTTCGTTTTTGCCTGCTGCCTTCCTTCATTACTGGAGAGTGAATCTACTATGTTGTTGCTATTGCTACCAAAATTCCTTTGCAGACATCAGAAAACTACCTTTGTTTGACATATTCTATCTTTGACATATTCTTTTGATAAAAAGTAAATTTTCTTTATTATTTATTTATTTATTTATTTATTTACATACTTATTTTGCTTATGTAGCCATTTCTTTTGGAGATATACCCAAAATACCATCGTTGAAGTTAACTGTTTAAGAAATGTTTCTTTTCAAACTTCTGTTTTGAAAATTCTAATTGTCTTATGTTGCCTTCATTTATAGTGACTATACCTGGTTGTCAACTTGACTATATCTAGAATGAACTACAATCCAGAATTAGAAGGCTCACCTATGATCCTAATCTGGAGGCTCAGAGATACAAGTTTCTGACGTGGATCTTGGCATGGAGATCTTGAATCATAGTGACTGAATTCCAGAAGATTAAGACAAGGAAATCTCTGAGTTCAAGGTCATCTGGGATTAAAGGTGCGGTGGTACATGCCTTTAATCTGGGCCACACCCTCTGCTGGAGACCGACATCAGGACATTGGAAGAAGACTCACTCACTCTTCCTTCCCTGCTTGCCTTGTGGGAATGAACATGATCCTTGGATTTCCATCCACAGCTGCTGCTGACCATTGTTGGGAAATTGGACTACAAGCTGTAAGTCATCGACAAATTCCCTAACTATATAGAGACTACCCATACGTTCTGTGACTCTAGAGAACCCTGACTAATACAATAGCTTTTTATGAAATTACTAAATTATATGCTGCTTACTGAAATTTGATGATTAATGATTATATGGACCAATATTCCAAAATACAAAGTTATTTTCTAACATCTACTCCAAGGTGTGTTTTATATAAATAGAAATACATTAGTCAAAATTCTTTTTAAATGTACCTCATTTATTCCTATGGCACAGAACATTTTAGAAAAGATCAAACACAGTGGTCTTTGATGGAAAGCAAAGATAAATAACAACTCCAAATAAATAACAAATATTCTTATCTGAATAGTACATTAACTCTCAACACACACACACACACACACACACACACACACACACACACACACCCCAAAAACAATGTGAGTCTTATGGTAGAACATAACAATATGACATAAATTAAATAAAATCAGATAGAGACCAAAACTGAGCATTATAAGGAAAACAAAATGCTAGATGTGTTACAAAACATTGAGGATCAAGAGAAATTTCATAGTTTAGTGAGCTTATTTTCTCTATTAGAATAAATAAGTCTAAGTAATTATAAAGAAAATAATACACTGTATTTGGGCTCATTGTTTGAGATCTGCAAGGCCTAGGGGGATGGTCACAGCTGTGCTCAGCATCTGTGAATGTCTCTTTCTGTTTCATGCCTGGCAGCAGAGATGAAGGAAGACAAACACAGGCAAAGGACAGCAGCACACAGTAGCCTGTAAGAACCTGCTCTGACTTACCAGGCCATCGTCCCTAACATGGGAGGGTTTAAATCTGATCAGCTGGAGAAGCCACAGAACAACTGAGGCTGCCACAATTTTAATAGAGAAACCAGACTTTTTATGCCTTTATCAGACACAGAATTTAATGGCACTTGCCAGGATCAATACAGTTATAGTTGCCAGGATACAATGATACTTGCAAATTATACAGGGTACACAAGACTAATGTCTAAGACCAATTTTCCTGTCAAGTTTCATTGTTTCCTTGACTATGAGGGGAACACACAGAGAAACACAAAGTGTACTGAACATTTCACTGCCTGAGGGAGTGCATCATTCTCTCAGGAAATGAAAGACACATTGTACCCCACAATACATGGACTATAACCTGAAGAAAACTTATGATGCATGCCTCTCAAACCAGCTAGATCAAACCAAGTCCATAGTTTCGTTCATTGGCCTTGGTTTTTTAAACAGTCTGTCCTTGTAATAATCATCGTGTATTTCAAAACCAATAACCAACTCCTTCACACCAAACAGTAATTGTTGCTTCATGTAAAAATTTCCACGATGACCTAATCACCTAGTGCCTATCTCCCAACTTGCCTACAATAATTATGAATTAACAAGAACTTGTATAGAGACAATCATATTGAATCACAATTTTCCTTTGAAAACGTTAGTTTCTTCAGTACCTGTTAACTTTTCTGGAAATACTTTCCTTGTGTAAGAACTATTTATATGTGCATGTCTAACTTGTGCTCTCCAAGTAACTTTCAGCTTCTTGTATGTTAAGGCTTAACTAAATGTTTATATTTTGAAGTTGAGGCTTCAGCCCAAATGGAAGATTACTTGCCTATGATGTCTGAGGCACTAGGTTTGACCCTGCCCCAAGAGAAAACAACAAAAACAAAGGTATGTATCCATTTTCACATACTTCAAATACTGGGTTTGGTTTCTAAGCATCAATCAAAATCTTGAATATTTTTCATGATACAATTATCGCATTCATTTGGAAATTAAGTGATCATGAATAAAAATGGCCCTGTTCTGGGTTCCTATTCAATATAAATTTCTCCACTAAAGTAGGAACATAGTGGCCTTGCCCATAAACTTCAATTATCACTACATCAGCAGTGTATCAACCCCCATGGAGACCAAATGTTTTAAACTGTGACACACATTCCTCTTTTGGCAATCAGTCTTGGTTGACATAATGAAACACAGTTAATCCCTGAATACATAGAACAACAGTACTTATCTTGCTCAGCCATGCCTGTAACAATTCAATTAGCAAATCCCTTTGGACGAATCTGTACTTGAGAAGAAAATATCTAGGGACATTTTTACCAGACTTACTTTGTATTCGCTTTGGCAAGCCTAGAATTTATATAAGCCCTTGCCAAAAGGAAGGGTCAAATATATTAATTAATGGTGTCATAGATCTATACTCCTACACTGTTAGTTCATACATGTTATAGTAGTTGTATCCAATAAAGGCTTTAAATAGTTTATGAATATTAATGTCAAATTCAAATCCCTTCCTATACACACATCCTAAAACTCTTCTCTCTGAAAACTCAAACAAGTTATGGGTCATACAAAAAGTGGGGTTTAATATTAAGAAATAAACTTTCTTGATAGGAAAAAAGAGAATACAAATATTTATGAAAACAAAAAATATGACATTGTTCAATGATCATGTGGGGTAAATTATGTACACATGTAAAAATTTAGTTACAAGACTTGAAAATGTACTTCAAAACCTTGGACAATGTGCAAAATGAAAGATTAATGTACAAATATTTTAATGAATCAATAATTCCTATAGAATAATCTAAATTAAGTACCTACATTTTATTTTAGGTGGAAATAATTTTGTTCATTTCTTTTAAAAATTATATTATCATCATCATCATAATCGTTATTTTACTTATTCACTTTATGTCTTGCTTACTCTCTCTCGGTCACCCTCCCACATTCCTTTCTCCTATCTCCCCTCCCCTTCTTCTCGTAGCAGATGGACGACCCAGTATAGACACATCCCTTCCCACTGAGGCAGCCCAACTTGAAGAACATATCCCATATACATACAGGCAACACCTTTTGGGATAGCTCCTGCTCCAATTGTTTGGAACCAACAAGAAGACAAAGGTGCATATCTGCTACAAATGTGCTGAGAGGTCTAGGTATATTCTTTGTTTGGTGCTTCAGTCTCTGAGAGCCCCTAGGATTCAAATTAGTTGACTCTGCTGTTCATCCTGTGGAGTACCTATTGCCTTAGAGGCTGCAATTCTTTCTTCTGTTTTTTCATAAGAGTCCTCAAGCTTCAACCACTGTGTGGTTGTGGGTGTCTGACGCTTTCTGAGTCAGCTGCTGGGTGGAGCCTCTCAGAGGACAGCCACTCTAGACTTCTGTCTCTAAGGATAGCAGAGTATCATTAATAGTGTCAGGTGCTTGCCCATGGGATGGGTCCCAAATTTGGTAGGTTATTCTTCTCTCATTCCCTCACTCTTTGCTCCATCATGAATCCCTGCATTTCTTGTAGACAAGATGAATTTTAGTTTGAAGATTGTGTGGGTGGGTTTCTTTCCCTGTCGCTCCACTGGGATTCCTGCCTGGTTATAGGAGGAAGACTCATCAGGTTTCATATCTGCCATGCTGTGAGTCACAGCCAAGGTCACCTCCATTGATTCTTGGGTGCCTCCCTTATCCCAATGGTTGAGTGTAAGAATCAGCATCTGTCTCAGTCAGTTGCGTTTAGAGACTATCAGAGAATAGATATGCTAGGCTCCTGTCTGGAAGCACAATGTGGCATCAGTAATAGTGTCAGGGTTTGGTGCCTCTCCATGGGGTGGATTCTAATTTGGGCAGCTCACTGGATGGCCTTTCCTTCAGTCTCTGCTCTTGTTCTTGGGACAAAGTTGCAACCTACAGATTGGGTAAAGTTCTTCACTAACCCTATATCTGATAGCTAATATCCAAAATATATAAAGAACAGAAGAAGTCCGAATCCCAAAACCCAAATAACCTAATTCAAAAAATGGGTTAAAGAGCTAAACAGAGAAATTTCAATAGGGGAATATCGAATGACTGAGAAACACTTTAAGAAATGTTAATTATCCATAGTCATCAGGGAAATGGAAATAAAAATGAGCCTGAGATTCCACCTTATGCCAATCAGAATGACTAAGATCAAAAACTCAAGAGACAACACAATATAAAGAATGTGGAAGACCTGTTTCAAATGAAAGCTATATGATTATGTTATAGGCTCAATTTCTCCAAGCAATTTAGGATAATTGAGATGGATTTGAGAGTTACAAAAAAACCCCTCTACTTCGGTTATTTCTTTTAATTAATTTTTATTAACTAGAATCAAGCCTTGATCATATGAAATGGGAAAGAGAATCAATATGAAAGAACTGCTAGTAAAACCAGTTTCATTCCAGTTATATCTGTAAGAATTACAAATTACAAGCTATGGAAATCATGATAAATTGTAATAAAAATTAAAATATTTATATAATTTTTATTTAAATATCTATGTAATGGATTTAAGAGCATTTATATAGAATTCCATTGATAATTTTAGGTGTGTCATTGTTCTTGGCAAATTTTTAAGCATCAAAGAATAAATATTCCATATAAGAAAATATATTTGAATGATATTAAAGCTGTATACTCTCTGGTGGATATCAATGCTGTGAACACTCCTATTTGGGAGATCAATGTCTCAAAGGAGGCATGCTATCATTTACTGATATTCAAAAATTAACAGATGATTTGATAGTGAGTAAAACTTAGAGGAAAATGGTCAAGTTTTTATTATTTTATTATTTATATTTTCTAGGTGTTTTCCAAAAATATACAAAACTTCACAAAGTACTTGTCATTTCCTCACCTGTTTTTTGAAAAGTGATTTCAATATTTCATTCCTGATTGTCTGAACTTCTGAATCAAACAGAGCAAAACTGCAAGAATAAAACCCCACAAGTACCTTGCCTCTGCTGTGGTTAATAAATTACATGTTTTAATATGAAATCAGGTTTACTTGGCTTTGGCCAAATTCTTCTGAATACTAGATAGCTTTCTTCCATTTACAAGCACAACATAATCTATAAGTTTCATCTGCTTTATTTTATTTTCTATGGATAATTGAAAAACTTCTACACACTTTTCATGCTCTGTAAGTGGAAAGAGTCAACTACTATAAAACCTGTTTTACCATTATTTTTAATATCATGAAATGTCTCAAATACCTACATTACCAAACACTGGAAGACCAGGACATACAGAACATTGGATATGTACTGGAATAATTGGTGTGTCATGTGAGACCTACTTCTCTCATGTTTGCTAGAATCATGAGCTAGCAACATGGCTAAAATAAATTTCTAGAAAAAGAACAAATTTAAAAATTTGGTATTAGTTTATACTGAATATTCAGTCATATTTGACACCTTGCATATGTTGTGGACACTAATGGGATTAAATCAAATTGTTCACAAATGATTTCAAATTATGAACGGATATGCACTGACAAACTTTAAAAAAGTCTGGATAGCTTATAATATATAAAATGTATCTTGGAGATACATTATGAAATGTATCTTGGAAATACATTTTATTTGCATAAATTTTAGAATTTGTATGTGGATGTATGTATGTATATGTATGTGTGCATAAACCTCATGCTCATATTGTGTAAACATGGGAAATAAATGATTATTTTTTTCTTATATCTAAATAAAGATTTTGCTCTTAGGATAATATTGACTCATAAGATGAGTTAGGCATTTTACTTATGTCCTTTTCTATGAAAAAAATGTCAAACTAATATTTTTTACTTAAATGATTGAATAATTTTATCAATAAAAATGTGGGAATGTAGTTACTTTGGAAAGTTATTGCTATTATTAATTTTTCTGTAGAATGCTTTGCATTGTTTTATTTATTTTTGTTGTTAAATTTCATTTTGCACTTCAAGGACATTTTTCATTTCATATCTTTACTTAATTTGTGAGATGAAAGTTATTTTAAAATTTCAGTCATTACTATGCTTATAGACTCATGATGATGAAATCTATTTGAATTTGGAACTGAATACTTTCTATATATTACTTCTTTTTCTTTTTTTCTTTTTAAGAAAATGTAGACTTTCTTCACATCCTTGCTAACAACTGCTGTCTCCTGTGTTTTTGATCCCCTAGACACAATTTGCATATCAATAGATTTCCAAGAAGATGGAAGGAGAGACCCCTGGTCCTGGAAAGACTGGATGTAGGGGAATGCCAGGACAGAATAGTGAGAGGGGGTTGAATGGGGAAAAGAGGAAGGGAAGGGGCCTTATGGGACTTTCGGGGAGGGAGGAAATGGAAAAGGGGAAAGATTTTGAATGTAAATACAAAAACTTAGAAAATAAAATAAAATAAAGAAAGAATATGTAAACTTGATAAATCTGTTTTATGAACCAGGGTTTATGTTTTGTTTTGTGTTTGGTTTAGTGCTTCTATGGCATTATGAATATTTTCAATTTGGGATTTTTAGTAGATAATTTCTGCTCATCTTGTCAGCTATTCAGATGACTGAGATTTATGCCATGGTCTGTGCAGCTGGAGAGGGGTCACCCTGTTAGTCAATACTAAGGAAGTTTCAGGGTACCTTCCAGTGCATTACCTTAGACTAAAATCCTCAACTTTAAAGTTCATAATTCCTAGATTAGTACCTGGATAAGAAAAAAGTTCATTTCATACTTTGATAATTTTTCTTGACAAATAGACTCTTCCTACTCAAAACATTAAATTCATATTCTGTAACCTACTTGCTACTTCCAAGAGTACAATAAAACTTTATATAATCAATGTTTATTCTTCCATTCATGAAAAAAATGAATCAAAATTTGACAACTATTTCTTATACTATTTCAGGGTATAGATTCATATTTATATGAATAGATTTATGCAAATATCCACTGTGAACAAAAATGTGAAAATAATTTATACTTCATATTTTTCCTTATATGACTCTTTTCTTAACATCTCAAATTTAATTTAATAAAAGTGTTCTTGACTTAAAAAAAATATTTACTCATCCAATCTTCCAAGCAAACATCATAGGCTATAGGTCATGCTCTACAAACTAATGGTAACCCTTATTGGTAAAGACACCTTTCATTTATGCTATCAGACATAAAATTGATCTAGAGTTCAAAGAAACATAAAAGCAAAGCAAAACTAGCTGCCAATCACATACAGACTAGCATTCTTCTTTCTTTCTATAAGGTACTCTGCATGTTACTAGGGAAGAAAAATAATCATCAATATCCCCAAGCTACAAACCTTCAACATAAACAAATATCTGACAGCAAGAGGTACATACTGATAGAGTAGGAACACAAATGTTGTATGAATAACCAACAATTTTTTTGTTGAACTGAGGCCTACTCCATGAGATGAAACCCATACTTGACAATGCAAAAGTAGCCCAAATCCTCAAATTTGATAGGTTATGGAACCTTGTATAAAACCTACTACTGTTATTCTGATAGAGCATAGCAACAAATGACTCCTAATGACATACTGCTTTATCCATGGTGACTCACTCAACCCTCATGAGAGAGGCTTCTCTGTACAGTAGATGGTAATAAAACAGAGACCCACAAACTGTCCAGTGAGAATCTTCAGAGCATTTAGCCTTAAGTGGGATGTCTTTTCAAACTCCTCCCCTCAGTATTCAGGGTTCATAATATGATATTCACATATACCATATGTGGATGAGGAGGTAGAGAATTTGTAAGCTAGCAAAGAAAGTGGCATCTCCCAGACAAAAGGTGTCTTAGTTAGGGTTTTACTGCTGTGAACAGGTACCATGACCAATGCAACTTTTATAAAAGACAACATTTGATTGGGGCTGGCTTGAAGGTTCAGAGGATCAGTCCATTGTCATTAAGGCAGAAGCATGGCAGAATCAAGGCAGGCATGGTGCAGGAGGAGCTGAGGATTCTACATCTTTATCCAAAGGAAGCCAGGAACAGACTGGGTATCCTCAGGCATCCAGGAGGAAGATTTCTAAGCCCAACCCCACAGTGACACACTTCCTTCAACAAGACCATACCTTCTAATAGTGCCACTCCCTGGGACAGGCATATTCAAACCATCACACAAGGGTGTTGATAAATGTATGTCATAAACACTGGGGCAGCACCAATAAGACATGCACACATTCAAGCAGACAAAAAACACAGCAGGGAAAAGGGAAGTTGACACAAATTCCCACTACTCATCAAGAAGCTGTTTGTGTTTGGTACCTGATGGGAAGCAGAAAATCTGTTTCTCCAATGGAGTGTGACTTGGTTTGTCAATGACATGCCCAGGAGTAGGTGGTAAACACAAAACATACACCATGTTTTGTTTTGCTTCACTTTTCTGTTTTTTTTTAATTTACCTTAATAATTTTGTCTGTGGTGTGTGTGTGTGTGTGTGTGTGTGTGTTTGTGTGAGTGTGTCCAAATATCTGGATTGGAAAATACCTCTAATAAGGGCTTTCTTTCTCAAATATATAGATACGTGTTTAAAACCTGTCTAAGTATATTCTGTGTCAATAACCCTTTAGGTATTGTCCACTGTTACTGTTAGATCTCCAATTCATGTCTTTAATAGAAGCATTACATTTCCTGCCAGCTAGAAAAGCTAATTGTAAGTGCCACCAAAATGTCTATGAGTATGTTCTAGGAAACCAAAGAATAATACTGGAATAAAAATGGCAGGTGACTCTTATGTCATGTTTTCTTTATGTACCACTGTAGAATCTATTCTTCTGCCTATAATAATATACTTTACTAACTGATGTGATGGAAAGAATTAAGGAATTTTGTTATTCCTCTTATTGCATCAGAGACCAAATATATGAAATGTATAAACAAACATTCAAAGACAATGAACACTATAAGGTGACTGAGCAAAATTCATGAGGGAAATATTTGTGCTACTTTTAATCTTTTTGAAAATGAACTTTCATTCTTGGTGATTCCAGTCCAATGACCTGGACAATATTTTATGTGAAGTTTTGCAAAAAGAATTTACTTGATTGTCTTCTTATCAATGATTGGTCTTTAACTGATCTTTGTTGATCCTTTCACATGGTTAATGAAAGGGTTCCCCAAAAATAACTAAAATAAACCAAAGCAAAACAAATATAAAACAAAACTTCAGAAAACCATTTCAGGAAATATTTATCAATTTGGCCTTCTGAGATATATTCACAGATATTATAGTTCTTCCTTTATTTCCCAGATTGCTCCATTAATAGATAAACTTAGAATTCCTGTTGGAGACCTCAATTCTATGGAAAGGTAGATCATATAAATCATATCCTCAAGTTATAAGTCATGAGCTTTCCCAGAAGTTCTCATAAGTTCTGATGAAAAAAGATTCAACTTTGGCCTAAGAAATTTTGATATGCTTTATGAAAATCCTTTTCCACATTCAGGTATGGCCCTAATTATTTTAACTTTGATGTAAGTTGATTATAGGTGCCATTAATGACTTGCAATAGTTTGTCAAAAATAAATATGTAAAAGAGATAGATTCTTCCAATTGAGAGAACAAGTGTTAAATAACGGCTGTAGGCAATAGACCAGAGGAACAATAGCTAATATGTCTGTGAAAAATATCGTTATTTTTCTTTAGTTTTAAAGGGCAAATTCCCATATTTTATTTCCATTTCCAGATCTCTCATGTAATAGGACATCTAAAGTGAATTTATATAGAAAAGAAAAGAAAAGAAAAGAAAAGAAAAGAAAAGAAAAGAGAAAAACAGGAGCCTATGGTGAAACATTTTATGCAGACTTTTTGAAAACTCAATGTGTAAGTGACTTTTAATACGTGTTCAAGGAAACAGGTAAGTCAGAGTTATATTCTTTGCTCCTTCATTATAAACTGTGTCTTGCTATCTGCATTTGTCTCTGACTTATTAATTTGCTACTCCCATACCCTCTTATTCCTCACAGTGCGTTCCATTCCTGTTCAGCTATCATTTTTTATTGCTTCTGTAGGATTAAAAAATGTCATTTGCCATTTTAAAAGTTCTGCTAAATGTATGCAAAATTCTTCAGAGGACAGATGTAAAGCCAAGAACTATACTCCTTAATGTCTAAATAATAAAGATATAAATAAGTTATTCAAAATACATCGCTTTAGACATCATCACAATCGCTCATGGGTGTTTATGCTATTACAAAGTTACATATTACGTCTAAACTCTTAATAATTTTGATAATATTTTATCTTATTTAAATGACCTTCAAAATCAGAAACATCCCATGTAGGATACAATATCTCTTCTGACCAATAACTTAAAAGTTGGAACAGGGGGAGGGAAGAGGGCTTATGGGACTTTTGGGGAGGGAGGAAACAGGAAAGGAGAAATCATTTGGAATGTAAATAAAAAAATAGAGAAAAGTAAAAAAAAAAAAGGAAAAAAAGAAGTTGGAATTTTCTTAATGGAAATATATGATATCTACTCCAAACTTCATTATTAGCCCAATTTGTCTTGATGGCTGGGAACATAATTTCATAATTTTATCACTTTTAATTTCCTATTGATACATCCTCAGCTGGTCATGTAACAGTATAATTCTTTGTCTGAATCTACCCTCAGAAAGTTAAAAAATGAATGGGGACTCAAAATTTTTCCATTTTATATGGTAGTAGCCAGAATAATTAACCAAGACAACTAGTTCCTAAGCTATTTAAGAATCACAACTTTTGAAGAAGATAATATTAGGTAGATATATAGTAGCATTTTGAAGTATATTGCGTTCAACCCTTTCCTCCTGGCCAACAACTTACAAAACTAAATAATGGAATTTCAAAATTCATTAATATTTAGGAGTATAGTACTTGAAGTTTATTTTTGGTTCCAAGCAGAATGGTAACATCATGTACTGTCCAAAAGATTGTAAGAAGATAGCTATTTAAAGGTTTCTTTGGAATCCCCAAACATTATAACATCACTCACCAGCAAAAAAATTTACATATCAATTCAGTCCTGTAAGAATAATTTGAAAAGTGACTGAAACCTGTATAGGATATCCTAGAGACCTTAGAAATTGTCCAATATTTATCTAAGGAAATAAATATTAACCATAGGGTAATGTTCCACAAAACCAACAGAAAACACAGATAGTTACAATGCAGTTACTAAAAAGCAACAAAATTGCAACTTATGTCCCAATTTGCTTCAGCTAAAAGAAATAAGCTAAATAAATAAAAGTGAATAAATAAAAAATATACCAGTATACTTGGCAGAACAAATCAACTCTTTCTGTGTGGGTGGAATGTCCAGGAAACATGTTTGATAGAATACAACTTCGTACTACTTGCTTGTAAAAGAAAGCTCCTGGGTGTTGTTTCAATCAAATTCCACATCTAAGGATGTCTTCTTAGAATGATTAAGAGGTATTTCTTCCTCTTTAGACTTAGAATCTAGGGAACTAGTAAAAACTTTGAAGATCTGTAGGCTTCACATTTCTTTTCTCTGCTAAATACTCATTTGTGATGCTCATTGCTTCAGAAATCCTCATTGCTGGGGAGGAAAAGAATGTGCACCTGCTTAATTACCTGCTAATAAAGGAAAACAAAGTCCACTCCATGTCAGAAAGGCAGACTCATTTTCACATTCAGAAATTAATGAGAAGAAACAAGGACATAACAAAAAGTAATTCCTTTTTATGAACACACACACACACATACACACACAAGCACAAACAGGTCAAAAAACATGTTAGATCTAAACTTTGCTAATTTGAATCTTAACCATGTTTGTGTAACTCTAGAATGTAGGTTCCTTTAAGAAACATAATTATTTATTTTTATTTTGTGTATATGAATATTTTGCCTATATGTGTAAATGTATAGTATGTGTATGTCTACTGTCCAGGTAGTCCAGAAAAGTGTTGCATTCAATGTAACAGGAATTGTAGATTCTAATGAGATGCCATGAGAGTGAAAGGAATACAATCCCGATCCTTTGGAGTTCTTAACTGACCAGTCATCTCTTCAGGGCAAGAAGGGTGATTCTTTCTTTTATCCTAGGTCATGTTTATATGAAAAAGGGTCATCTTTGATATAAATATATCATTGTAAAGAAGTTAATGTCCTAAGTTTAAATTGAAGGCTAACATGTCTGCACTATAAAACAAGTATTATTTTTAGTAGTGTCCAGTATCTATTGCTTACATTAGTTTTGACATAAAATTAATTATTAATCTTAAAAAAAAACAGAAAACTTTAAAACTTAACATGTATAAAGCTACTACTATAGATCAGTCAAACAGAGACTTTGGTGGGTAAGAAAACAGGACATTTGGGGAAGGAAGCAAGAAAATCTCCTTCTTGATAGTTTATCTTTGATAAAGATCTCAAGAATACATTATGCTACAGTTTCATTAGAACATGGTGTTTTGGAAAGTGGGTATATATTCAGAAAATAAAAAAAAATTGATATTTTAACTCCCATTATAAACAAAAATAGATAAAATGCAATGCTATTAAAGACAGGAAAAGAAATCAGGAGAATAGTGTTCAAAAAGCACATGGAATGATCTACATTATTGAAGGCCACATTGTCAACCTGGAAAATATTTTATTTTAGATTACATCCTCAAAACCCAGGAGACCAAAGAAAGTTCAATTACATTAAAATAAAACACATATTAAATAAACACAAAATAAAACATAAACATGCAGACACCTGCAAGCAACTGTGTAGCAGAACAAGGAGATAATATGTAGATTGAAATAAAATATTTGCTAGACTTGAAAAGAAAATATGGATAATATATAAGATATCAAAATAACTCAACGAGTTTCAGAAAGAGATAGGCACAAGCATTAAACAGCAGACATTTCACTAGTTAGTGAGTGACATTTTTTCTTAGATGCTCTGGTCTATACCTCTTCAAGGTAGTTCTACTACTTTCTGCTTCTCCCCAGCAGCTGGTCTTAAAGTCTAACTTTTCTTTCTTTTTTTTTTTCTGTTTTTTTTTATTTTATTTTCTAAGTTTTTTTTATTTACATTCAAAATCATTTCCCCTTCCCATTTCCTCCCTCCCCGAAAGTCCCATAAGTCCCCTTTCCTCCCTCTTTTCCCCATTCAACCCGCTCTCACTTCTCTGTCCTGGCATTCCCCTACATCCAGTCTTTCCAGGACCAGGGGTCTCTACTTCCATCTTCTTGGAAATCTGTTGATATGCGAATTGTGTCTAGGGTATTCCGAGATTCTGGGTTAATATCCCCTTATCAGTGACTGCATAACATGTGTGTTCTTTTGTGATTGGGTTACCTCACTAAGGAAGATATTTTCAAGTTCTGACCATTTGCCTAGGAATTTCGTGAATTCATTGTTTTTAATTGCAGAGTAATATTCCATTGTGTAAATATACCACATCTTCTGAATCCATTCCTCCATTGAGGGACATCAGGCTTCTTTCCAGCTTCTGGCTATTATAAATAAGGCTGCTATGAACATAGTGGAGCATGTGTCCTTATTGCATGCAGGTAAAGCCTCTACGTATATGCCCAGGAGTGGTATAGCAGGATCCTCCGGGAGTGTCATGCCCAGTTTTCTGAGGAACCGCCAGACTGCTTTCCAGAGTGGTTGTACCAGCTTTCAATCCCACCAGCAGTGGAGGAGTGTTCCTCTTTCTCCACATCCTTGCCAACAACTGCTGTCTCCTGTGTTTTTGATCTTAGCCATTCTGACTGGTGTGAGATGGAATCTCAGGGTTGTTTTGATTTGCATTTCCCTAATGACTAAGGATGATGAACATCTCTTTAGGTGCTTCTCAGCCATTAGATATTCTTCAGGTGAGAACTCTTTGTTTAGCTCTGTACCCCATTTTTTAATAGGGTTACGTGGCTCTCTGGAGTTTAACTTCTTAAGTTCTTTGTATATATTGGATATTAGCCCTCTGTCAGATGTAGGGTTGGTAAAGATCATTTCCCAGTTAGTTGGTTGCCACTTTGTCTTTCTGACAGTGTCTTTTGCCTTGCAAAAACTTTGTAATTTAATGAGGTCCCATTTGTCAATTCTTGATCTTAGAGCATAAGCTATTGGAGTTCTGTTCAGGAAATTCTCCCCTGTGCCCATATGTTCAAGGTTCTTCCCTAGTTACCTTTCTATTAGTTTCAGTGTGTCTGGTTTTATGTGGAGATCCTTGATCCACTTGGAATTGAGCTTAGTGCAAGGAGATAAGAATGGGTCAATTTGCATTCTTCTGTATGTTGACCTCCAGTTGAGTCAACACCATTTGTTGAAAAGGCTATCTTTTTTCCACTGGATGGTTTTAGCTCCTTTGTCAAAGATCAAGTAACCATAGGAGTGTGGATTCATTTCTGGGTCTTCAATTCTGTTCCATTGATCTACATGCCTGTCACTGTACCAATACCCTGCGGTTTTTAACACTATTGCTCTGTAGTACAGCTTGAGGTCCGGGATACTGATTCCCCCAGAGGTTCTTTTACTCTTGAGAATAGTTTTAGCTATTCTGCGTTTTCTGTTATTCCAGATGAATTTTTGAATTGCTCTTTCTAACTCTATGAAGAATTGAGTTGGGATTTTGATGGGGATTGCATTGAATCTGTATATTGCTTTTGGCAAGATGGTCATTTTTACTATATTAATCCTGCCAATCCATGAGCATGGTAGATTTTTCCATCTTCTGAGGTCTTCTTCAATTTCTTTCTTCAGAGACTTGAAGTTCTTGTCACACAGATCTTTCACTTGTTTGGTTAGAGTCACGCCAAGATACTTTATATGGTTTGTGACTATTGTGAAGGGTATCATTTCTATTACTTCTTTCTCAGCCTGCTTATCCTTTGAGTATAGAAAGGCTCCTGACTTGCTTGAGTTGATTTTATATCAGGCCACTTTGATGAAGTTGTTTATCAGCTGTAGGAGTTCTCTGGTGGAGTTCTTTGGGTCGCTTAAGTATACTATCATATCGTCTGCAAATAGTGATAGTTTGACTTCTTCCTTTCCAATTTGTATCCCTTTGACCTCCTTTTGTTGTCTAATTGCTCTAGCTAGAACTTCAAGTACTACATTGAGAAGATATGGAGAGAGAGGGAAGCCTTGTCTAGTCCCTGATTTCAGTGGGATTGCTTCAAGTTTCTATCCTTTCATATTGATGTTGGCTACCGGTTTGCTGTAAATTGCTTTTACTATGTTTAGATATGGGCCTCGAATTCCTGATCTTTCCAAGACCTTTAGCATGAAAGGATGCTGAATTTTGTCAAATGCTTTCTCAGCATCTAATGAGATGACCATGTGTTTTTTTTTCTTTGAGATTGTTTATATAGTGGATCACATTGATCGATTTCCTTATATTGAACCATCCCTGCATCCCTGGGATGAAGCCTAATTGATCGTGGTGAATGATCGTTTTGATGTGTTCTTGGATTCGGTTGGCAAGAATTTTATTGAGTATTTTTGCATCAATATTCATATGAGAGACTGGCCTGAGATTCTCTTTCTTTGTCGGATTTTTGTGTGCTTTTGGAATTAGTGTAATTGTGGCTTCATAGAACGAGTTGGGTAGTGTTCCTTCTGTTTCTATTTTGTGGAACAGTTTGAAGAGTATTGGTGTTAGGTCTTCTTTGAAGGTCTGATAGAATTCTGCACTAAAACCATCTGGACCTGTGCTTTTTTTGGTTGGAAGACTTCCATTGACGACTTCTATTTCTTCAGGGGTTATAGGACGGTTTAGATGGTCTATTTGATCCTGATTTAATTTTGGTATTTGGTATCTGTCAAGGAAATTGTCCATTTCCTCGAGATTTTCTAGTTGTGTTGAATACAGTCTTTTGTAGTATGATCTGATGATATTTTGAATTTCCTCAGTTTCTGTTGTTATCTCTCCCTTTTCGTTTCTGATTTTATTAATTTGGATACTGTCTCTGTGCCCTCTGGTTAGTCTGGCTAAGGGCTTATCTATCTTGTTGATTTTCTCAAAGAACCAACTCTTTGTTTTGTTGATTCTTTGTATGGTTTTGTTTCTACTTGATTGATTTCAGCCTTGAGTTTGATGACTTCCTGCCTTCTACTCCTCTTTGGTGTATTTGCTTCTTTTTGTTCCAGGGCTTTCAGGTGTGCCCTTAAGCTGCTAGTGTATGCTGTCTCCCGTTTCTTTTTGGCAGCACTCAGGACTATGAATTTTCCTCTTAGCACTGCTTTCATTGTGTCCCATAAATTAGGGTATGTTGTGCCTTCATTTTCATTAAATTTCAAAAAGGAAAACAAGTAGAAGCCCTTAAAGAGAAAACATAAAAATACCTTAAAGAATTACAGCAAAACACAAACAAAAAAGTGAAGGAACTGAACAAAACCACCCAGGATCTAAAATGGAAGTAAAAACAATAAAAAAATCACAAAGGGAGACGATTCTGGACATAGAAAACCTAAGAAAAAAATTCAGGAATCATAGATACAAGCATCAACAACAGAATAGTTTTCTTTGAAGCTTGGAATCTTGGTTTGTCTGAGAGGAATTCTCAGCTCTCATCGTTTACTTTGTTAAAGAGTGTCCTAGTGAATTTGATCAATTTTAGGGACTTCCTGAAGCTACTTTGAGTCATTTACTTTCCTTCTTAATGAGCTTCACTGCAGGATAGAATATTTCTGTCTCTTAGAAACTTTTACACAGAAGGGTGTTCCCATGGTACCACTTTGGCCAAAAACTCTTTTAGTTGTAACCTATATCTGGTACTGAAAGCTTCATTTGGTGAAAAGAGTAGCCCAGATGGGAATCAGTCTCCCCTGTTATTTATTTCATTTTTATCACCTTCAGGTCTATTTATATTTTAGTAAGCTTCTACTGTATTAGGTTTCAGTACAACCACTCAGATGACACTAAGTTTTCACTTTCCTTCCTCTATCTGTTCACATCCCTACTACCCTCACCCTGCCTATTTGATTATGTTTCATAATACCCGTATGAATTACTTCTGATATATCTGGAGTTACTTGGGTTTAGTATTTTTTAATTTAAATTTTATATTGCCCTTAAATTACTGCATTCTAAGATTAAACAATGACAGCCTAATTTATAAAATCAAAGTCTTGACATGAACAGGAATTTAAAAGAAAGATGAAGATTTATTTTATATTTTTGTTAGAATATGATGAACAAATCAATTTTTAAACATCAATGTTACATTAAGATAAGCAGAGAAAAATTGGGAATAGAATGTTAAATGAATCTTTTACTGTAAGGAACTGTGACAGAGACAAAATTGATAAAGGTGAACATAGGATAAACTGAAAAATTAAAATAAAACAGAAAGACCATTTGGCCGTTTCACAGGCCATTGTTCCATTTCACAGAAGAAAAATCGCTCCTATGAGAAAATAAAATATTTTTTCAGTAGAAAGCAAATGCAGGAAATTAGAGAATACTTGTAAAGTTAAATATTCCAATTAAGAAATGGCAGTCTCATATTTTCAAGACCAGGTTATTCAGAGAAAATGGGCATCCACAGCAGACCAAATGTGATATGATTTCAAATTAATGATTAAATTAAGTACAGATCGTTTTGATATTTACCTAATCAGAAAATCGAGATATGGATAGTATTTCACTATAAAATAATGCTAAAATGAGCAAACTAATGATACATATCTGAATTACACCATATATTTAATATATTATTTTAGATTAATGAAGACAGGCTTTTCATTATGAGCAAGTCTACAAAGGTTTTAATTGATGCTAAAGTACATTAATTGAATGGCCCAGCCTAACATTACAAACAGCATTTCAATTTCAGACTCCATTTTAGGATTAACCCACCTTCTGAGTAAACTCAGATACTGGAAAAATCCCAACTTGGTCCAGGAACCCTGTCTCCCTGGCAACAATCAATTCTCCTGTGCAAATTGCTACTACACCTTAACAATGACCTCTTGTAATAATTTCCAACCCCAATAAGCTCATATGAAAAATACACAATCCAGTTATTATAATTATAAGCCATGTGCCTAGATTGGATGGATTTAGTGCTATGTTAAATTCTTCCCTGACTATGAGACCTTTTGCTACTTGATGTTTCTCCTGGCCACATGGTTCTATTCCATCATGGCTTCCACTTTTTCCTCCTCCTTCCTGTCTCTACCCTTTTTTTTCCCTCATTCTCCCAAATTAATCCCACCTTTCCCTTCCACTGCCCAATCACAGGTTCTAGTCTTTATTGACCTGTTTGAATGGGGAAAAGATTTACATGCAGTCACCTAAATTTGTGATCAAATGCTCATGAAGGCAACCACACTCAAGAAAGCAGAATTCATATCAGAATATAAATAACACTCAGGCAGGAGCCTTCCAGTGTTTGTCTGCTGCTGAAGGCCACCCTAGACCACAGGGCCCCATACCCAGGTGGCACAGAGAGAGAACTAGTCTTCCAGGAGTGTGGACAGGCCTGTGAGTGCCTACATACCTGTCTACATAGAGAGAACTGGTCTCCCTGCAATACTGATACACAGTCTTGTAGGACGCGAACAAGCCACAGTCAGAGAGAGAAAGACCAGCTAACACCAGAGATTACCAGATGGCAAAAGGCAAATGTAAGAACATTGCCAAGAGAAAACAAGGTGACATGGCATCGAACAAACCCAGTTCTCACACAACAGCAAGTCCTGGATACCCCAACACACCGGAAAAGCAAGTTTTGAATTTAAAATCACATCTCATGATGCTGATAGTGGACATCAAGAAGGACATAAATAATTCCCTTAAGGAAATACAGGAGAACACAGGAAAACAAGTAGAAGCCCTTAAAGAGAAAACATAAAAATACCTTAAAGAATTACAGCAAAACACAAACAAAAAAGTGAAGGAACTGAACAAAACCACCCAGGATCTAAAAATGGAAGTAAAAACAATAAAAAAATCACAAAGGGAGATGATTCTGGACATAGAAAACCTAGGAAAAAATTCAGGAATCATAGTTACAAGCATCAACAACAGAATACCAGAGATGGAAGAGAGATTCTCAGGTAAAGAAGATACCATAGGAAACATTGACACGGCAGTCAAAGAAAATAAAAAATACAAAAAGCTTGTAACCCAAAACATCCAGGAAATCCAGGACACAATGAGAAGACCAAACCTAAGAATTATAGGTATAGAAGAGAGTGAAGATTTCCAGCTTAAAGGAAGAGTAAATATCTTCAACAACATTACAGAAGAAAACTTACCTAAACTAAAGAAAGAGATGCCCAGGAACATACAAGAAGTCTACAGAATTCCAAATAGATTGGATCAGAAAAGAAATTCCTTCAGTCACATAATAATCAAAGCCTAAAATGCACTAAACAAGAAAACATATTTAAAGCAGTAAGGGAAAATGGTTAAGTAACATATAAAGGCAGCCTTATCAGAATTACACCAGATTTCTCACCTGAGACTATGAAAGCTAGATCCTGAGCCGATCTCATACAGACCCTAAAAGAACACAAATACCAGCCCAGACTACTATACCCAGCAAAACTCTCAATTACCATAGATGGAGAAACAAAGACATTCCATGACAAAACCAAATTTACACAATATCTTTCCACAAATTCAGTCCTACAAAGGATAATAGTTGGAAAACGCCAACATAAGGAGGGGAACTACATGCTACAAAAAGCAAGAAAGTAATCTTCTTTCAACAAACCCAAAAGAAGATAACCACACAAACATAAAAATAACATCAAAATACCAGGAAGCAATAATCACTATTCCTCAATATCTTTTAACATCAATGGACTCAATTCCCCAGTAAAAAGACATAGACATACTGACTGGATACCTAAACAGGACCCAGTATTTTGCTGCATTCAAGAAATGAATCTTAGTGTGAAAGACACATAAAACCTCAGAATAAAGAGCTGAAAAACAATTTTCCAAGCAAATGGTCTCAGGAAACAAGTTAGAGTAGCCATTCTAACATAGGATAAAATCGATTTTCAACCAAAGGTCATCAGAAAAGACACAGAAGGAGGATTCTTCATACTCATCAAAGGAAAAATCTACCAAGAGGGACTCTCAATTCTGAATATCTATGCTCCAAATGCAAGGGCACCACCTTCATAAAAGAAACTTTGTTAAAGCTCATATCATCCATTGCATCTCACACTATAAGTGTGGGGGACTTCAACACCCCACTCTTATCAATGGACAGATCAGCAAAACACAAACTAAACAGAGACACAGTGAAACTAACAGAAGTTACAGACCAAATGGTTTAACAGATGTCTATAGAACATTTAATCCTAAATCAAAAGAATAAACCTTCTTCCTAGCACTTCATGGTACCTTTTCCAAAATCAACCATGTAATCAGTCACAAAACAGACCTCAACATATATAAGAAGATTTAATTAATCCCATACCTCCTATCAGATCACTATGGATTAAAACTAGTCTTCGATAGCAACATAAACAACAGAAGGCCCACTGCATAAACAAACTCAAAGAAAAAAAATACATGATCATCTCATTATATGCCTAGAAAGCATTTGACAAAATTCAACATCCTTTCATGTTAAAGGTCTTAGAAAGATCAGGAATTCGAGGCCCATATCTAAACATAGTAAAAGCAATTTACAGCAAACCGGTAGCCAAAATCTATCTAAATGGAAACTTAAAGCAATCCCACTAAAATCAGGGACTAGACAAGGCAGCCCTCTCTCCATATCTACTCAATATAGTACTTGAAGTTCTAGTTAGAGCAATCAGACAGCAAAAGGAGGTCAAAGGGATACTAATTGGAAAAGAAGAAGTCAAACTATCCTATTTGCAGATGATGTTAGTTTACTTAAGTGAACCCACAAACTCCACCAGAGAACTTCTAAAGCTGATAACTTCAACAAAATGGCCAGATATAAAATTTACTCAAGCAAATCAGTGGCCTCCCTCCACTCAAAGGATAAATAGGCTGATAAAGAAATTAGGAAAATGACACCCTTCACAAAAATCACAAACAATATAAAGTATTTATAAAGTATCTTATAAACAATATAAACCAAAAAAGTGAAAGATCTATATGACAAGAACTTCGAGTCTCTGAAGAAGAACTCAGAGGATGGAAAGAATGCCCAGGCTTGTAGATGGGCAGGATTAATATAATAAAAATTGCCATCTTGCAAAAAGAAATCTACAGATTCAATGCAATCCCCATCAAAATTCCAACTAAAGTCTTCACAGAGTTAAAGAGCAATTATAAAATTCATCTGGAATACCAAAAAAACCAGGATAGCTAAAACTATTCTCAACAATAAAAGAACTTCTGGGGAAATCAGCATCCAGTACCTCAAGTTAATACTAAAGAGCAATAGTGATAAAAAATAAAAAATAAACTGTGTGGTATTGGTACAGGCAATGGAAAAAAATGGAAAACCCAGAAAAGAAACCACGTACCTATACCTACAGTCACTTGATCTTTGACAAAGGAGCTAAAAACATCCAGTGGAAAGAAGATAGCCTTTTCAACAAATGGTGCTAGTCCAAATGGCAGTTAGCTTGCTGCAGAAATATGCAAATTGATCCATTCTTATCTACTTATACAAAACTCAAGTCAAGTTGATCAAGGACCTCTCCATAAAACCAGACACACTAAAACTAATAGAAAAGAAAGTGGAGAAGAGCCTCAAGCACACTGGCACAGAGGAAAAATTCATAAACCGAACACCAATAGCTTATGCTCTAAGATTAAAAATTAACAAATGGGGCCTCATACAATTACAAAGCTTCTGTAAGGCAAAGGACACTGTCAATAGGACAAAATGGCAACCAACAAATTGGGAAAATATCCCAGGGCTATACAGAGAAACCCTGTCTTAAAAAAGAAAAGAAAAGAATAGAAAAAGAAAAAGAAAAGCTGGGCAGTGGTGGTGCATGCCTTCAATCCCAGCACTTGGAAGACAGAGGCAGGTGGATTTCTGAGTTCGAGGCCAGGCTTGTCTACAGAGTGAGTGCAGCCAGGGCTAAACAGAGAAACACTGTCTGAAAAAAAAACAAAAAAACAAAAGATCTTTACCAACCATACATCCTATAGAGGGCTAATATCCAATATATTCAAAGAGCTCAAGAACTTAGACTCCAAAGAACCAAATAACCCTATTAAAAATGGGGTACAGAGCTAAACAAAGAATTCTCAACTGAGGAATACCGAATGGCTGAGAAGCATCTAAAGAAATATTCAACATCCTTATTCATCAAAGAAATGCAAATCAAAACAATCCTGAGATTCCACCTCACACTAGTCAGAATGGCTAAGATCAAATACTCAGGCAATAGCAGGTGCTTGCAAGGATATGGATAAAGAGGAAAAACCATCCTCTGCTGGTGGGATTGCAGGCTGGTATAAGCACTCTGGAAATCAGTTTGACAATACCTCAGAAAATTGGACATTGTACTATCTGAAGACCCAGCTATACCCCTCCTGGGCATATACTCAGTAAATGCTCCAGCAGGTAATAAAGATACATGCTCCACTATGTTCATAACAGCCTTATTTATATAACCAGTAGTTGGAAAGAAACCAGATGTCCCTCAACACAGAAATAGATACAGAAAATGTGGTATATTTACACAATGGAATACTACTCAGCTATTAAAAACAGTGAATTCATGAAATTCTTAAGGAAATGATTGGAAATAGAAAATATCATTCTGAGTGAGGTAACCCAATCACAAAAGAATACACATGGTATGCACTCACTGATAAGTGGATATTAGCCCAGAAGCTTGGAGTACACAAGATACATTCACAGATGAAACAAAGCTCAAGCAGAGAATGGTCTTGTTGGTCATCAAAGCGAGGAGAGGCCCTTGGCCATGAGAAAGCTGGATGCCCCAGTATAGGGGAATGCCAGAACAGGGAAGAGGGAGTGGTTTGGTTGGTGAGTAGAGGAAGGGAGGATGGGATAGGGTGTTTTTGGAGGGGAAACCAAGAAAGGGTATAACATTGGAAAGGTAAATTAAGAAAATATCTAATAAAAGAAATCAGAATACAAATATCGTCAGGGCAACCAGTAACAACACCCAATCAGTTCTTAAGTGGAAAATACCTACTATCTTACTTATCTTAAAGCAGATCTATTAAGCTAGCAACCATTGTTCACTCCAAGATGAAATCATTACAAGCCAATAAAAGTGTTCCAAGCAAATGTCAACCAATCATGCAACTGCCACACTGGCGAGTCCCTTACCCTGCTGCATAAATCGTGATAAATAGACAAGGTGTATACCTTCCACACACTACACTAGACCTGTGCTAGACAGGTTGGAGTCTGAGCTTGAGCTTGAATAAAGGCTCTGCTTTTGCATACAAGTTGCATACAAGACAACACGCCTGTTGTCTCTGGTGGTCCTTGTGGACCTTGCAATCTGGGCATAGCATTAATTAGTCTATGAAAATTTACCTACATTTACTATTTACAAATTTATGATAATGACCATTTAGTTTGGGTGTGTATATTTCCATTAGGGTAGGTACAAAAGTGTGTTGGAATAAGGGTAAATATCTGAGTACATGAATGTGAAATTCAGAGGGCAACCCTTGCTTTCTTCTTCCATGGACAAACCATCTTGTTTTGTGAAGCACAGTCTCTCACTAGAAGATAAATCTCACTGAGTACACTTAGCTGGCTTTCCAGGAAGAGAAAGATATCTGTATGTCTGTGTTTTATGATTTTCCAGTGATAAGAAGGCTAAAATGTGTCATTGCATTGGACTTTTTTTTTTATTTTTTATATTTTTATTTACATTCAAAATCATTTCCCCTTTCCCATTTCCTCCCTCCCCGAAAGTCCCATAAGCCCCCTTCCCTCCCTCTTTTCCCCATTCAACCCCCTCTCGCTTCTCTGTCCTGGCATTCCCCTACATCCAGTCTTTCCAGGACCAGGGGTCTCTCCTTCCATCTTCTTGGAAATCTATTGATATGCGTATTGTGTCTAGGGTATTCCGAGATTCTGGGTTAATATCCCCTTATCAGTGACTGCATACTTGATCCTGCAATTGAACTCAGATCTTCATGGTTACATGTTAACCATATTCAGATTGAGCGACCTTCTCAAACCCTGATATTCTACATTTTCTAAGAGATACTTAGGTTGTAGTAACACTTAGATATGAAATATATTATGCAAATGCACATGTCACATTTATTTCCTCAGAGAAAGGGATGAGATGAAAGCTGTACCCAACCTTTATGAATACAGGGCTTGCGATGAGCTTCTAGCCTCTATAAAATCTAATCTGCAAGCCCAGACCCTGAAGGCTTCAGTTCCCAGTCTCTGCTCACTTAGAATGAATCAACCTCTTAGAATAACTGCTGAATAAACTCACCCTTTCTAGCTGTGTCTTAACAATGAATGGCTGGATGAAGTCAGATGTTCTGGTTCAATCCCATCTCCAAGCTGATTGATTCAAATTGGCTTCTCTCAGTTTCCGGCTAAATTGCTATGCTTGGAAAAACTTCCTCTGAACTCCAAAAACTGAACTGCTCCAAAATAAACTGAGCTCAACTACACTCAACTGAACTGAACTAAGCACAAATGCATTCAACTGAATCTCACCAAACCAAACTGAACTCTTTTCTCCCTCACTGCTCTTAAGTTGCCTCTCTTTCCTGTCTATTTTCATGAGACTTGAGCATATCTAATCTCTGACTCATTCTGTCAAATCTTTGTCACTTTGATTGCCCATCATTTAGATGCCGTTGCTGTTTGTATTTCAGCAAGAGGAATCAAATGTGTGTTTTAAAGGTGTGTCTGTATTCTAGCCAGAGGGAGTAAAGATGCTTAGCATGTTTTTTAATATCTTTGGAAGAAATCACTTGCCAGGGCAGCCATGCTGCTGCATTAAAATTCCTATGCATTCTTCTATGTAGATTTAGGCTACCATTAGATTAAATTGCCAGATTGCATCTAATGAGTATATACTTTTGTGGGGTTTATATTAAAAATAAACAAATAATATTTTGCCAGCTGGGTTTATTGAGTTATTTTTCTTATGGTTTTAAAAAAAAATAACAAAAATCAACTTTAAAAAGTGAAGCGACTGTTTTGCTTGTAGTTTGGTAAGGAATAGCATCTACCAGTGCAAATGAAGGACTGAAACAAGGACAGAAAAAGACCTATCTAACTTACCATCAATCAAGAAGTAGAGGCCAAATAGTCAATGGTGCTGGTGTAATAAAAGCTTAAGGCTGGTTAGCACTGAAATGTATTCCAGGAAGGCTACATCTCCAAATGAAGCCATAACTTTGCAAAACTGTCAGTAGTTAAGGAACAATTACCCAAACACGTAAGGCTATTAGAGACATTTCATCAAACCACCACATAGTACCCTCTGTTCCCACATGCTTAAAACCGCTTCATAAAAACAACTGCAAAAGTCACCATAGTTTAAAAGCCCTGACCAGATTCAAAACTCCAAATTCTTTCCCAAAACTCAAGACAATTTAAATGCGTCCCTCTGACATAAAATAAAAGTACATATACCCAAAATAGAGTGATATACAGTAAACATTTGGATTCCTCATATAATGTGTAGGATAGCCTCAAGGAATGATTAACTTAGGTAATAAGTAAAATATAACTGACTAAATACCACATTTCAAAGCTTCTTGCTCAGAATATGGGTTCAGTGATGGAATCCTCTGAGTTCTCATATTTTTGGCTAGTGTTACCTTTTGAGTTATGCTATTAACTAACTGAACATGGTATCGCTATTTTTGACCAAGTCTCCATTCCATGCTGAGTTATCCAAGGCAAACCCACTATGTTTCTGATTTCTCAATTCTAACTTATTCTTCTCCTCCACAGTTTAAAAAGGGACTTTTTTTGCCTCTTTGCAGTGAATTTAACCCTTTTATATGTTCATTTTTTTCTCAGTAGATCTCTGGAACTTTTTTTAAGTATCCAGGACTCCATAACTCTTGTATCCTACATGTGAAAGAAACAGCCAGTTCTACTGCCCGCAGGACATGGAACTGGCCATTTTGAGTAAAATCTATAGTGTTTTCTATATGATTTCCCAGATATAACAGAGGGAAAGTACAAAACAAACTCAATACATTGTTATCTTATCTTGTGATTATTCTCTTACTAGGAAATTGTATATTTGTTTTCTTTGAAGTCTCAGTGGGGTCTTTAGAACAGAGAAACAATAGAATCAGATTCATGGAAGAATGTAACACAGCCAACTTCTAACTTAACTTTGTTGTGGAATTGGGTTTCACTGGGATGTCACAAAACCATGCCCACTGTATTCACATTTCTCTTTGGAATTATCTTCCAAACTTTCTCCAGAATGGGCCATTAACTTATTTTTATACATTAAAAATCCTCCACATTTTCTTACATCCAATAGTCTATGTGCAATTTTATTACAACAAAGACCATACATTCTGGTGCCAAATGAATGAATGAATGTCTGACAAGCAAATACAGAGGAAGATGCTTGCAGCTAACCATTATACTGAGCACACAGGTCCTCAATGGAGAAGCTAGAGAAAGGAGTGAAGGAGCTGGAGGGATTTGAAACTCCATAGGAAGAGCAACAATATCAACCAACCAGAACCCACAGAGCTCCCAGGGACTAAACCACCAACCAAATAGTATATATGAAGTGACCCTATGTGATGGCCTTTTTGGACATCAGTGGGAGGAGATGGCCCTTGGGCTTGAGGGTATCTGATGCCCCAGTGTAAGGGAAAGCCAGGGAGGGAAGATGGGAGTAGGTGGGGGAACATCCACATAGAGGCAGGGCAGGGGGATGGATAGGGAGGTTTCTTAAAGGGAGACCTGGAAAGAGGAAAACATTTGAAATGTAAATAAAGAAAATATCTAAAAAATAAGAATGAAGTTTCTGTTTTCCTCAAAATAATTTCATTGCATTTTTATAAGCATTAATTATTCTACAAAATAATTATAATTTAATAGAAAAAAAAGGAAAACAACTTGAAAATTTAGGAATATTTTAGATATAAGAAAAATAGTACCAATTTTATATTTTTAATGTAAGTCCAGCTTTTTCCTCAAAAAATGAATTGTAGTAAATATTACAATCTTAATTATTTAAGAAAGAACATTTGTCAGACACTGGCAGAGTCTCTCAGTGCCTGACAAATACAGAGGTGAAAAGCACTCAGCCAACCATTGGACTGAGCACAGTGTACCCAATGGAAGGTGCTGAAGAGGTTTGCAATCCCATAGTAGCAACAACATTGTGAACCAACCAGTACCCCCAAGGACTAAACCACCAAGGAAAGTGTACACGTGGAAGGACCCATGACTCCAGGTGCATATATAGCAGAGGGTTAACTTATAGATCATCAATGAGAGGAGAGGACCTTGGACCTGTGAATGCTCTTTGCCCCAGTGCAGGGGAATGCCAGGACAGGGAAGCATGAGTGGGTGGTTTAGGAAGGGGTGATGGGATAGGGGGGTTTTGGAGGGGAAATGAAAAAAGGGTATAACATTTGAAATGTAAATCAAGAAAATATCTAACAAAGGAAAGAAAGAAAAACATATCTACTGAAATCTATTTTATATTTTCATTAAAAGTGCAAGGGTTCCAAATAAACTAGTATTTATTTCATTTAAAAATAGTATTTAATATGTCTTTTATTTGACAAAGTATCATTTATTTTATTAAAAAAACTAGATGCTTCAAAATAAGTTATATGAAATTAATTTTGAGCATGAGAAATTTTCCTTATCATCTGGAAACCATACTGTGACGGGAAAAGTAGACAACATAGTACACAGAGATGAAAAAATAGAAGCACAACTCATAAGACCAATATTTTACATATGTCTTAAATATTCATAGCAAAGCTTCCTTAATGACAAAAATACTAGAGCTGTTTCTGTGGAAGTTTTTCATAGAATTTATGTTTTAATTGTTATCAAACTTTAGAAAACGATAACCTGAGAAAAACAAATTATGAATAAGTTAGCATGTTTTCCAAATGGAATAGTAATATATTTTATATTCATATTTTTTGAAAAATTTGTGTGCACTATCCTGAAAGTCGTAATGCAAATATAAGACCCTGCTCATTATCTTTTGAACAAAAATTTCTTTCAAGTGAATTCTTTTCAAACAGAGCTATAACAAGCTCAATTCAATTTATTTTTATATTGATGGTTTACACAGAGAATCATAAAATGTGTTTTAAAGAGAAGTAAAACTGGAAGAAATATCTCACTGCATTGAATTCAGTGTTTGCTTTGTACTAAGTGGAGACAAAAAGTTTTAGATAAACTATGAGATAAGAAAAGCAAATTGAAATTTAATACAGTGTCTTATTAAAAAAGTACATTTGATTTAAAAAAGATGAGAATTCAAAATGGGACATATTTTCATATAAAAGCAAACCAAGAAAATAATTATGAAGCTTCACTGTAACAAAATAGCTCAATATCAAAGACAGTGAGGCTCTATACCATGAGCATATTTAGTTTTGAATTCAGGCATAGTTTTTTAATTAGTTATAAACACACCTTTAAAATAAATAATACGTTCAAATAAATTTAATTCTATATCGTCAAGAAAATAAAGAAGTAATCCAGTGCTCAATTATGAATACAAAGCCCTTTTAACTCACCTATCGCATCCTCTTCCCCAATCCCAGCTGCATTGTGTTATTTACTCATAATTTTGCTTCATGGTTTTGTTTGATTGTGTGATTTTTCCCATATAAGTCTAGCTTGAAAATTCAAATGTAAGTGCATAATTGATGTATTCACTTTATGAACTAGTTGTGCAAAAGCCAAGGCACATGTATATGTATGGAATAAAATGAATTATTTCTCATCCATAATTGTAACACATTGTTATCTTACCTTCAATAGTGATTCTGGGTCCCATGTCTAGATAAAAAAAAAAAAAAAAAACCCTTTAATCAATCAATCAATAGAGAAAGGCAAGGACAGGGACATTTGTCTTTCCTCTGTAAGAACTTCTTAAGTGGGTATCCAATACCAAGTGTTCTGCCCTTAAATCATACACAAGAAACATTAAATATATTCAAGTAGTTGTATTTATATATTTATACATACACAAACACACACACACACACACACAAATAAAAAGAAAAGAAAAGAGAGAATCAGTTTGAGGGGAGCAGAGACACAGAAGGGATTAGACTGCAGTGTCTCTCAACTTGTGGGCTATGAGCCCTCAGGAGGTCATGCATCAGATACTTTGCATACCAGATACAGTATAATCCACAACAGTAGCATAATGAGAGTTAGGAACAAAATGATCATATGGTTGATGGTCACTGTCACCATAACATGATCACAGCATCAGAAAGGTTGAGAACCTCTTGGTTAGAGGAAGTATAGTGAAGGAGTGCAAAAGTGTAATTATCTTTTAATTAAATTCACACACACAGTGTTTAAATACATAAACATTTTAGTACCAAAACGTATAAAAAATACCACCTTAAAATTAATGAATAAATTCAATAGTGTTTAAGAAACAAAATTAACATAAAACTGTATAATATTAACAGTAGATTTGAAAACATAGGAGAGATATTAGTGAGTATTGTATCTTAAAAGCAGAAAGTGAACTAAAACAAATGTTTTAGTTTCCATTCATGACACTTGTCGGATTTATTCTTAGGCTCATATACAAAAATGCTTGAAGAAAATACTTCATGTCACAACACATGAAAGAGGTATAAATCAGAAATAACCACAAAGACATATTATTACATCTACCTTGTACTAGGAGTGGAATATTGCGAAGATTTTTGTACTGCGGTGATTTTTATTGCTCAGGAATAGATAAGTAATTTTATTTAAAAAGTATAAATTATTATGCTAAGTCAGAACTTAGATGTTTCTTCCTCTAAACATTATTACTTGCAGCCACAAGATCACTCCTACAGTTTTCTTTTAAAGTATATACTGACACAAAGCAGGGGACTTTGCAATAATTAAACATTACTGGGATTGTACTGCTTTAATTTTCAAAGTTGGAATGTATTAACACAGAGTGTGCTCTTTCTTGGTTGTGCATTTACTCTTGTAAAAAAGGTTGAATAATGAACTCAGTTATAGCAGTTGGGAGTCTGACAAGACGATCAGAAACAAGCTCACAATTAGGATATTAGATGATCAGAGTGACTGTGAATTTTCTGCATGAAGAACAGAAGAAAATTTTGTAAACGTGAAATCTGTATTTAAGGAAAACCTATGGAAATTATTATTTAAGTCAAATTTTTTACTGGATTGATAGTAAATTAATTATCCATAAAATAATGAATATTTAACATCTGGGTGATAAAAATGTCTGATTTACTATAAAGTCAAAGCGTTTTGAATACTGGCCTATCTTATGAATACATTATTTCTTGATTCTTAGAATGAGCAATATTACAGGTAAAATAGAATGTGTACATATAAGCAACACTAAGTGCACATTGTATGTTTTCTATTGTGTGGATGTGTGCATAAAACAACAATAACTGAAGAGAAGAATTTGAATGTCACATGCAGTGTGATGAACAGGAGAAGTCAAAGAAGAGGGGAAATTATGAAAAGCATGGAATATTTTAATGACCAATAGAGGTTTTGTGCAACAATAACTACAATTCAAATGTTCTGTTTTACCCAAATCAGTGTATGCTAATGCTTATCTTCATACTTTTACTTCCAAAAATTTATTAGAATAGTGGATGCTGGAGACGTCACACAAACTTTGCTGAAAGTTCTTTAAGACCACTTTGTAACAGAGTGCAGTTCAATGTATTTAAGAGTGTGGACTTGGAAGCCCAGTTCTGTGGGTAAAAATATCATCGGGTTAAGTAGTATTTGAATAACAGCAAGCGGATTGCTTTAGCTCCATGAGACTGCAGTTAATGTCTCTACAAAGTATGGCTTCATGATTTACTCAATGATTAAATGAATAGAGAGTTACAAAGTGGTTAGGCAATTTGTAGCATGGCATTGAATTCTGTTGAATTCTTTTTTTTTTTTTATAAGATAAGTATAAAATGTCCCCTCTAGGCCAATATGTTTGGACACATGGTCCCCAGATAATGGTTCTGTTTGGAAAGGCTATGTGACTGTTAAGATGTGGAGTCTAGCTGGAACAAGTACCTAATTGGCATGGGTTTTGAGGTTTTATGTAAAACCAAACAAGCAAAACAAACACACTAAATCTCTTGATTCTTATACTGCATCCTCCTTCAGTGAATCCCACAAAGTATGCCCCCAGTGCTGGCAGGCTTTGAGGTTTTGCAACAAGATCTGCTTCTTGTGCTTGTGTTTCCTGAATGCAGATGTCATATAATCAGTGAGGTTTCAGCTCCCACTGTCATGGCGTCTCCGCCTAATTACATGTCTTTTCTGCTGTAAGGTATTCTTCAGCTTCTATAATAAATTTAGAAAAACCATATAGAAAAACCTGCTATTATTAGCAAATCTCACAGCTATGTCTCATTTTGTGGAATGAAAGGAAGATGAAGAGGCACACAGTATGCTACAGGAGGTAATGCATGAAATGTATAAAAATATGTATATGGAAAATGAGGCATTCAAAAACGTATTCTAGCTGTCTATATGTGTTAACAACTAACCCGTATGTATTTGGAAAAATTCGGAAAAACACTTACTGCTTCCAAACTGGTTTTGCTTGCATTGTTAGCAAAGTCCTAGGCAATGAAATTATTTATAAACAAGAAGCCTTCTTTAATTGAAATGTGAAGCTATCCTTTAAAAAGATACATGCTGGTTAAATTTGATTTTAACAGACATCTCACTTCTTTCTTCAGGGTATACCCTAGAATCACTCTATCTGCCACATATGGAACCCTCCTTTCACTGTTATTGCCATATCCAATATCTACACATTTTCTATGACTGACTCTAAATACCACTGAGCACACAGGCTCATGCCATTTCACACATACCATAGCTACTCTTCCAGATCTACCCCTGCACTATATTCTTGAAACAGGAGTCATGTCCTATACACTAGTTCAGTATCATATATCCATGACTTCATTCCATCTAACGCATTCTCTGTCTCTAGGCCCAATCCGCTTGTACATAGTTTTCCGCTCCAGTCTACTCATTCTGTATCAGCCTTAGAATTTACAACAAGAATGAAAGTTGTCATCATGAAAATATCAGCAATGTGGAATATCACACCAGTAACTTTTCTCCAAAAGCTATCAGTCCTAAAGAAATACTTGCCAATGATAATTACTTAGGTGAACCCCAGGACACATATCTTAAAGAGAGAAATCATAAATTTCATCAGAGAGTTCAGTAGTTTAAAGGAGATACTAAGAAACAATCAATGAACATAAGGATAATAAGAGCAAGACTGGTGTCTTCTGAAAAACAAACAAAAGTTTGATGGGAAGAAATGTAAAAGATAATCCAGAACTTGAAAATGAAATTTAATGGTGACAGAAACATTAAAGATATTTATACTCAAGCTAGTTGAAATATGTAAATGTTGATAATTTACATATCTGTGTTCCATTTGTTAACTTTGCTTGACTAGAACAATCTATATTTTATTGGTAACTTAATTTTACATACAGTAACATGCATCACATTTAAATGTAATGTAATATTCAGAGAGTACAAAAACAAAATTTAGATAAAGTCATGATGAGTAACAGGTTTGGTATGATCAAGGAGTTTCCTTCTTAATGGGCTTTGACAGCTATTCTTCTATCCAGAAGCATAGGATCAAGGCCCCTACTGGGTTTCATTGACACCTGATCCTAAAAATGAGTGCTGTTTGCTATGTGGCAACTTACTGGGTTAAGTAAATAATATCTTGGCCCTGTATGAACAAAATGGAATTTTTAGTCAGTTGGAGACAGCTATGAAAAATGCCTCCTGAATGCAAATCTTACTTCTGGAGACTGACTGGTCAGAATGTCACTACTGTGGAGACCTTTGAATGTGGTAAGTCCAGAGGCTAATGACCTTATCTGTTGCTAGTGTTAGCCCTTTGGAACAGTCATTGCATGCCTATTTCTGTGCCTCAGCTAATATTTTGTGGTTAATAGAAACCTTTTACAATCTGTAATTTTAGCAGATCATTAGCTTCCATTAATCTCCTAACTTAAGAATGTCACCAAGTAGCATCTTGAGCCTATAATAAAGCTCCATATATAATACTCTAACATCCTTTTTGATTTATACAAACAAATACATGTTCAACTTACTTAAATTTATTTATAACATTAAAATCTTCATAAGAGTGCTTTCATGTTGGAACATAGAATTTAGGATAACCCAAATTTGAGTTTGTGGACTATGTCACTTGAAATAGCTCCAGAATAAAGTGTATCTTATTCCCTTTAAGATGAAGGATTTGTCAGGTGAACATAAAAGGCCTGCTCTTTCCTGAAGAGAAATGGAAGAGGAGTGGATCTGAGACAGAGAGCAGCAGATGGAAGGGGTGTTTAAGAGTAGTGGACGGAAGGGATTTCCATCTGTCTGTTATTATATTGTTTTAGAGAAGAATAAATCAACAACAAAAAAGGGTTATGTAGTTTTGTTTTTTTTTTTTAATTTAATTTTATTTTATTTTTTTAATTTACATTCCAAATCACTTCCCCTTTCCCGTTTCCTCCCTCCCCGAAAGTCCCATAAGCCCCCTTCCCTCCCTCTTTTCTCCGTTCAACCCCCTCTCATTACTCTGTCCTGGCGTTCCCCTACATCCAGTCTTTCCAGGACCAGGGGTCTCTCCTTCCATCTTCTTAGAAATCTATTGATATGCTGATTGTGTCTAGGGTATTCTGAGATTCTGGGTCAATATCCCCTTATCAGTGACTTCATACCATGTGTGATCTTTTGTGATTGGGTTACCTCACTAAGGATGATATTTTCAAGTTCTGACCATTTGCCTAGGAATTTCGTGAATTCATTGTTTTTAATTGCAGAGTAGTATTCCATTGTGTAAATATACCACATCTTCTGAATCCATTCCTCCGTTGAGGGACATCTGGGTTCTTTCCAGCTTCTGGCTATTATAAATAAGGCTGCTATGAATATAGTGGAGCATGTGTCCTTATTGCATGCAGGTAAAGTCTCTGGGTATATGCCCAGGAGTGGTATAGCCGGATCCTCCGGAAGTGTCATGCCCAGTTTTCTGAGGAGCCGCCAGACTGCTTTCCAGAGTGGTTGTACCAGCCTGCAATTCCACCAGCAGTGGAGGAGTGTTCCTCTTTCTCCACATCCTCGCCAACAACTGCTGTCTCCTGTGTTTTTGATCTTAGCCATCCTGACTGGTGTGAGATGGAATCTCAGGGTTGTTTTGATTTGCATTTCCCTAATGACTAAGGATGATGAACATCTCTTTAGGTGCTTCTCAGCCATTAGATATTCTTCAGGTGAGAACTCTTTGTGGAGCTCTGTACCCCATTTTTTAATAGGGTTACTTGCCTCTCTGGAGTTTAACTTCTTGAGTTCTTTGTATATCTTGGATATCAGCCCTCTGTCGGATGTAAGGTTGGTAAAGATCATTTCCCAGTTAGTTGGTTGCCGCTTTGTCTTTTTGACGGTGTCTTTTGCCTTGCAAAAACTTTGTAATTTAATGAGGTCCCATTTGTCTATTCTTGATCTTAGAGTATAAGCTATTGGAGTTCTGTTCAGGAAATTCTCCCCTGTGCCCATATGTTCAAGGTTCTTCCCTAGTTTCCCTTCTATTAGTTTCAGTGTGTCTGGTTTTATGTGGAGATCTTTGATCCACTTAGAATTGAGCTTAGTGCAAGGAGATAAGGATGGGTCAATTTGCATTCTTCTGCATGTTGACCTCCAGCTGAGCCAGCACCATTTGTTGAAAAGGCTATCTTTTTTCCACTGGATGGTTTTAGCTCCTTTGTCAAAGATCAAGTGACCATAGGAGTGTGGATTCATTTCTGGGTCTTCAATTCTGTTCCATTGATCTACATGTCTGTTACTGTACCAATACCATGCAGTTTTTAACACTATTGCTCTGTAGTTCAGCTTGAGGTCCGGGATACTGATTCCCCCAGAGGTTCTTTTACTCTTGAGAATAGTTTTAGCTATTCTGGGTTTTCTGTTATTCCAGATGAATTTTTGAATTGCTCTTTCTAACTCTATGAAGAATTGAGTTAGGATTTTGATGGGGATTGCATTGAATCTGTGTATTACTTTTGGTAAGATGCTCATTTTTACTATATTAATCCTGCCAATCCATGAGCATGGCAGATTTTTCCATCTTCCGAGGTCTTCTTCAATTTCTTTCTTCAGAGACTTGAAGTTCTTGTCATACAGATCTTTCACTTGTTTGGTTAGCGTCACGCCAAGATACTTAATATGGTTTGTGGCTATCGTAAAGGGTATTATTTCTCTTACTTCTTTCTCAGCCTGCTTATCCTTTGAGTATAGGAAGGCTTCTGACTTGCTTGAGTTGATTTTATATCCGGCCACTTTGCTGAAGTCGTTTATCAGCTGTAGGAGTTCTCTGGTGGAGTTCTTTGGGTCGCTTATGTATACTATCATATCGTCTGCAAATAGTGATAGTTTGACTTCTTCCTTTCCAATTTGTATCCCTTTGACCTCTTTTTCTTGTCTAATTGCTCTAGCTAGAACTTCAAGTACTATATTGAAAAGATATGGAGAGAGAGGGCAGCCTTGTCTAGTCCCTGATTTTAGTGGGATTGCTTCAAGTTTCTCTCCGTTTAGATTGATGCTGGCTACTGGTTTGCTGTAAATTGCTTTTACTATGTTTAGATATGGGCCTTGAATTCCTGATCTTTCCAAGACCTTTAGCATGAAAGGATGCTGAATTTTGTCAAATGCTTTCTCAGCATCTAATGAGATGACCATGTGGTTTTTTTCTTTGAGATTGTTTATGTAGTGGATTACATTGATGGATTTCCTTATATTGAACCATCCCTGCATCTCTGGGATGAAGCCTACTTGATCGTGGTGAATGATCGTTTTGATGTGTTCTTGGATTCGGTTGGCAAGAATTTTATTGAGTATTTTTGCATCGATATTCATAAGAGAGATTGGCCTGAGATTCTCTTTCTTTGTCGGATCTTTGTGTGCTTTTGGTATTAGTGTAATTGTGGCTTCATAGAACGAGTTGGGTAGTGTTCCTTCTGTTTCTATTTTGTGGAACAGTTTGAAGAGTATTGGTGTTAGGTTTTCTTTGAAGGTCTGATAGAATTCTGCACTAAAACCATCTGGACCTGTGCTTTTTTTGGTTGGAAGACTTCGTAGTTTTGTTTTAACAAATGGGAAGTTATCACCTCATTTGTCTGTATTAATATTTTACTATTTTGGATATTTCCTAGTGTATGTGAATGAGGAAAAAGATACAAACTTTCAATACATATAACATGTATAAATAGATATAGATGATATAAATAACTAGAGATGGAGATAGAGATGCAAGAGATAGGTAGAGATAGACATAGGTAAGGAGAGACAGCAATAAAAATAGATAATAACTTTAGACCCAGAATCTCGGAATACCCTAGACACAATCTGCATATTAATAGATTTCTAAGAAGATGGAAGGAGAGACCCCTGGTCCTGGAAAGACTGGATGTAGGGGAACGCCAGGACAGAGTAACGAGAGGGGGTTGAATGGAGAAAAGAGGGAGGGAAGGGGGCTTATGGGACTTTCGGGGAGGGAGGAAACGGGAAAGGGGAAATCATTTGGAATGTAAATTAAAAAAATAAAATAAAATAAATTAAAAAAAAGATAATAACTTTAGATGTATCACAGATACATAAAAGCACTGTTCCATAAATGTCTTTGCAGGGGCCAGGAAGGTAAGAGGAAAATTTTGGTTTCTAGTTCCTTATTATCTCTTATACTTGCGTGGAAGCTTACCAATTGTTGTGATGCAACTTGAGCAATGGCCATGAATAGCATCGTGGAAGAGCCAACTGGACTAAGGAGCTCTCCTAGCTTGACTCCATTTTCCATATGACAGTAGCCAGGTCCCAGTAACCTGCTCTGCCTCCTGGGTTTTCCCAACCCATGAATCTATAATGAACTTCTGTCCAATATTTGCCCTTTGTTGTCTATAAATTTCACGCTTTGAATTATTGTTACAAGAGCATTGAGGCCTTTCATTCAGGAATAGTTTGGAGTGTATCAAGAATATAAGGTACTCTTACTCCTGAGAGAAGACCAACTGAAGGGACAGAAAGAACCTCTAACCTACTCCGAGAAACCTATATAGAAAAGTAGACTTTTCTATATCAGTGTTACCTAGGCCAAGCTGCCTCAATTTATTCAACTAACCAAGGAAACTACCAGTCCTATTTTACATAGTTCAGTAATGTAGGATTATAAAATCAGGACACTTTTGCAAGTTGCTTTGCATAATCAGTTCATCCTTTGTAACTTATGCTAAAATAAAAACAGAAACAGAACAAACAAAATAGAAATGCCAATATTATCATGACATTTAATATTCTAGCAGTTCTTTATAAGCTAATTATCATAAGAATTATATGAGGGTGTTTCATGTATTTTCAGCAGCTCTTCACTAAGAGATGCTTTGTTAACAACTAATGAAAAAACAAGTAGTTAATTATACAATGACAGCCATTGAGCAGCAAATTTAGTGCTTTCATTTCAGCAAGTGATTGTTACCATATCAGAATTTCTAATGCTCGGCTTTTTCTCAGTCTGAAAAGCAATTTAAAACATGTCTTTACTATTTTGATCATGAAGATGGTTGACTGCTAAAACAAACACTGTATGCATTGCATTCAGTTTAATTTTTATCCATCAATCTATCTCATGGAAGAATATTTCTGCTTAAGTCTTCTTGATGGGTGCAAAGAATAGATAATTCTATTCCATTTTCTTTTTAAAATTGTAGTTCCTTTTTCATTCTTTTTCCTATGAAGAACAGCATTCACAATTGCACAAGGTAATTCTTTGAGAACATTCTTTATGAAAAACAACTAGTGAATTTCAGGAATATATATATATATATATATATATATATATATATATATATATATATGATGAATATATATCATATAAAAGATATATATGATGAATTTTTTGACTATAATAATAAAAATGATATGCGAAATTTATTTTTTATGATACAGGTAAGCAAAATACAGGAAAATCTTTGCATATATATCCTAAGTCTTGAAGCTTGTTTCTCTATCTATCTACCTACCTATCATTTATCTGTCTTTCCATCATCTATCTGTATACTTATGTAGTTAAGGCTGACATAATTTAATAAGTTTACTTCATATAACCTAGTGTACACACACAGACACACATATAACACATTGGATCATTTCACTTTCAGGATATATATATATATATATATATATATATGCATATAATGCACATTTTCATTTTTTCTAAACAAATAAGTGAGGTCTAAAATGGTAATTTCCTATTTTTCTGGATACATTACATTGGAAAAACAGTCTTTTATATCAGAGGTTAATGTTATAAGTGTTCCATGAAAAATACAACTTATAGGAGAACTAACTTCCCATACTAGAAATAGTATCATGCATCACATACATAGATATGGCATTTTGTACAGAGTATAAGAAAAAATATACTTAGGTTGGTACATATTATTTTTGAGTAACTACTTGCATGTGCAGTTTAGAGATCTGAGCCTTTCCTTGTAAGGCGTTCATAAAAATGAACGTGTCCTATGGTTAGCATGTAAACAATGGGATGAACTCTGAATTCAACCACTTCATTATTCCTGAGAATCTGGTTTCAAAGTGTTCATTGATTCTAACTTTCTTCCTTTCTGAAATGAAGTTCAATAAAGCCAATAAACACTGTATCTTCCAAAAACAATGCTAGAAAATTTCTCTGTTGTATTTAATTAGTTAAGAAGTCTGCACATAGGCAATTAGTTCATTTGGCAGCTGAATTCACAATGCTCCTCAGAAGGCAGCTTTGTTATATTTTCAAATTAAGTTTCCCAGGGGAAATATTTGTAAAATGATTTCTTTAATGATTTCTCAAATGATTTTCTTATTTCAGTGATATAACTCCCAATGAACAATTCATCAGATATAATATATGGTGTTTAATCAGTAATTTATACTTCAATAGAGATTATTATGAAATTTTATATAAAAACCTAAGTTTTAAACAGAAAAATTCAAATTTAAATATGTAATACCTAGAAATTGCACATACAGTAAAAGGAAATGTCATCAGTAGACTTATTAAGAATGAATTTCATTTCTTTTTATCCTTAAGGATAAAATCTTCTTTTGTCACAAAGTTCTTTAGTGATTATAGCCACTGGAGAAACTGACTTTCAGCCTGTATTGTTCAGAATACTGAATTACATCAATGGCTTTATATTATAGCCTATCTAGTCTACTACTGAATTTTAAATTGTTAACTATTGGCTACCATGGAAAAAGCTGAGTTTCAGCATGTATTCTTCAGAAAACTGAATCATGTCCATGGATTTATATTACAGAATACCTATTATACTATGGGAAGCATAACATTTATCAAGCTGATCATTGTCCACTAAGCAAATAAAATCATATGATAATTACACCTATAACAAAAATGTAAGTTAATTATGTTTTAAAAATTTTATTAAGTTTTATTGACTTTAACGTGGCTGTATTAGAGAAATGAGGTGATATAACCGATTTAATTTCTGTGTCTGGGGTAGGGAAAATACAGAGGAAATTTTGTTTCAATATCTTAAGTACTAAAATTTGTTCTATGTATGTATGTACATATCCATGTATTTATCGTTAATGGACACATTTAAATCTATTTTCTTCAATGAAGTTTGGTTACTTGGGAAGTTTGCTTGATCTGAAAGCTTCTCCAGTCTGTTGTCATTTCTTTGACATACCAACTGCAATCCAAGATGAAATTCATTCATTTTTTTAAAGCAGTCCTAACCTCCTTCTTTTGTCTTGAGCTATTTATTTTTTATTGGTTATTTTACTTATGTATATTTTAAATGTTATTCACCTTCCTGGTTTCTCCTCCACAAACTCCCTTCCCCACTCCATCCCCTGCTTCTATGAAGGTGCTCCCCCTTCTACCCACTCACTCCTACTTCCACGCCCTAGCATGTCCCCACACCAAAGACCTCTCCTCTCCTTGATGACAGAAAAGGCCAACCTCTCCTACATATGCATTGGAGCCATGGGTCCCTGGCTATTTCTCAGAAATCTAGGTTTTCTAATATTTTAAGACCTTGCTGTGTAATCTCTTATTAATTCTGAATTCAACTGATTTCCTGAAAATTCCAATCCCTGTTTTATCATTTGTTGGTGTTGAAAACTTTTTGTTTGATGTTTTAAAAACTCAATTAGTGTATGAAATCGTGTTTTCCCTAAACCTCTAGCAAATTACCACATGTATATTGCTTGAACACAACACAAATTTATTTTCTTCTGTTTTGTCTCTAAGGCCCACAACCCAGGGATGTGAAGATGCTGGAAAAAGGGGTGAAGGCAAGACAGAAAATGTACATCCATGAAATAGACCAAGAATTTGCTATAAAATAGACCAAAAATCTGCTATAATTTCATAAATCTTCAATGGATCTAGATTTTGAAGTAACTTTTGGTAAGTAAAAGAAAAAAAGTTCAATAGAATAAATCACAAAGTGTGAAATGGAAATATTTACTAAGTCTAAAAATTTTATCTCTGCAAATTAACAGTCAATGGGGAATAAAAATAATAAAAACATAATTTTTTGTAGAGGACGTTGAATCCAGCATGAAGGCTGTTCTGGCAAGAGACCACATTCAAAGACCTTCTAAGTCTGTGTGATCTGGCTGAAATACAGACATGCCTTTAATGCCAGGAGACAGAGGTCAAGGGCAGCCTGGTATAGAGCAAGATGCAGGTAAAAAAAAAAAAAAAAAAAAAAGCTTAGGTCCAGAGTTGGTGGTCCATGCTTTTAATCTCAGCATTCAGAAGACAAAGACATCTCTGAGTTCTAGTCTGTCCATTCTAGTCTGTTCAGTTGAGTTCAGGAAATGCAGGCAGTCAGCTGAATCAGTCAGTTGAATTCAATCAGCAGTGGCAGTTGAAATCAGTTAATAAGATGCAACCAGAAGATTAAAACAAATATAGTTAGCTTGGGACCAAGAAGAGCATTTCAGTGAGAAGCTAAGAGAATGCAGATTGACTCAGTAAGCTTGGAACAGAGTTTGAGTTAGAAGAGTTAAATTGAACCAGCTAGCCAGAGTTCAGAAAAAACTAGAAAGGGTGAGTTTATTCAGCAATAAGCCTCTAAGTTGACAGTGACATCAAGTGAATAAAAGATCCCTATACAATTTTTATAAGGAATTGGGAAGCTTTGGGTGAAGAAATGATAGTTTTGAAATAAAGTTTGTAGATATAAAGAAATCATAGTCTTGAGAAGATATTTAAACGATCCTTTTTAAAAACAATGTACTTTTTGTTGTTTTTATAGTTTTTTATGGATAACATGTTTTTACTCATAAAATATGTTTTTATCAGTGCCACTTTATCAACACCTCCTAATTCCTCCCTGCCTAAACCAACTCCAGCCTTTCTTTCTCTTTCTTTTTAGAAAACATACAGGCAAAAATAAAAAGGGTAAAATAAACCAGATTTTTTTTTCAAGTTCAAAAATCATAGAAAGGAGAGAGATAAGGCAATGGAGGGAGGGAGGTCATTGATAAGGCAGGGTGGTTGGAAACAAGGGAGAGAGTATGAGGAGAGCAAAACAAAATCTATGATGGCAAAAAAAAATCAGAAATCATAATATATAAGCAAAAAAAAAAACAGTAAGCCAAAACAAAATGTCTGAATAAAGCAATATGAAAGAGAAAAATGTCAGCAAAATAATGTATTCTCAGATTCTTGGCTATTTAATTTCATTTTGTGCTGGCTACCTACCGATGGTCATGGGGGTTACTCTTGAATTTGGTTAATATATACATTTAGAGTAACTGAAGATTATGATTATTTCCTTTCCAAGTAATTGTAATTGGACATAACTTCTTGGTTAAGGATGTGAATTTATGTCCAATTGTCACTTGCACCTTTGGCACATCTTCTAACAGACCCTTTGCATGATGTCAGAATCTCTGTGATTTTGAATCAACATCAGCCCTGTTGTTCCTGTGTAAGGAAGACACAGTTTCCTTAGAACTATCTATTCACTCTGGCTCTAGCAATCTTCCGTCTCCTCTTCTGTATAGCTTTCTGAGCCCTGAGGGGAGAATTTAATGAAGACATCCCTATTAGGTATGAATTTCTCACTCTCTACATATTGCGAATGTCTGTTTTAGTTTCCACCAACTGAAAGAGTAAGCATTTCTGGTAAAGGCTGAGGAAGACACATGGAATGCAGCTTAAATCCAGTAAAAGTGGGTGGTTACACGTGCAGTGTATACACTACTATCAGACCAACACATAATACAGTAAGGTCACAAGTAGATCAGAAGTCAAATTAGTGTTTACCTTTCTTCCTTGGTAGATTGCAAAGTACCTTCCAGTAACATGAACACTCACCAGAAGGACCCAAGGGTCTGGATAAGCATCAGTTCAACTTCTTCATGTTTAATTTGGTATGTAAATGCTGTCTTCAGCAAAGGGGTTTCCCCATTGGTCTAGAGGTAGTAACCACAAGCTTGGCAATGGCATGATTTGTTTGGTGGTTTTCATGGACCACCTTTGGCCAACAAGTTACCTATGTGTAACCCACTCCTGGAAGTGGATGTTTCTTTCACCTTATTGAAAAAATATATATACACATATATATTTGTATATGTATAGGTATATGTATATGATGTATATATTTATGATGTATATGTATATGATGCACATGTATATGTGTATGCAGTATATGTATATGTATATAGGGTTTTGTCTCCCCAGTTATTTCACAACTCCATTAAGATTACTTTTGTGTATGTATATAATTTAAGGAAATTCTATACTAATTGCTTTCCATATGAACCCTCAAATCGCCTTTATTGTTTATTGTTCTTTCCTGTATATTCTTTCTTATCCCTTTCTTACTTCCTTTCTGGATTAGTCCTCTACCTCCAGTCTCTTCCCTGTATTTCCAGAACTATGTATATTCTATTTTGTCCCTCTGACTATCCTTCCATCAATCCTTTTCTTTAATATCTAATTATGAATATCACAGGTAAATGGATGGAACTAGTGAAAAAATAATGTTGAGTCAGGTAACTCATCACCAGAGCTTGTATGTATTTTGTTTTGTAGACGTTAGGTTTCAATTCTTTTCTAGGCGTTATACAAAATTTGTATAACCAAAAGAAAGTTTTCAAAAGAAAAAGTAGGATGAACTCAAAAGCTGGAAGTTAAGGGGAGAATTGTGGAATTCCTTTGCATTGGTCAAGGGATAGTCCTTGGAACATCAAGTTAAAGGTACTTGTAAATACTTGTACATGTCTGGAATGGAGCTACCAACACTCAGTAATAGATGCAATATGGACTCAGAGAATCCCACTCCTCATTGATGGACCATTCTGATATATTAAAGGAGAGAAAGAAACTTTGTACAATTAGTTATATAGCTATTGGAGACCTTACTAGACAGCAGTTGATCACAATAACCCAATGGTAAGCAGATGTATCTTGTTAATTAGGTCATGAAACAGAAATAAGTGTCATGCAAAAGGGAAAGGGACTAGTACCAATGGAGTGGAAAATTGATAAGGGTGAGGGTCTTTATTCCCCCTCCTGATCCACCCTTAGACTGTTCCACATCCCACACCTCCTCCCCCTGTCTCTAAGAGAATATCCCAAACCCATCACCCCACCAGATCTCTCCACTCTCTGGTGTAGCAGAATCTTCCTTATCCAATCACTTAAAATATAAATGCAACAAGAAGCATGTGATTGGACAGGGAAAAGGAAAGCAGACAGGAAAATTGCAGAGAAGGAGACAGAGGAGACAGGAGGAAGAAGGAGGAAAAATAAATAGCCACAGTAGTTATAAATATCATAAAGGATAGAATAATTAGGATAACATAATCTAGGTGGGCAGTTTGTATCATTATCAATTGGCTCTGAAATTATTGTGTGAGCATCTTGAAAATTGAGAATTTATTGATATATTAATCTGACTAATTATAAGTTTCTAGAGTTTTGGTTTACTGGGTTACTGGAATTTTGGACCACTGACCATAGTGGTTTGGGGTTGAGAAGGTACAGATGCTATGTGATAAGTGAACATAAGCTGGGAAGACAGCAATAAATCACTGCTTAGATCTAGCCTAGAAGCAGAGGCAGCAAGACCTCTGCCTGGGCAGAGTGTAGCTGGGTGTAGTGTAGGAACTGCCATTCCTTTTAATATTTCCCACAACACCCTGGGCTCCTGATCTCTCAAAGGTTAGATGCATCTTCTCTGACTTAGTCCAGATACAGCAGTCCTTTGCAGTATACATGTTGGGAGGGCTCATATCAGCTGGTGTATATACCTGGTTGGTTTGAGACATCCCAGGGGTCCAGGTCATTTGATCTAATGAGTCAGAGAAAAGATTTGCCCAACTTACAGAAGAATAGCACATGAAAGAGAGGGTGCTTAAGTGTACAGAAAAAGATAGGAGGGGGGAGATAGAAAGACAGAGAAAGACAGAGACAGAGAGACAAAGAGACAGAGAGAAAGGCAGAGACAAAGAAAGAGACAAACATACAAAGAGAGAGAGAGAGCGAGAGAGACAGAGACAGAGACAGAGACAGACAGAGAGAGAGAGGTGGTGTGTGGTGTGTCTGTATGAGAGATTTTCTAGACAGGTTAGCGGGAGAATAAGCTAGACAAGGATGAAGAAAAATTTAGAGAATGAAGAGTCAGAAGATTAGAAGATATTGCCAAAATTAATATGAGGTTAGGCAGATCAGTTCAATCAGAAGCCAAGAGAAGCCAGATTGAGCTAGTCTGCTTGGAAAACTAGTTTGTATGGAATCCAGACTCTTCCAGACTCTTCCAGTCCTAGACCTAGGGATAGTGAGAACAGAGAAGGAAATTCTCTGTGCTCAAGTCAAATTGAATATTTGCATAGCTGCAGTATGACTTTCATTTCATTCTTTCATCTGAATAATAAAAGCAACAGTTACAAAAGCCTACATTCTTTTCAGAAATAATTCAAGTAAAGCATGAACTGCTTACTTAACAACAGGAAGGGAATGTCAGGATGAGCCAACACAAAGCATTAGAGTAGGAATAATTTTAACATAAATACTGTTAAAATAGTGTTAGTGGAAAGAGTAAAAGTACTGTCTCCTTGATTTTGTTGGATTTTAAAGTTATATCTTCAAAGGATTGTTATGGAATTTTAATGGAACCATCAGGTGATTACCAAGATATATTGGATAGATTTAAAGCAGGTAACCATAGATAACTGCTGTTGCAGAGAAAATTGGAATATTCCCACTGAAAATAGTTAATGGTCTTGCTGGTGAGGTTGCCAGAACCTATCCAGGAAAATGATTAAATCATACAATGTATGTTCAGACATTTCTTTTGATTTATAACTACCTTAATTTGAAAATATCTCAATAATAATGGGATGCTAACATGTTAACAAACTTTACAGCAAATGTTAATTATGCTAGAATTCTTGATGCTAATAGAAGACTTCACCACACTCAAGTGAAAACTACTTTTCCTTCCAATGTCCCTTAATTTTTCATTCTAACTTGGCACAATTCCCTTGACAGATAATTATCCATTGCCAAGATTTTTTCATATAATTTCTAATATGATAAACTCTCATTCATCATCCTCAAATCCTGCCCACATAAAACTAGAAATTCAATAGTTCTGGGCCACAATTCTAATTAATAATTTCATAAATATATAAATGTCTAGATGTATAAGTTATCATGTTTTGTATTTTAGCCTTCTTTCATTCTCTCTGCTACTTACTTTGTCTTCAAATACTAAAATATCAATTTAGTTTATTTTTAAAAACTGCTGGTCCTTCTACAGGGTCACCCTCCTCCTCAGATTCTTCTAGCTTTTCCCAAATTCAACCTCAGGGTCACAAGTTTCTGTTCATTGGTTAGGTGCAAATATCTGCATCTGACTCTTTCAGCTGCTTGTTGGGTCTTTCAGAGGGCAGTCATGATAGGCCCCTTTTTGTGAGTACATCATAGCCTTAGTAACAGTGTCAGGCCTTGGGGCCTCCCCTTGATCTGGATTCCACTTTGGGTCTGTCACTGCACCTTCTTTTCCTCAGATTCTTCTCCATTTTTGTCCCTGCAGTTTTTTCAGACAGGAACAATTCTTTGTCAGAGTTTTTGACTGTGGGATGGCAATCCCATCCCCCCACTTGATGCCCTGTCTTTCTACTGGAGGTGGGCTCTACAAGTTCCTTCTCCCCCTTGTAGGGCATTTAATTTAAAGTTCCTCCTTTTGAGTCCTGAGTGTTACTTCCCAGATCTCTGATACATTCTGGAGGTTCCCCACACCTCCCATCTCTGAAGATTTCCTGTTTCCATTTTTTTCTGTTGGCTCTCAGGGCTTCATTCTTGCCTATATACTTACTTTGGCTTCTTTTTGTAAGTTTCAACATGTTAAATTGGGTACTAGAATCTCCTCTCTTCCATTTCAGGATTATTTTCCACTCAACACAGTTTTATCTGAAGTGTGTCAGTCTTGAAATTTTAACTTGGATATTAATTTTTCTTAGACAGTTATATCATTCATCTTTGGCTTCTCATTTGAATTTTGTATGAATTAGACACATACTCAATTTCACATGGACTCGTAATTAATTCCCATGTGACGGTTTTTAGGCTAGTTGATTTTCTAGAAGAAAGGATAAAAATTAGCTCATTAATTATTCATTAATTGGCTAAGTCTTACATTGTAGCATGATATTTTTTCTATTTGAGGTAAATCTCTCTGTGACCTCAACTATAATATGCATCATGTTCTCATTGTTTTCAGTATGGCTTTGATTCTTCCTTCTTTATACAGAAAATACCATATATCCTTTCCACCCCCCCTTAACATTATGTATTGATAATTATTCAACAATACAAATGGGATTGTTGAAACTTACTTCTATTATTTAAATGAAGACTTAATGCTTTCATTTGTATTAATATTCATTTTTATATTGATGTATGTAAGTCCAAGTAATATTCTTTATAATATAGATACAAATTTTCTTTTGGAAAGTAGATATTCAATTTTGTTTTATTTAAATTTTTCTTAATGAAATATATTTTGTTTACCTTCTTACCCCTTCATAACTTCTTCCAGATTTTTCCTACATTTCTACCCACCCAAGTTCATGATCTTTCTATAGCTATCTTTCTAACAAACAATAAAAAATAAACACAAAAAAATAAAGAGACACACAAAAAGACACATATAAAAACCATTAAGTTTATTTTGTGTTGTATGACTAATTTTGAATAATGATTTTTATATCTAGTAACACTCCACTGGGAAAAAACAAACAAACAAACAAAAAAGCCTATGTTTCTCCCGGAACCTATCAATTACTAATAGTCGATTAGTGTGAAATTGGTGCCCACTTTTTCAGTGTTAGATTTTGTCTAGCTTGAACTTGTTTAGTTATTCTATGTGCTGTGACAGTATCTGTGAGTTTACATGGGTATAAGTCTTTCTCTGTCTTCACAATTCTACTTTTTTGCACCTCTGACTTTCATAAACTTTACTCATTTGCATAAATTTCAGTGTCATGGGGAGAAGTTTGAAGACATTACACCTAATATGGAGTATGCCACCTTTCCCCTGCTGCCAGCCATTTTTGCTGTGGCAGAACCTTGCCAGGTCTGCCACAGTGAAGTCACCATCTCCTGATACTTCTTAGAGAACCAGCCGCATTCAGGGCATTTGAGAACCATCTGCAATTAGATCATTTGGAAAGCAAAGAGAGCACAGGAGAGCTGGTCTCCCAGGAGAGTCTATATACCTCTGTGAACAGAGAGAATGGGAATCTCAGGAGTACAGATACACATGCTTGCAGGACAGAAAAGCCACAATCAGAGAGAGCAAGACCAGCTAACACCCAAGCAAATTAGATGGCAAAAGGCAAACACAAGGTCATTACCAACAGAAACCAAGGCAACATGGCAATATCCAAAGCCAGTTTTCCCAAAACAGCAAGTCCTGGATACCCCAACACACTGGAAAAGCAAGATCTGGATTTAAAACCACATAATGCTGATAGAGTATTTCAAGAAGGACATAAATAACTCCCTTAAAGAAATACAGGACAATATGGGTCAGCAGGTAGAAGCCCTTAAAGAGGAAACACAAAGATACTTTAAAGAATTACAGAAAAACACACAAAACGGTGAAGGGACTGAACGATACTCTCCAGGAACTAAAATGGAAGTAGAAACCATAAATAAATCACAAAGTGAGACACTTCTGGAGATAGAAAACCTTGGAAAGAATTCAGAAGTTATAGATGCAAGCATCAACAACAGAATACAAGAGATAGAAGAAAGAATCTCAGATGCTGAAGATACCATAGAAAAACTCAAAAGAACATGCAAAATACAAAACCTTGCAACCCAAAACACCCAGAAAATCCAGGACACAGTGAGAAACTAAACATAAGGAATATAGGTATAGTAGAGAGCCAAGATTTACAACTTAAAGGGACAGCAAATATCTTCATCAAAATTATAGAAGAAAACTTCCCTCATCTAAAGAAAGAGATGCCCATGAACATACAGGAAGCCTACAAATCTCCAAAAAGATTGGACCAGAACAGAAACTCCTCCCGACACATAATAATCAAAACACCAAATGCACTAAACAAAGAAAGAATATTAAAAGCAGTAAGGGAAAAAGTCAAGTAACATATAAAGGCAGACCTATCAGAATTGCACCAGATTTCTCACTGGAAACTATGAAGGCTAGAAGATCCTGGGGAGATGTCATACAGAACCTGTCAACCCAGGCAACTATACCCAGCAAAACTCTCAATTACTATAGACAGAGAAAACAAGACATTCTATGACAAAACCAGATTTACACAATATCTTTCCACAAACCCAGCTCTTCAAAGTATAATAGAAAATACCAACACAAGGAGGAAAACTATACCCTAGAAAAAGCAATAAAGTAATCTTCTTTCAAAAAACCCAAAAGAAGATAGCCACACAAACATGATTCTACCTTTAACAACAAAAATAACAAGAAGCAACAATCACTTTTCCTTAATATCTCTTAACATCAGTGGTATCAATTCCCCAATAGAAAGACATAGACTAGCAGATTGGATATGTAAACAGGACTCAAGGTTTTGCTGTATGCAAGAAACTCACCTCAGTGACAAAGACACTCACAACTTCAGAGAAAATGGTTGAAAATCAATTTTCCAAGCAAATGGTCCCAAGAAACAAGCTGGAGTGCCAATTCTTTTATCAGATAAAATTGACTTTCAACCAAAATTTGTCAAAAAAGATAAAAAGGGTCACGTACTTGTCAAAGGAAAAATCTACCAAGATGAACTCTCAATTCCCAACATCTATGCTCCATGTACAAGGGTACCCACATTCATAAAAGAAACTTTACTAAAGCTCAAAACACACATTGCACCCCACACAATAATAGTGGGAGACTTCAACATCCCACTCTCAACTCAACAAGGGACAAATCATGGAAACAGAAACTAAACAGAGACATAGTGAAAGTAACTGACGTTATGGAACAATTGGATCTAACAGATATTTATAAAAACATTCCATCCTCAAGAAAAAGAATATACCTTTTTCTCAGTACCTTATGGTACCTTCTCCAAAACTGATCATATAATTAGTCAGGCCTCAACAGATACAGGAATAATGAAATAATCCCATACATCATATCAGATCATCATGGCCTAACGCTGCTCTTAATTTCAAACAAAAACAATGGAAAACACATATACACATGGAAGCTGAACAATGCTCTACTCAGTGATAGCTTGGTAAAGGAAAAAATAAAGAAAGAAACTAAAGACTTTTCAGAATTTAAGGAAAATGGGGATACATCATACCAAAACTTATGGTATACAATGAAAGCAGTGCTAAGAGGAAAACTCATAGTTCTAAGTTCCTCAAAAAGAAAATGGAGAGAGCTTACACTAGCAGCTTTACAACACACCAGAAATCTCTAGAACAAAAAGAAGCTAATACAGCCAAGAGGAGTAGACAGCAGGAATTAATCAAACTCATGGCTGAAATCAATCAAATAGAAGTAAAAAGAACTATAAAAAGAATCAACAAAAACAGGAACTGCTTCTTTGAGAAAAAGACAGATAAGCCCTTAGCCATACTAACCAGAAGGCCCAGAGACACTGCCCAAATTAATATAATCAGAAATGGAAAGGAAGACACAACAACAGAAACTGTGGAAATTCCAATAAGCTTCAGATCCTATTACAAGAGCTTATACTAAACGAATTTTAAAAAAAATTGCAAAAAATGGAAAATTTTCTAGAAACATACCAGGTGCGATCATTAAAATAGGATCAGATAAACCATCTAAATAATCCCATAAGTACTGAGGAAATAGAAGCAGTTGTTAATAGTCTCTCAACAACAACAACAACAGAAAACAAAAAACAAACAAACAAAACAAAAACAAAACAAACAAACAAACAAACAAAGCCCAGGACCAGATGGGTTTAGTGGGGAATTCTATCAGGTCTTCATAGAAATTCTAATACCAATACTCTTCAAACTATTCCACAAAATAGAAACTCAAGGAACACTACCCAATTCATTCTATGAAGCCACAATAATGCTTGTAACTAAACCAAACAAAGAACAAACCAGAAAAGAGAACTTCAGACCAATTTCCCTTATGAACATTGATGTAAAAATTCTCAACAAAATTCTGGCCAACTGAATCCAAGAATGCATCAAAACAATAATTCACCATCAAGTAGGCTTCAGTCCAGGGATGCAAAGATGGTTCAACATATGGAAATCCATCAATGTAATACACTACATAAACAAACTCAAAGAAAAAAATTACATGGCCATTTCATTAGATGCTGAAAAGGCTTTTGACAAAATTCAGCATACCTTCATGATAAAAGTCTTGGATAGGTCAAGAATTCAAGGCCCATACCTAAACACAGTGAAAGCAATATACTATAAACTGGTAGCCAACATCGAACTAAATGGAGAGAAACTTGAAACAATCCCACTAAAATGGGGAACAGACAAGGCTGCCCACTCTCTCCCTATCTATTCAATATAGTACTCAAAATCCTAGCCAGAGCAATTAGAAAACAATAGGAGCATGTGTCCTTATTGCATGCAGGTAAAGCGTCTGGGTATATGCCCAGGAGTGGTATAGCCGGATCCTCCAGGAGTGTCATGCCCAGTTTACTGAGGAACCGCCAGACTGCTTTCCAGAGTGGTTGTACCAGCTTGCACTTCCACCAGCAGTGGAGGAGTGTTCCTTTTTCTTCACATCCTCGCCAACAACTGCTGTCTCCTGTGTTTTTGATCTTAGCCATTCTGACTGGTGTGAGATGGAATCTCAGGGTTGTTTTGATTTGCATTTCCATAATGACTAAGGATGATGAACATCTCTTTAGGTGCTTCTCAGCCATTAGATATTCTTCAGGTGAGAACTCTTTGTTTAGCTCTGTACCCCCATTTTTTAATAGGGTTACTTGCCTCTCTGGAGTTTAACTTCTTGAGTTCATTGTATATATTGGATATTAGCCCTCTGTCGGATGTAGGATTGGTAAAGATCGTTTCCCAGTTAGTTGGTTGCCGCTTTGTCTTTTTGACAGTGACTTTTACCTTGCAAAAACTTTGTAATTTAATGAGGTCCCATTTGTCTATTCTTGATCTTAGAGCATAAGCTATTGGAGTTCTGTTCAGGACATTCTCCCCTGTGCCCATATGTTCAAGGTTCTTCCCTAGTTTCCTTTCTATTAGTTTCAGTGTGTCTGGTTTTATGTGGAGGTCCTTGATCCACTTGGAATTGAGCTTAGTGCAAGGAGATAAGAATGGGTCAATTTGCATTCTTCTGCATGTTGACCTCCAGTTGAGCCAGCACCATTTGTTGAAAAGGCTATCTTTTTTCCACTGGATGGTTTTAGCTCCTTTGTCAAAGATCAAGTGACCATAGCAGTGTGGATTCATTTCTGGGTCTTCAATTCTGTTCCATTGATCTACATGCCTGTCACTGTACCAATACCATGCGGTTTTTAACACTATTGCTCTGCAGTACAGCTTGAGGTCCGGGATACTGATTCCCCCAGAGGTTCTTTTACTCTTGAGAATAGTTCTAGCTATTCTGGGTTTTCTGTTATTCCAGATGAATTTTTGAATTGCTCTTTCGAACTCTATGAAGAATTGAGTTGGGATTTTGATGGGGATTGCATTGAATCTGTATATTACTTTTGGTAAGATGCTCATTTTTACTATATTAATCCTGCCAATCCATGAGCATGGCAGATTTATCCATCTTCTGAGGTCTTCTTCAATTTCTTTCTTCAGAGACTTGAAGTTCTTGTCATACTGATCTTTCACTTCTTTGGTTAGAGTCACGCCAAGATACTTAATATGGTTTGTGGCTCTCGTGAAGGGTATCATTTCTCTTACTTCTTTCTCAGCCTGCCTATCCTTTGAGTATAGGAAGGCTACTGACTTGCTTGAGTTGATTTTATATCCGGCCACTTTGCTGAAGTCGTTTATCAGCTGTAGGAGTTCTCTGGTGGAGTTCTTTGGGTTGCTTAAGTATACTATCATATCATCTGCAAATAGTGATAGTTTGCCTTCTTCCTTTCCAATTTGTATCCCTTTGACCTCTTTTTGTTGTCTGATTGCTCTAGCTAGAACTTCAAGTACTGTATTGAAAAGATATGGAGAGAGAGGGCAGCCTTGTCTAGTCCCTGATTTTAGTGGGATTGCTTCAATTTCTCGCCATTTAGATTGATGCTGGCTACTGGTTTGCTGTAAATTGCTTTTACTATGTTTAGATATGGGCCTCGAATTTCTGATCTTTCTAAGACCTTTAGCATGAAATGATGCTGAATTTTGTTAAATGCTTTCTCAGCATCTAATGAGATGACCATGTGGTTTTTTTCTTTGAGATTGTTTATATAGTGGATTACATTAATGGATTTCCTGATATTGAACCATCCCTGCATCCCTGGGATGAAGCCTACTATACCTGCATGCAATAGGGACACATGCTCCACTATGTTCATAGCAGCCTTATTTATAATAGCCAGAAGCTGGAAAGAACCCAGATGTCCCTCAATGGAGGAATGGATTCAGAAGATGTGGTATATTTACACAATGGAATACTACTCTGCAATTAAAAACAATGAATTCACAAAATACCTAGGCAAATGGTCAGAACTTGAAAATATCATCCTTAGTGAGGTAACCCAATCACAAAAGAACACACATGGTATGCAGTCACTGATAAGGAGATTTTAACCCAGAATCTCGGAATACCCTAGACACATTTCGCATATCAATAGATTTCTAAGAAGATGGAAGGAGAGACCCCTGGTCCTGGAAAGACTGGATGTAGGGGAACGCCAGGACAGAGAAATTAGAGGGGGTTGAATGGGGAAAAGAGGGAGGGAAGGGGGCTTATGGGACTTTCGGGGAGGGAGGAAACGGGAAAGGGGAAATGATTTGGAATGTAAATAAAAAAAAACTTAGAAAATAAAATTAAAAAAAAAAGAAAACAATAGGAGGTCAAAGGTATACAAATTGAAAAGGAAGAAATCAGAGTATCACTATTTGCAGATAATAAAATCATATTCTTAAGTGACCCCAAAATTTCCACCAGAGAACTCCTAAAGATAATAAAGAACTTTCACAAAGTGGCTGTATATAAAATTAACTCAAATAAATTAGTAGCCTTCCACTATTCAAAGGATAACAAGCTGAGAAAGAAATTAGGGAAATGACACCCTTCACAATAGTCACAATAATATTACATAATTGTAATATCTGAATGACAAGAACTTCAAGCCTCTGAAGAAGGAAATCGTAGGAGATATCAGAAGATGGAAAGATCTCCCACACTCATGGGTTGGAAGGATTAGTATAGTAAAAATGGCCATGTTGCTGAAAGAAATATACAAATTCAATGCAATCCCCATCAAAATTCCAAATCAATTCTTCAAAGATCTAGAAAGAGCAATCTGCAAATTCATTTGGAATAACAAAAAACAAGATAGCAAAATCTATTCTCCACAATAAAAAATTTCCTGGTGGAATCACCATCCCTGACCTCAAGCTCTACTATAGAGCAATAATGATAAAAATCTGTGTGGTATTGGTACAGAGACAGGCAGGAAGATCAATGGAATAGGGTTCAAGACCCAGATATGAACCCACACAGCTATGGTCACTTGATATTTGACAAAGGATCTAAAAACATCCAGTGGAAAAAAGACACTATATATATATATATATATATATATATATATATATATATATATATATAGAGAGAGAGAGAGAGAGAGAGAGATGGATAGATAGATAGATAGATAGATAGATAGATAGATAGATAGATAGATAGATAGATAGATAGATAGATAGATAGATAGATATAGGTATATATATAGACTTCGTTATATAAAGATCAGTATTACTTTCTTTTTCCTTAGATACATTCTTTATTTACATTTCAAATGATTTCTCCTTTCCTGGTTCTTCCCTCCCTGAAAGTTGGATAAGGCCCCTCCCCTCCCTCTGTTTCCCCATGAAACCCCTCTCCCCTCCTGCTTCCCTGTCCTGATATTCCCCAACACTGCTGCATCAAGCCTTTCCAGGATCAGGGGCCTCTCCTTCTTCGTGGGCATCATTTGATATGTGAATTGTGTCTTGGGTATTCTGAGCTTCTGTGCTAATATCCACTTATCAGTGAGTGCATATCATGTGTATTCTTTTGTGATTGGGTTACCTCACTCAGGATATTTTCCAGTTCCACCCATTTGCCTAAGAATTTCATGAATTCATTGTTTTTAAAAGCTGAGTATTATATCATTGTGTAAATATACCATGTTTTCTGTATCAATTCTCCTGTTAATGGACATCTCAGATCTTTCCAGATTCTGGCTATTATAAATAGGAACTATGCTATGAACATAGTGGAGCATGTGTTCTTATTACATGCTGGGGAATCCTCTGGGTATATGTCCAGGAATGGTATAGCAGGGTCCTCTGGTAATATCATGCCCAGTTTTCTGAGAAAACACCAAACTGATTTCCAGAGTAGCTGTACCAGCTTGCAATTCCTCCAGCAGTGGAGGAATGTTCCTCTTTCTCCACATCCTCACCAGTCCCTGCTGTTTCCTGAGTTTTTGATCTTAGCCATTCTGCCTGATATGAGGTGAAATCTCAGGGTTGTTTTGATTTGCATTCCCGTGATTACTAAGGATGCTGAACATTTCTTTAGGTGCTTCTCAGCCATTCGATATTCCTCAGGTGAAAATTCTTTGATTAGCTCTGTACCCCATTTTTTAATAGGGTTATTTGACTTTCTGGAGTCTAACTTCTTGAGTTCTTTGTATATATTGGATATTAGTCCTCTGTTTGAGGTAGGGTTGGTAAAGATCTTTTCCCAATTTGGTGGTTGCCATTTTGTCCTTTGCCTTACAGAAACTTTGTGATTTTTATGAGGTCCCATTTGTCAATTCTTGATCTTAGAGCATAAACTATTGGTGTTCTGTTCAGGAAAATTTCCCCTGTGCCCATGTATTCAAGGCTCTTCCTCAGTTACTTTTCTATTAGTTTCAGTGTGTCTGATATTATTTGGAGGTCCTTGATCCTCTTGGACTTGAGCTTAGTAGAAGGGAATAAGAATGGATCGATTTGCATTCTTCTGCATGCTTGCCACCAGTAAAGCCAGCACCATTTTTTGAAAAGTCTATCTTTTTTCCACTTGATGGATTTAGCTCCTTTGACAAAAATCAAGTGACCATAGGTGTGCGGGTTCATTTCTGGATCTTCAATTCTATTCCATTGATCTACATGCCTGTCACTGTATCAAAATTATGCAGTTTTTAAGACTTTTGCTCGGTAGTACTGCTTGAGGTCTGGGATAATGATTCCCTCAGAAGATCTTTTACTTGAGAATAGTTTTCACTATCCTGGGTTTTTTGTTATTCCAGATGAATTCAAGAATTGCTCTTTCTAACTCTATGAAGAATTGAGTTGGGATTTTGATGGAGATTGCATTGAATCTGTATATTGCTTTTAGCAAGATGCCCATTTTAACTATATTAATCCTGCCAGTCAATGAGCATGGAAGATCTTTCCATCTTCTCAGGTCTTTGGTTTCTTTCTTCAGAGACTTGAATTTCTTTTCATACAGATCTTTCTTGTTTGGTTAGAGTCACACCAAGACACTTTATATTGTATGTGGCTATTGTGAAGTGTGTCATTTCTTTATTTCTTTGTCAGTCTGCTTATCCTTTGAGTATAGGAAGGCTACTGATTTGCTTGAGTTAATCTTATATCTGGTCACTTTGGTGAAGTTGTTAATCAGCTATAGGAGTTCTCTGGTGGAGTATTTTGGGTTGCTTATGTATACTATCACATCGTCTGCAAATAGTGATAGTTTGACTTCTTCGTTTCCAATTTGTATCCCTTTGACCTCCTATTGTTGTCTAATTGCTCTAGCTAGAACTTCAAGTACTATATTGAATAAATATGGAGATTGAGGGCAGCCTTGTGTAGTCTCTGATTTTAGCAGCATTGCTTCAGTTTCTCTCCATTTAGTTTGATGTTGGCAAATGGGTTGCTGTAAATTGCTTTTACTATGCTTTATATGGGCCTTGAATTCCTGATCTTTCCAAGACTTTTAGGATGAAAGGATGCTGAATTTTGTCAAATACTTTTTCAGCATCTAATGAAATGACCATGTGGTTTTTTTCTTTGAGTTTATGTAGTGGATTACATTGATGGATTTCCATATATTGAACTATCTCTGCATCCTTGTTATGAAGCCTACTGGATCATGGTGAATGATCATTTTGATATGTTCTTGGATTCGGTTGGTAAGAAATTTATTGAGTATTTTTGCACAGATAATCATAAGGGAAGTTGGTGTGAATTTTTCTTTCTTTTTTGGATCTTTATGTGGTTTTGGTATCAAAGAAATTGTGGCTTCACAGAACAAGTTGGGCAGTGTTCCTTGTGTTTCTATTTTATGGAATAGTTTAATTTTGGTTGATTTTGGAGAAGGTACCATGAGTTGCTGAGATGATTTATTATGAAATATTCTATATATATCTATTAAATCCATTTGGTCCAAAACTTCTTTTAGTTTCACTGTGTCTCTGTTTAGTTTGTGTTTTCCTGATCTGTCCATTGAGGAGAGTGGGGTGTTGAAGTCACACACAATTATTGTGTGAGGTACAATGTGTGCTTTAAGCTTTAGTAAAGTTTTTTTTTTATGAATGAGTGTGCCCTTGTATTTGGAGCATAGATGTTCAGAATTGAGAGCTCTTCTTTGAAGATTTTTCCTTTGATTATTATAAAGTGTGCTTCTGTGTCTTTTTTTGATGACTTTTGGTGGAAAGACTATTTTACTTGATATTAGAATGGCTACTCCAGATTGCTTCCTGGTACCATTTGCTTGGAAAATTGTTTTCCAGCCTTTTACTCAGAGGTAGTTTTTGTCTTTGACACTGAGATGCATTTCCTGTATGCAGCAAAATGTTGGGTCCTATTTATGTATCCAGTCTGTTAATCTATGTCTTTTTATTGAGGAATTGAGTCCATTGATGTTAAGAGATATTAAGGAATAGTGATTGTTGCTTCCTACTATTTTTGCTATAAATTTTTTTGCAATTTGGTTATCGTCTTTTGGGCTTATTGAAAGAAGATTAGTTTCTTGCTTTTTCTAATATGTAGTTTCCCTTCTTTTGTTTGTGTTTTCCTTTCATTATCCTTTCAAGGGCTGGATTTGTGGAGAGATACCATATAAATTTGTTTTTGTTAAGGAATACCTTTGTTTCCCCATCTATGGTAATTGAGAGATTTGCTGGAAATTGCAATCTGGGTTGGCAATTGTGTTCCCTTAGGGTCTGCATGACATCTGCCTGGACTCCTCTGGCTTTCATAGTCTCTGGTGAGAAGTCTGGTGTAATACCTTTATATGTTACTTGACCTTTTTCCCTTGCTGCTTTTAATATTCTTTCTTTGTTTAGTACATTTGGCGTTTTAATTAATATGTGATGGGATGAATTACTTTTCTGGTTAAATCTATTTGGTGCTCTTTAGACTTCATGTAGGTTCATGGGCATTTCTTTCTTTAGGTTATGGGCATTTTCTTCTATAACTTAGTTGAAGACATTTACTAACCCTTTATAAAGACAGCATTTGTAACAAATGGTGCTGGATCAACTGAAGGTCATCATGCAGAAAAATATGAATCAACCTACTCATATCTCCTTGTAGAAAGATCAAGTCCAAGTGTATCAAGGACCCCCACATAAAACCAGATGCACTGAAGCTTATAAAGGAGAAAGTGGGGAAGAACCTTGACCACATGGGCACAGGGGAAATTTTCCTGAATATTACACCAATGACTCATGCTCTAAGAACAAGAATTGACAAATGGGACCTCATAAAACTGCAAAGCTTCTCTAAGGCAAAGAACACTGTCATTATGAGAAAATGTCAACCAACAGATTGGGAAAAGATCTTTACTAATCCTACATCCAACAGAGGGCTAATATCAATTGTATATAAAGAACTTAAGAAATTAGACTCCAGAAAGTCAAATAACCCTATTAAAAGATGGGGTACAGAGCTAAACAGGGAACTGAGGAAACACAAATGGCTATGAAGCACCTAAAGAAATGTTCAACATCCTTAGTTATCATGGAAATACAAATCAAAACAACCCTGAGATTCCTCCTCACACCAGTCAGAATGCCTAAAATGAAATACTCAGGGTACAGCAGATGCTGGAGGGAATGTGGAAAAAGAAAAACATTTCTTCATTGCTGGTGGGATTGCAAGCTGGCAAAACCACTCTGGAAACCAGTTTGATGGTTCCTCAGAAAATTGGACACAGTAGTATCTGTGGACCCAGCTATACCACTCCTGGACTTTCACCCATAAGATGCACCAACATGTAATAAGAACACATGCTCTACTATTTTCATAGCAACCTTATTTATAATAGCCAGGAGCTGGAAAGAACCCTGATGTCCTTCAACAGAGGAGTGGATACAGAAATTGTGATATATATATACACAATGTAGTACTATTCAACTATTAAAATCAATGAATTCATGAAATTCTTAGGCAAATGGATGGAACTAGATAGTGTCATTCTGAGTGAGGTAACCCAATAACAAAGATCACAAATGGTATGCACTCACTGATAAGTGGTTATTAGCTCAAAAGCTCAAAATAAACAAGTTACAATTCACAGACCACAGGAAGCTCAAGAAGAAAGAAGACCAAAGTGGTGATGCTTTTATTTCTCTGAGAAAGGGAACAAAATACTCACAGGAGCAATTATGGAGAAATTGTGGAGCAGAGGCTGAGGAAAGGCCACCCAGAGATTGTCCTACCTGGGAATTCATCCTATATACAGTCACCATATCCCGAAACTACTATGGATGACAAGAAGTGCATACCAAATGGAGTGAGGGAACCTTCCAGAGCCTTACAGAAACAGGCAGATGGTAGCAGCCAACCATTGGACTGAGTTCCCAATGGATGAGTTGGAGGGCAGAGTGGATGAGCTAAAGGGGTTTGTAGCCCCATGGGAAGAATGATGATGTAGGTCAACCTGATGCCTCAGGGATCCCAAGGACTAAGCCTTCAACCAAGGGGTGGTGCACATGGCTCTAGCCAAGAGAGTGGCAGAGGAATGGCATGTTGGGCATCAGTGGGAGGAGAGGTCCTTGGTCCTCTGAAGGCTCAATAGATGTCCCCGCATGGGAAAATCGAGACTGAGTGTGTGGATGTGGGTTAGGTGGAGGGGCATATTCTTGGAGGCAGGGGGTGGGAGAATGGGTTGGGGGTTTTTGGGGAGGGGATTAATTGGGAAGGGGTATAACATTTGAAATGTAAGTGAAGAATATATTCAATTAAAAAATACATAAAAAAATATGGAGCATGTCAAATTCTCCAATCTCTTTATCTTGACCACTTTAGAATCTTTGTGTTAATTAGCAACTGCTCCAAGTCTTCTCTGGTGAAACAGAAGTGATGTTATTATGCCCTATACATGTAGCTGTATTTCATTAGGGTTCATTTCATTACTATGTTCAGGTAGCAGAATATTAGAAGAATTTTCTGAGTTTTTGGAACATATTTTAAATACAAAATGATGAATTATAACATGTATCTTTGATAGTTATTCTACTATTTCTCTGCATTGTGTTTTCAGAGACATATAGTGTGTTCTTTGGGGGCTTACAGAATGATCAATGGATTCAGCAGAGTGGAAAGAAACAACATAATTCAAACCTAGTAGGCCAGAAACACTAAGACAAATAGAGAAATGTGATAGAAAAGAACGAATAATGTAGTTTAGATTGAATGTGTTTCACTTATTATTTACATTTTACAAGTGTTAAATAATTGATTTTACTTTTTAAAGTAAAAAATTTCATTGTCCTTCCTAAATTTTTAAATAATTTGCTTTATTCCCTCCATGCAATTAAGTTCTTTCTGATTATTTCTAAGTCCTGTTACATAGCCCCACTGAACACATTTTTCACACTGCTAAAGACACATTCACATGACCTGCATATGAGTAATCCTATCAAAATTCTAAGATGAATTAAAGGGACTACAGAAGTCCCATCCTTACCTGAATATTTATCTGCGGATGATGGCTGCTGCTGGTGGCAGTATTCATTTTCTTGTGGGATGTCATTGTTTTTTATGTGACCCATCCTCTTCTAGAAGGCCTGATTCTCTTGCATATCTGATAGGTCTAGCTAGACTTTGTGATGGAAAAAAAAGAGTACATTGAATGTAAATATGGTGGGAAAAATCTGTGAGAAATAAAAGTAGAGGAATACAATTCCTTAGAAAATAGGAATTGCATACAGAGGCATACTGTAGCCTATTGTTACTGTCTCTACTCTGAATTTGGTGAAAGAATTAGCATAAGAGGCCTAAAATCTAAAATAAATCACCTTCTAAAAAGTGCTTAATCTCACTTTACTTTCTCTGTATGGCAATGTCTCTAAATGGTGCCTTGGTAATTTCACCATTGCTTTTTGTTTGTTTGTTTTGTTTTGTGGGCTTTCTCTGCATCTGGAGCTCACTTTTGGTAGGATGCTCATTTTCACAAAAGTGAGTTTCTCAATCCATGACCATGGAAGGACTTTTTGTCTTCTAACATAATATTCATTGCTTTTCTTCAGAAGTCTTTAAGTTTTCATCATAAAAGTCTTTTATTTCTTTGATCACGTTTACTAGCAGGTATTTATTTTATTTCTGTGTGGCAATTGTGAATGTTTCCCCAATTCTATTTTCAACATATTTATCTTCTGTTAGTAGAAAGACTGTTGGGTTCTCTGTGTTAATTTTATTTCCTGTCCTTTAACCGAAACTGTTTGTGATTTGGTATTTTCTTAAACGAATATTTTGTCAGACACCCTTCCAGTGGTTTATGTTTATAGCCCCCATTCTTGGCTGTTTTCAACCCGTATCAGAGAAGATTGTTTTTAAATTGCCCAGTAGGTTATGCCAAGTTAACAGTGAAATAGTTAATTATCAACTACTCAGACTAGGTTTCCTAAATGTGGTGTTTATATCATTCCCCCCTGTCTAAATTATGCCTATGCTAGCAGGGGCGTAAAGGAGAGAAACAACCACAGATTGAGAGAAAAGCTATTAAATTGAATTGTACATTTGGATGTATGCAACCTGTTATAGGTATCAGCTCAGAGCAGCAGCTCATAAATCAGCTTCACCAGGTGAAAACTCCAAAATGTTTGGGGAAAGTACTCACGAGGTAGCACTACTAGTTATTTGCAGTTGATGGTGGCTAAAGAGGGAATAGTCATCTTTCTTTGAACTGTGAAATATGTGCACAAAAACATGTGGTCTCACACCCAACTGCAGTAATATTCATAATAATCATGGTAAGTATTATTAAAAGAGCCGAAAATAATCCAGACAGAAATAGAAGAATACAATTTCTTTACCACTTCCTAAAGTTGAACCCAAAGGAGTAGAGTTAAGGATTGTAGCAACACTAAGCTCTCAAGTTACAAGGGACAGAAATAGAAATCATTTCTCAATAAAATGAAGTGTCAGTCACATGGAAGTAAACAATTTAATATGCACTGCACAGCATAATGAAGACAGAAATCTAAGTGTTTGTGCCTCTGGAATTGAACCTAGAGATCAGTGTATGGTAGAAATAAGATTCTGCCACTAACTCTCCTTTTTATAGTTTCAAATTTGATTCTGGATCTTACCAAGTGGTTTAAGATAGACTGAAACTCACTCCATAAATCTTATAGTCTTTGAATTTTAGTGTTCCTAGCTCAATCGCCCTGAGATTAGACAAATGAAGACATACTGGCTAATAGTGAGGCACTCAATGTTTTCAAGTTGCAAATGTGTTTAATATTTAATGCTTTCACCAAAGAGATAGTCAATTTTAATGTTTTTCTATATATTTCTTGAATTTTATTAGAAATATTTTCCTTGTGGATCTTCAATTTTATCAGAAAATATTTATAATTCTACTTTCAATCTACTTAGAAATATTTTTATGCCTACCATTTTATTTGTAATTTTCCATGACAATCTTCAAATTTAATGTTATTTTATATTTTTCTACAATTTTATTAGAAATATTTCCCATGTAAATCTTCAATTCTATCATAAAATATTTCTACTTCCTTTTTCAATTAATTTAGCAATGCTTTTTATGTCTATCATTTTCCTCTTTAATTTTTCATGAAAATTGTCAATCTTTATGTATTTTTCTATATGCTTCTTCAATTTTGTCAGAAACATTTTGCATGTAAATCTTCAATTTTATCATAAAATGTTTTTACTTCCTTTTTCAATGAAAAATAAAAGAAAAAAGAAAAAATTGCATGAATTTCAGGTAATGACAATCTTTAATTGACTTATTTTAAACATGCCTTTATGTGTGTGTGTGTGTGTGTGTGTGTATCACATGATATTGCACCACATACATAATTATGGATTGCCAATAATTTTGTCACATTATGTACACAAGAGATTCCTAACAATGGCTATTACTTCTAATTTCTTAGCCCAGGATTACATAGATTTTCTTCTAATATCTAAGTTTTGCAATTTACTGTATAAGACTTAGATTTGGAGTTCAACAATCAATATATATTTGTTTCAATCTCTATGTACTCAAATATTTGGATTCTTCAAATAGGCATATATTTCAAATACATATTTTAAATGAAGATTAGTGCCAACTTGAAAACCTGCTAGGTTTAATTTTGAATATATAGCATTATTAGAATAAAAGTACAATAACAGCATAACCTGCAGTTAACATCAATATCCTAATAATTAATAGTATATAGTTAATATTTATTTAAAAAAATGAAAAGTAACCACGTACTCTGCTCTCCATTACTCTCTGTTTTTATGTACATTTGTCAGAGAGACTATGCTTAAATTTTGTTTTACTGAAAAATATTCAAAAGATAGCATGTGATTGAGAAATAGTTATTTGTGTAAAATTGACTTTTTTACTTTTAAGGGATATGTTCTATAATTTCACAGTAACTTTGTACCTAAAATAAAAATTAATTGCTGAAACAGTAAACAGTTTTCTATGAAAATGAAAACTTTATTTTTCTGATATGTCTTCTTTTTCATCTCACTTCTCTTCCAAAACCAGCTTCTATAACATATTATTTAATATCTGAAGCCTATAAATATGACACTGGAAAAGCATTCTATTAAAAATAAAAATTGAGAATAGAATACTCTCTACTGTGTAAGTGGATTTTCATATCTTGGGCAGGTCCTGGGTTCCTGGCATATAATTCTTATGTCCCACAACTATACCCTCAATCCAGTCTACTGGTATCTCACATACCATCTGCATTTGCATATACCCATATGCTTATTTATAAACACACACACGCACACATGCACACACACACACATACACACACACACAAAGAGCAGACCTACAGTCACCTTGATACTTTCTTCATCTTCAAACTTATATAAATATATATATGCATACATACCCAAAAAATGAAAATAAATAAAAATGAAACTAACCATAGCATTGGAAAGGTATAAAATTTATTGAACTCCCTACATTCACAGTTTTGAAAACAATTATTTTTCTAACATTTAATTGCCACCACATTAAATCTATTTTACTACAAAAGAGAAAATATGGAAAATTAATCAATGAATACTTCTAAATAAAATATTTTATTTGCTATCAACTTCCATTTTTGTACAAATGTGACATGGCAATGTTCAAAGTGTAGTTTCATAAAATTATAGCTTTCAGACTATTTCCTTTTTGTTTTGTTAAGGTCTTCCACTATACTACATAGACATTTCATGTTTTTTGTCATTAAGGACTTGGAATTTTCACCTGAAAACTGTTCAGAAGCATAGAAGTGAAGATTTTTCTCAATGACATTTTTGCTACTGCATCCTAGAATCAATAATTTGCATGTTTTTAGTTTCTCCATCCTAATTATCTCTCTGTCTGACTCCCTTTGTGCTATTGCTTTAGAATCACTTCTCTTTAACCAATTATCCTAGTACATTTTAATTATTACTTTATATTATTGTAGTGTGTGTGTGTGTGTGTGTGTGTGTGTGTGTGTGTGTGTGTGTTCATGAATTTAGGGATGCTTATAACCTGTATATATTTTCCTGAACATATGGAGAGGGTGTTGGATGTCCTGAAATAGGTGTCACAGGGTGTTGTTTATGTGAATGTTGTAAACCAAATGATGGTGGTTGTCCCAATACTAGGTATTCCAATACAGCAACAAATGCTCATAATAACACTAAAAAAATTTTCAGTCTTCCTAATTAACACTTTGATCACACATCTTCATGCTATTCTTCTGATTGCTACTAGATTTGCTCTGTAAAAAAGGAAATGCGGACCCTACTTACATGCATTTCATACACTCCCCTTGTCATTTAGGTGTACTAATGTTTTCAAACTTCTGGAAACAATCCTGTACTCCATTAAAGTCAGATAGTTGGTCTGATTCAGCAATTTTTGAGAAAATTCAAGAAGGAAAAAGTAAAGATTAGGGAAATAGTCATGTGAGTTCACATGTATATAACACATTTCTGGACAAAATATAGCAAATGTTAAGAGTTGTTTATTTTCAAAAGAGCAATTGCACTGTAATATCAAATTCTCTGATCCTAGCTCTGTGACCCTTTGTAATCAGTCTTCCGCTGCAGTGTTCATCAGTATCTGCTGCATCCCTGATGCTTGTATTATCATGAGATCCTGAAAAGTCAGTAGCAACTTTATCTAATTAGCTTGTATACCCTGATTTAGATTCTCTCTATCATTCTGGCATAAAATAATCTATCAAAATATCATTGAAAATGAGTGCTTCTTATGCCTTGTTACAGATCAAGATCATGCAAAGGATTTCTTCAAATATGATATGTGAATCTAACTCCAGAATATGATTTATTCAGCATGTGTGAATAGAGTCAGAAGTATGTATGTAAGAATAAACATATGCATACATTTGATGCCTACATCTCTAAAGCAAAGCCCTTTATCAGAAGGCAAAATACATGTGGTGTTTCTATGATTTAGGGTATATCTATATGTGGTTATAAGTCACAGACTCATTTATTGTAATGTGATTGCTCTTCCCCATAGAGAGCAGGGGAAAATAAAGTTTATCCTTCAGCAAGAACTATCAGTTTCCTTCCTCTGTCAAGGCCATTTAACAAAGATCATTTGTAGATTCTTAGCATTCTTTTCTGAATACCACAGGTAAAGGTTTTGAAACAGTTGTTATAGTCAAATTTTCCTTAAAATTTACTTCTACAAGCTTCAAATTCTTCAGCAAGCAGAGCACTCACCAATTAAATAGAAGTAGAAGTCAGAGCTACATCTTGGTGTTAGTTAAATGCATCAGACATGAAGTGCATAGAATATTGCTCCTAAGTTTTTTTACCTGTATTTATAATAATGACAGACATCATGACAACATTTTCAGAAGTTATTCTAAAAGTCACTCTAAATGTCAGACAAAATTTTTAAAGATCATGTGTCCAAAAGAAGAAATGTTTAAAGTGTAGTTTAAGCTAATGTCACACTAAGCTTCTGTAATGTTACAATGATACAAAGTGTTAAAATGTTTATTCAAATGAAGTCAGTTTAGAAATGCCTGTAAAAAAATATTTTGAAAGAATTGCATTGGAAAATAAACTTTCTTTAGTTCCAGAACTTCAGAGGGATGATGTGTAAAAAATAATAGACTCTGCATCATGAGAAAACCTTTTTTATGATACACTCTTTTATCATTGTTATCCCTTTAATAAAAACGCAAATCACAATTTCATGACATTTGATGCCAAATGTGAATTGTAATTCGAAACCCAAAAGTTTAATAAGAACCAAAAATTCAAATAGTTGATCCAAATGAAAATTAATACAAAGTTCTGATTAAACAAAGGGAAAATTAATGGAAGATATCAATTAATTATAGAATGTAATACATTGGAAAGAGCTTTATAGGATATCAGAATCTATTCTATTTAATCATCTCATTAATTTATTAACATATGTGAAATTAGCTAGAAGCTCAAAATAGTCAAATTCCTAGAGGCATAAGGCTACATTCGGCCAAGAAGACAATCTTTTTGTTGTCATAGTGAACACATCAGACTTGGAGTCATATCCATATTACTTTCATAATCAGCATGTCAGTCTTTCTGAATGTTTCCGAAGAACTCAGAAATCTTGGTTATTCTTCCCCAGTACCTCTATAATGGTGTATTTTAATCCATTGACATTTATGTCCTTTAATTTCAAGTTCATTCACAATTTCATTAGTCATCTCAAATTCCTTAAAAGACTATCATACTTAACTTACATAAACCCAAGAATATTATATTTTAGTGGAAACAACGAAGGGAAAATGGAATTTATTCACCTGTCAATGTAAAGGAGAGATGAGAATAGTTTCTATGGCTCATGGTTGACTGTTGTTCATATCTGGCATTCACTGCATCTTTATTCAATAAGTACAACACTGGAAGAATGTAGCAGTGCCTTCAGGTAGCAGAGTTCTCACTTTTTGCTCTTGAGAACCCTTTTTAATCATTATCCTACCTGGATGATGTTGGTTGTAGTGTGTTTAGAAATATTCAGTGTTATTCTGGGGATTACCAGTATTTCCTTTTAAAATCATTGAATTGTGATAAAGTTACACTATAAAATACATTTTGTCACTTAACAAGTTATCTTCTTTGTTTTTTTTTCCTTTCTGGACTGACCAGATACAGGAATAAAGTCACACCTTCAATAGAATCATATTTAGGGCTTTCATGCCAACAATTTTACATATAGATGATAAGATTTTATGCTAACAAGTTTTGAGATTATGAGAACAAGTTTAAAGGGTGACTCCCTCACACTCATGAGCTACACCACATTCACTGTATTTCTGGATCCATTTTATGTTTGTAAAGGAAATATCACAGTTATGAATATTGCATATAATTTATGTTATAACCATTATATAGGAAATAATTTCATATACCACATTTCTGAGCTATAGTATATACCAGTATAGTATATACCAGTATATACTATATATATACTATATACTATATATATATACTATATATATATATAGTATATATATATATATATACTATATATATATATAGTCTTTCAGTCTATGCTAATGTACTCTTAATGATTAATGATTAAAATACCATTATTCAACTCTTCGTCAAAACATGCTTCTGAGTGATAGGGTTGATAGAAGCAATTCCCACTCGCATGAACAATTAATATATCAATGATAAATTAGGTATGTAGTATGATTTCTGCTCAGGTGCCTGGGAGAAACATGACAACAATGAAATATAAATAAATACTGAAATGAACTATGTGCCGAAAATAAAAATGAAAATAGCAAGAACCTGGCCATTAGAAATACGATTGTTGGTATAGGTCTTATAAAGCCATGTTTTGAAATTGTGAATTCCTGCCTCAGAACTTATATGACATAATGTTGTTAGACCACCAATCTATGGAAAGCTAATATGCTACCTTGTATTAAAAATAATTGTTTAGAAAGTCTACTGTGGGGATCCAAGAACAGTTATTTTTGTTTATATGTTTACTTTATTCATTGCTTATAATTTTCTGTAATATTTTGTTGATCTTGTATTTTCAAAATGTCTGAAGGATATAAAATAATATAAAATCTGAAGTTTTTGATTCTTACTTTTCTGTTGATGAAGAACAAGCCTGTAGTGTAGTATGGTTACTTGATTTTCATATATGGAAATCAGTCTCTTCAATCTTATGTTCTTTTTCTGGATACAGTACTATTCCATGAACTTAAAGTTCAGGTGTTCTTTTTGTTTATTCAATTTGCTGGATTTTAGAAATAAAGGGCTATAAAGAGCACATTGAGTGGTCTCTATTGTAGACATCATAACTGTATGTGAAATTACAATCTTTTTGATCAAATGCATTCATAACTCTTTATCATAATTTTATGAACTAATTCAATGGGTCAGACATATATTTTTTCTGTGTTCAAAATCAAATCTCTCATGTTTGTTAATTTTAATGTTTCACCAAACGTCACTTTACCTTTGATCCATAGTTTAGTCGGACCATGTTTAAAGAATGAATAATTATAAGATCAATTTAAGTGTCACATTTGTGACATTTCTGTCCAACTTTGCAGTGCATTCTAAAAATTTCCACAATATTCTCTATTTTCTATGTAATGCTACATCTGGACACTGATCCTGAAATGACACGATTGGTTTCTTGAATATTTACAGGTATTGTGAATTTCATAGGTTCCACTGGAAAAGGTGACATGAATATTTTTGGTGCCTCAACTTGCCTGTAGCACTGCTTCATCCTGAAACCAATATCAAATTGGATATGTTTGAATGCAATTCTAAAGAAATGATTATCTTCTTTTGACTAAATACAAGTTCCATCCGGTGGGTTCTTGGTTTTCATGTTTATGTGGCTTAATTTTTATTTTTAAGGAAACTAAATTAATGTATGTCTACAAGTGTAACACCACTGTCTTTGGAGGCATTTTGAAAGAAGTTTGAGACCAGGACAGACTACTAGCTATTCTGCTCCCTGGAAGACACCATATCCTGAGATATCCCAGAAGATCCTCTGCACTCAGAGTATTTGGTAAGCCCACTCCTGAAGTGCCACAGGTGCTGCTGGGAGTCCAGTGGACTTGGGGACCCATTACCCTCCAAAGTTTCCTTCCAGCCAAATACCATTCTTCTTCCACCTGGTCCTTTCTGCTGGGACAGAGTGCTAGCTAATCCATTCTCAGGAAGTCACCATATCGTGAGGCATCCCAGAAGATCTGCTATGCTCAGACCATTGGTTACCACATCCTTAGGCATCCCAGGAAGTCTGCTGCACTCAGGGCATCTGACTCCACAGCTAGACACTGACACATCCCAGGAGATCAACTGCACTCAGGACAACTGGGCAATTAACCTCACAGTATTCAGACCTCCCCAGGCTCTGTGGCATGCACAGCAACTGACCCAACAAATTAAACAAATTAAAAGCTTCCATGGAGTTCTGCTGCACACTGAAACAGAAACCACAGTTCATACCCCACCCCCTCCCCTGGAGAAGAGCTTCACACAGGACAACTGCTTGACTGCTCCTCTGAAGACTCAACAGTATGAAGGACTCCGAGGAGATCTACTGCAGGCTGGGCAAAAGATCAGCAGCTTCTCCACTCCTCTAAAGAGCACCCAGTTTGAATGTCCCACAAGTAGTCTGCTATAGCCAGGGCCACAGGCCTACTGGGAGACTTGAAGTAACCCAGAGACAAAAGAGGCAGACTCCAGACAGTCACCTAAACCAACAAACACCAGGGATATCCAGATGGCAAGAAGCAAGCACATGACCACAAGCAACAGAAGCCAATATAAGTGGACATCATCAGAACCCAGTTCTCCCATGCCAGCAAGCTCTGAATATACCAACACACTTGAAAATCAGGAATCTGTCCTAAAATCATATCTCATGAAGATAATAGAGTCCTTTAAGGAGGATATCAATAACTCACTGAAAGAAATACAGGAAACACAGGCAAATAGATGAAGGAATTGAATAAAACTATCCAAGACCTAAAAAATGGAAGTAGAAACAATAAAGAAAACACAAGTAGAGGTAAACTTGGATATGGAAAACCTAGGAAAGAGGTCAGGATTACAGATGTAAGTATCAACAACAGGATGCAAGAGATAGAAGAGAGAATCTCAGGTGTAGATGATACTGTAGAAAAGATTGACATGACTGTCAAAGAAAATTCAAAACATAAAGAAACTCCTAACCCAAAGCATCCAGGAAATTCAGGACACAATGAAAAGACCAAATCTAAGAATACCTGGACCAAAGGAAAATGAAGATTCCCAGCTCAAAGGACCTGAAAATGTCTTTAACAAAATCATAGAAGGAAACAACTCCCTTCACATTAGCCCCAAATAATATAAAATATCTTGGTGTAACTTTATCCAAACAAATGAAAGATCTGTATAATAAGAACTTCAAGTCTCTCAAGAAAGAAATGGAAGAAGATCTCAGAAAATGTAGAGATCTCCTATGCTCATGGATTGGCAGAATTAAAAAAGTAAAATGACTATCTTACCAAAGGTAATCTGCAGATTCGATGAAATCCTCATCAAAATCAAAACACAATTCTTCAAAGACATGGAAGGAACAATTCTCAAATTCATCTGGAAAGGCAAAAAGACCCAGAATACCAAAAATAATTCTTTTTTTTTATTTTCTAAATTTTTTATTTACATTCCAAATCAATTCGCCTTTCCCATTTCCTCACTCCCCGAAAGTCCTATAAGTCCCGCTTTTCCCCATTCAACCCCCTCTTGCTTCTCTGTTCTGGTATTTCCCTACATCCAGTCTTTCCAGGACCAGGGATCTCTCCTTCCATCTTCTTGGAAATCTATTGATATGCGAATTGTGTCTAGGGTATTCCGAGATTCTGGGTTAATATCCCCTTATCAGTGACTGCATAGCATGTGTGTTGTTTTGTGATTGGGTTACCTCACTCAGGATGATATTTTCCAGTTCTGATCATTTGCCTAGGAATTTCGTGAATTCATTGTTTTTAATTGCAGAGTAGTATTCCATTGTGTAAATATACCACATGTTCTGGATCCATTTCTCCTTTGAAGGACATCTGGGTTCTTTCCAGCTTCTGGCTATTATAAATAAGGCTGCTATGAACATAGTGGAGCATGTGTCCTTATTGCATGTTGGAGTGTCCTGGGTATATGCCCAGGAGTGGTATAGCAGGATCCTCCGGGAGTGTCATGCCCAGTTTTCTGAGGAACCGCCAGACTGCTTTCCAGAGTGGTTGTACCAGCTTGCAATCCCACCAGCAGTGGAGGAGTGTTCCTCTTTCTCCACATCCTTGCCAACAACTGCTGTCTCCTGTGTTTTTGATCTTAGCCATTCTGACTGGTGTGAGATGGAATCTCAGGGTTGTTTTGATTTGCATTTCCCTAATGACTAAGGATGATGAACATCTCTTTAGGTGCTTCTCAGCCATTAGATATTCTTCAGGTGAGAACTCTTTGTTTAGCTCTGTACCCCATTTTTTAATAGGGTTACTTGGCTCTCTGGAGTTTAACTTCTTGAATTCTTTGTATATCTTGGATATTAGCCCTCTGTCGGATGTAGGGTTGGCAAAGATCATTTCCCAGTTAGTTGGTTGCTGCTTTGTCCTTTTGACAGTGTCTTTTGCCTTACAGAAACTTTGTAATTTTATGAGGTCCCATTTGTCAATTCTTAGAGCATAAGCCTATCAAATCTTAGAGCATAAGCTATTGGAGTTCTGTTCAGGAAATTCTCCCCTGTGCCCATAATAAAAGAATGGCTGGGAGAATCACCATTCCTGACCTCAATCAATACTACAGAGCAATAACGATAAAGACTGCATGGTACTGGTACAGAGAGAGAGACTTTGATCAATGGAATAGAACTGAAGACACAGAAATAAAACCACACAGTTATGGACACTTGATCTTTGATAAAGAAACCAAAATTATACAATGGAAAAAAGAAAGCATCTTCAATAAATGGTGCTGGTCTAACTGGCTGTCTATGTGTAGAAAAATGAAATAGAACCATATTTGTCACCTTACACAAAGCTAAAGTCCAAGTAAATCAGGACGTCAAAGTAAAACCAGATTCACTGAATCTAATAGAAGAGAAAGTGGGAAAGAGCCTTGAACTCATTGGCACGGAGGGGGGGGGAGATTTCCTAAACAGAACTCCAATTGCTCATGCTCTAGATTGAAAATTGATAAATGGGACCTCATGAAACTGGAAAGTTTCTATAAGGCAAAAGACATAACCATTAAGACAAATCAGCAACCTACAGATTAGGAAAAAAATCTTCCCTAACCACACATCAGATAGAGGGCTAATATCCAAAATACACAAAGAACTCAATAAGCTAACCATCAAAACACAAAACAGCCCAATCAAAAAAATGGGGTACAGAACTAAACTGAGAATTCACAACAGAGGAATCTTGAATGGCCAAGAAGCATCTAAAAATATGTTCAAAGTCCTTAGTGATCAGAGAAATGCAAATTAAAACGACCTTGAGATTCCACCTTACACCAATCTGAATGGCTAAGATCAAACCTCAGGTGACAACACATGTTGACAAGATGTGGATAAAAAGGAACACTCCTCCATTGCTGGTAGGATTGAAAACTGGTATACCACCCTGGAAATCAATCTGAAGGTTTCTCAGAAAATTGGAAATATATCTACCTTAAGACCAAGCAATACCATATTTGGGAACATACCAAAAGATGCCCCACCATGTCACAGGGGCACGTGATCCACTATGTTCACAGCAGCCTTATTTGTGATAGTCAGAAGCTAAAAACAACCCAGATGACTTACACAGTGGAATACTACTCAGCTTTTAAGAATGAGGACATCCAGAGTTTTGCAGGCAAATGGATGGAACTAGAAAATATCATCCTGAGTGAGGTAACTCAGACCCAAAAGTCATGCATGATATGCATTCACTGATAAGTGGATATTAGCCAAAAAGGAAACAAAACAAAATTATAGAATACCCAAGATACAGTCCATAGACCTCAAAAAGGTCACCAACCTGAAGTGCCCAAGTGATGATGCCTCACTTCCACTTGGGAGGGAGAAGTAAGCAACCATAAGTGGAGAAGGAAGGAGGGATCTGGGAGAGAAAATGGGAGGAATTGGGGGAGGGAAAACTGTTCTTGTATTGTTTGAGAGAAAAGGACTGAATCCCTGAGGACTATCAGAAAGAATGGAGACAGACAATCTCAGGAGGTAAGAGGATATGGGTACCCTCCAGAATGCACCAGAGACCAGGAAGTGGAGAGACTCTCAGGACTCAAATGGAGGGACCTTAGATGAAATGCTGGTCAGTGGGGAGAGGGAACTCATATACAGAGTCCACCTCTGATAAAAAGACAGGGCATCAAAGAGGGAGGGGGATGCAGTCCCACAGTCAAAATTCTGGCCCATATTTGTTCCTGTCTGAAATAATTTCAGGGAAGGAAATGGAGAGAAGCCTGAGGAAAAGAAAGTACGGAGATAGGCCCAAAGTGGAATCCAGCTCAAAAGGAGGTCCCAAGGCCTGACACTATTACTGAGGCTATGGAGCACTCACGAAAATGGACCTAGCATGACCACACTCTGGAAGACCCAACAAGGAGCTGAGTCAGATGCAGATATTTGCACCCAACCAATGAACAAAAGCTGTTGACCCCTGTGGTTGAATTAGCGGAAAGCTGAAAGAAGCTGAGGAGGAGGTTGACCCTGTAGGAGGACCAGCAGTTTCAATTAATCTGGACCACCAAGAACTCTCAAGCATGGATCACCAAACAAGCAGCAAATACTAGCTGATATGAGGCCCCCAACACATATACAGTAGAATCTGGCTGAGTCTATGTTCAATCAGAGATGATGTACCTAACCCTAAAGAAACTGGAGGCCCCAGGGAGTTTAGAGGTCATGTAGGATGGGGATTGGGACATCCATGTGGAGACATGGGGGTGGGGAGGAGGTATGGGATATGGAACAGTCAGAGGGTGGACAGGGTGAGGGGTGGGATAAAATCTGGAGTGTAAAAAAAAATTAAAAATATTTTAAAAAATTTTTAAAAAATAACTACTATGAGATAAGGACCTACACAATGTATTTGCCTATTTTTCTTTGGAAATTAGCCCTGGGGTAACTAAGTACTGTTGCCTTCCGAGTTTTAAATCAAGAAAGTAGATTTGAACAAAACAATTGTTGGGTATTTGATTGTTTCCAAAGGTTCATTTATTAATGATTTGTTCCCAAAAGATGATGCTATTGGGATACATTCAGTAGGTTAATATTCATGGAAAGAAATTAGTACATTGGGTGTGAGATAACTTACTTTGGATTTTCGGATCAGATCTCTCTTTCTCTCTCTCTCTCTCTCTCTCTCTCTCTCTCTCTCTCTCTCTCTCTCTCTCTCTCTCTCTCTCTCTTTCTCACTCTCTCTCTTTCTCTGTGTTTCTCTTTGTCTCCCAATCTCTTTCTGCCTCTGTTTGTCTCTCTATCTCTCTGTTGGTCTCTCTGCCTCTCTGTTTATCTTTTCCCACCACTGTGGTATTAACCTCTCTCTTTAGCTCTGAGATAATCTAATATATATTATCATTTTCATCTCTTCTTCCATGTGACATTCTCAACTAAGCATCTATGCTCAATTTTTCTATTTCTTCTTCCTTCCTCTCTTCCTTTCTCTCTCTCTCTCTCTCTCTCTCTCTCTCTCTCTCTCTCTCTCTCTCTCTCTCTCTCTCTCTGTCTTTGCCCACCACGATGGTCTGTGTGTTTGTTTAATGTCAGAGTAACTTCCCCTTAGCAAACTATAATTCCTTTTCTTTTATTTTGCTATCCCTATTTTTGTAGGAGGTAACTGTATTTTCTTAAAGTTATTTATAAGAGGCTAAGTTTCTGTGTAGACAAATTTCTTGATCACGTGCATCTGAGACCAGTTACTTCTGACAAAGTTCTCTAGTTATTCAATGCAAATACCCTGTAGCAATAAGGGACTAGAGAGTCTTAAGGATTACACACATATCAAAATATCCAAAGCCATCAAACTAATTATAAAAAAAAAAAAACAACAAAAAACCTTGTTCCAAATTGAAGTATCCTTTTCTAGGAGGAAGGCAATCAAACCTCAAGAAGATAATAAAATGATGAATGTGAGCAGTTAAGACCACTGTCTTCTCTCCCAGGGGATCTATGTTCTATTACCAACACCCATACTGAAGTTTACAATCATGTGTGAGTTATTCTCGCTGAACTCTACTCTGTCCTCCATAGATACTAGGGACAATGGTGGGGCACAGAAATAAATGTGTACCAAATACCCATATAGCATATGATGATGATGGTGATGATGATGTGATGATGACAATGATATTGTATATACTAATAATAGCAAATAATAATAAAATAGATAATAATTGATAGTACATTTTAAAGCAAAAAATAAAATCCTTACAATACTTAGTAAGTTAATGATACAAATCGTTGAAACATCAAATCCAAAACCAAACCTATTAGATTCACTGCTCCAATTGTTTTGAAACAGCAAATCTTTATTAAGGAAAGATTCTCTTTTTGAGTGCTGCCTAAAAGATGAGCAGGGAGTTTCAATGAGACAAGTTCTGTAAGTCATCATCACAGCTCATGTGGGATTTTACATGGTGTAAACAACTTTGAGCAATTGATCCTACTTTCAATAACCCAGATAAGCTCGTAAGTCCTAAAGACTTTGTGGAATGCTTTCTTTAGTCTATCCTATGTGCTCTATTTAGGACTGATAGACAATTGTCCATATTTTTCCCAAAAACAAAGTCCACACAACAAGAATGTGTAATTATTTCTTTACATAAAGTCAAGCTAGTCTACACAAATTATTAGACTAATATATAACAATGGCACAAATTAATATTAGGATGCAACAAATTCCCATTCAGTTATAAAAGAAACATAATAATAATAAAATATAATTATTTAAGATTCTAAATACTAATTTATGAACCTGAAACCAAATTGATCAATAGATGCTAATGTTACTAGGTTCCATTTCTTTGGCCTGAGAAATATTTTACTCCCCTAGGAAATTTCAAGCATTCATTATATAGGGCTATAGTTCACACAAAAATATTCCTAAAAACTATGTGTTCTTATTACACATTAAACAAATAAATTACAGAAAACACAGATGGGCCTTCAGCATTGTTTTATGGTGCCAACAATATGACAAAATTATGAACACACACCAAAACTATGTAATATTGAAAGAATATATTACTTGATATATTTTGATAGGACAGTGCAGATCATCTATCTTTTATTGAAGGATAAATATTCCTACCAAACGTAAAAAATGTTTTTTTCAATTTTATCAGAAATATTTTCCATGTAAATCTTCAATTTTTTCAGAAAATATTTTTAATTCTACTTTCAATCAATTTAGGAATATTTTAATTCCTACCAATTTATCTGTATAAATTTCTTCAATTTAATCAGAGATAGTTTCCATGTAAATCTTCAATTTTATCAGAAAATGTTTTTAATTCTACTTTCAATCAATTTAGGAATATTTTTATACCTACCATCTTATCTGTATAATTTTTCATGAAATAGTCAGTTTTAACGTGTTTTTCTATATATTTCTTCAACTTTATCAGAGATATTTTCCATGTATAGTTACACAATGGAATACTACTCAGCAATTAAAAACAATGAATTCATGAAATTTGTAGGTAAGTGGGGAAGAGGGGGAGGGAAGAGGGCTTATGAGACTTTCGGGGAGGGGGGAACTGGGAAAGGGGAAATCATTTGGAATGTAAATAAAGAATATAGAAAATAAAAATAAAAAATTTAAAAAAAGAATGTTCATTATCCTGCTATTATTGCTATAGATATGACTTAGGTGAGTTACTACAAGATCTGAAATAGTTATTGGTATAAAAATTAGGTACCTTATGTAGTGAAAACATTGTGGAGGCGAGTGATTGCACATGTAGAATAGCCAGGAACAGAATAGCAGTAAACTCATTGCTTTGTAAGGGAAAGAAAATGAAGCAAGAAAATTATTTAGACACACCTCAAAAATTCATTTTAATAAGTCCAGTTTTTGCTAGTACTTAGAATAAATCAAGTTTTAGTAGAATCTATTTTTCTTTGTACCTTCATCAAGAGGATACTACACTATCTTCCTCATCTAGTCTGATATGTTTATAATTTGAAAAGAAGTTGTTTTTGTAATAATTGTAGCAAGAAAGTGGAGTTAGAAGGAGAGAGGCAAGAGGAAGGGAAAGGGAGGAGGAGGAGAAAAAAAGGAAATTCTCTTTCTCCTTCAAGAAGGACATATTTTATCGATTTAACATTCTTATTATATTTGGCTGAATGCTATATGCTATGTTAACGCAATTATCCCATTTACTCTGTTATTTGATGCAAAGACAGAAGTCACAGAGTACTATGGTAAAAATGGAAGTTAAGAAATGTGCAGGTTAAAAGAAGGACTGTACTTTCTTCCCAAAGTGTCTTTGCTTATGCTTGGTGCTCTGGTAAGCATGGAGCTTTGGTTTACCCATAAGCAGTGAATCGTGAGGCATGGTTTTTTCATTTTTAAACATTTTATTACTCACAGTGTCTTCGCAGTATGGCAAGAAGTAGATTCACGAAGATAAAGATTTTCTAATATTGCTAAACCATATTACCATTGTAACTCTATATTACAATGAATAGAATCTGTTAATTCTGAAAGAAAAAATACATAATGTATAAATTGTATGGTGAAAATAATCTAAAGGTCAAGTAATGTAAAATGGCATTAAATTTCACCCATTAAAAACACATTTTTTAAAAATAGTATCTTTGCAAATAGTTCTGAATGTTACAGGTGTACATGGGCTTATCAGAATGTCTGGAAAATGATTGTTGAATATTGTATTTTTATCATATCTGTCTGCTGTCTCTTCTTATCATAGTAACTCATTCATGGCTGAAATGTCACTCTGACTGCATTATTGCTTTTGAACAGATAATTTATTTTATGTGTACTAAATGTAAGTATGGTTCAGAAACAGCCTTATCCATTTGAAGTATTTTAAACATTTGATATATTATAGCGTTGCTTTCTTCTTTCTGCTTTTTCTGCATCTCCAAATATATATTTTAAAATCTCATCAATTTCTTTGGAGCTGTTTTAGATCCAACATAGAGTTTTATTTAATGGATATTCTGTTTTCCTGAGAAATACATTTGTTTTATTTTGACTGGATATTCACCAGATCATCTTGTTTACTGGAAATGTTCTACGAGACAATCAAGATTTTATTGAGATGAATCTCTGTTTTATATCACATATATACATATATATATATATATATATATATATATATATATATATATATATACCTATAGCATATACATACATACATTTGTAGATAACATTGGTAGAGATGATCCAGACACAGATGCAGAAGCAGACAAAGACACCAAAAGGATACGACTACTGGGATCCACTTGCTTTTGTTTTCTGGGGGCTGGAAGCTTTTGAAACAAGGAACTTTACATATTACTTGGCAATGTAGTACTATTTTTAAGATAAACTGTATTTATTTAATTTCAAGTGGCAAAATTTATTAGGATTTCTAGCTCCTCATCAAATTTACTGTATATTTATACCAGGTGCCATCACATTACATTTAACGTCTGTATTTGGACTTAAAATCAGCTACTAGCAGTAAACTTTCTAAATTGAAAGTGTCCTAGATCATGAATATGGGGAAACACAAAATCCACATAAAGGATAAATTTGCTTTGCAAATTAATATATAAATATATAACATATAAGACAAAACATATAAGGATATTATTAATAAACATCTAACACAGATGAAGTAGTAAGTCATCGCGATTTTATGTATGTCTATCAATTAATATCACTAAGAGAAGTTATTATAAAATTAACTTCGAAGTCAATTTTGTCTGTTGAACAGAAATTACAATTTGTTTTTCAAAGTAACATATGCCACTTCCTAGAAATCTCTGGCAGTATGATAATTAATCCTAAAGGACCTTGGGCCGCATCTATAGTTGATCAGATCTCAGTAATAATTGTAAGTAAATATGTCCAGTTTGGAAAAAATATATTTCCAAACAATTCCTAAGGTGATGATTAAAGTTATCATATAAATATTATTATAGAGAAATTTTATATTCACTTCAAGAAATTATTTTTTCAGTCATTTATTAAACAAACGAGTGTGAAAAATATTGACAGAAAATTAGACCATAATATATCAATCTCCAAATAAAGTTTATATTGTAGAGAATAATCTTTCCAGTATTATTATTTATATATGTATATACACACATACACACCCAAGTATATGTAGACATGAAGAGTAAAATAAATATTTTAATGCATATGCAAGTAGAAGCTTCATTTATAGTCATGTTAGTTCAAATAGTAGCCTTCTGTATCTGTTCTCTGAGCTGATCTAGGTATCGTAGGTTGAATGTAAACAACTTGTGATTATATATCCCAGTGGATTATTTTTATTAGTGATAGCAAATTGCATTTGGCGGTGAAGGTTACTTTTCTCAAATCATTATTATATTTTCCTATTAAATTATCAAAAGAACCATTGAATTATTCACTTGCAAACAATAAAACATTATTTGCCTATTAACCAATAACTCTGAATCATAATCTACATTTCTAGCATTAAGATTATCAAATGTTCCTAATTAGCGGTTTTTAATTCTGTTTACTATGTTTGTGAATCTCTGAAGATTATGTAAGATTCAAACAAGTTCTAAGAAATTTCAATTTGCATAGTGTTGTATAGATAATACAGTGTACATTTCAACTTACCATCATAATAACCTATTCTAACAACATAATATATTGCAAAGGCATAGCTCCCAAATCAAAATTTATGGGCTAACACCCACCCCAAATCACTTAATTAAAATTGGTTAGTACAAAACCAGGTGTGGTGGTACAGGTTTTTATCCCAATATTCAGGATAAAGTGGCAGAAGAATTTCTGTGAGCTCAACGAGAACCTCTTCTACACATTGAGTTCCAAGCCAAGGATAATTTAGGGAAATTCTTTAAAAAAATCTCTTAATATGTTACTCTATGTGATAAGCCATTACATCTTCTAAGGAACAATTCACTAAACTCTATCAATTTTCACATTAGATAATTTAAATCTTAATTGTAGCTTCTGATTATTTTTGTGTGAAAATGAAGCATCTTCAGGTGATTCCAATGGTAGATGTACAAGATATGGATAGCAAACACTTACCGATTATAAAAACTATAAACATACTTACTTAAATATGATCACTATATATTAATTTATAATTAATTAAACATGAATGACATTGTGCATAATAAAAACATGAATGTGATTATTTTTATATTAAGTGTTAAGATTTGTTAGGTATTTTAACTTGCAGGTTGTAGGAATTAACAGTTTTTCAACTTGGGCAATATTTTTATTTTACATTTGTCAGTGCTGAAAACATTATCTCATACATACATATATATATATATGTATATATATATATATATATATATATATACATATATATATATATCAGCATGGCAGAAATATGTTTCAGACCATTTCATATCTTTATATACAATATAAAAGGGTAAACAGATTTTATAATCAACTGTATTTATGGTTTTACTTAAGATACGTGATAAACAACTTAAATATAATACTGGATGGTAACTTTCTTTTCCCTGACTATATACCTTGTCTGTTAGAGAAAACAAGGATATCATCCTGTGAGGTGTGGGATCGTTAAAGCTCATCTTAACAGCAACACCAACATCTGTCAGCTTTTGCTGTTTGCTTCCTAGAAACAGTCTGTGCGCCCTCATATCCCAGAGGGCATTCCAGCAAGCTTGACTGTTTATGAACAGTTGGTATTTTGTTCTGAAGTTACTCTCCAAGTTCAGAATTCTTATGAGAGGAGAAGAAGGGCTCTGAAACAGATGTTCAGTTGTGTATGAAAAAAAGAAAAGAAAAACACAGCAGGCATATGCATGCATCAAAATAGATGTCTTCTAAAAGACACTGTTGTTTGTGTTTGTAAATCATCAATATCAGAAAAGCATTCTATTCGAAAAGTGGCATTAGCATAATATTCCACAAAACACTGTTCTAGTCAGGATTCATCCTTATGGAAAATAGAATACTTCATTTGTTTTCTATTTTTAAAAATTTTAAGACTTATAGAATCTTAAAGAATAAACTGTTGAATCATGAGAAAATTAGTGAGACAGATGATGAACTGATACTTGTGGAGGTTTGGTCTGTTACTATTTATTGTAATATTAAGTACAAACCCTCAAGGTCTGGTTGAGCCTAGGTGCAAGGAGATCCTAATGTACAAGTAAGTGATGTTATGTAATCTTGCCTCCTTAATATAAAGCTGTTAGATAAATAACATTTCCTATACCCAATCATTGGGCAGAAGAGAGGTAGGCTCAGCTCCCAGGCTTGGTGCTCAGGGTCTGAGGCAGAACAACAAGGAAGAAGAGGGAGAAGGTAGAGAGGAGAAGGTGCCATGGGGTAAGGGAGTGTGACAACTGGCCACTAGGGGTTGCCAAATGGAATAAGAGCAGCCCAGAGGGAATGTGGCAAGTCATATCTCAGAGATATTTACAGGAAAATACACAGAATAGTCATAGAGGGTTATATATGCCCAGCTCTACTATAGTTTAAGGCACACACACACCCCCACACACACACACACATGCACACACAGAGGGTGGAAGAGAGAGAGAGAGGAGAGAGAGAGAGAGAGAGAGAGAGAGAGAGAGAGAGAGAGAGAGAGAGAGAGAGAGAGAGAGAGAGAGGGAGGGAGGGAGGGAGGGAGGGAGGGAGGGAGGGAGGGAGGGAGAGAGAGAGAGAGAGAGAGAGAGAGAGAGAGAGAGAGAGAGAGAGAGAGAGAGAGAGAGAGAGAGAGGGAGAGAGATTGGGTCTTGAGAATTGAATGATCAAAAGTGGGGTAGAAAACTCTGAGATTAAATTTTTATTAACACTGATACACTTAATTTAATTGTGACAAGTTTTACTTAGTAGACAAATAATAGTGGTTAGAATTACTGTTATATTTAACACCCCATTGGTGTTTTTTAATGAAAATTCCAATGTTAGCCTGATGTTTCCCCCAATATACTTAAATTTAAACTGTGTTTGTAACACTCATCAGTTATACAACTGCCATCAATATTTCTTTTTTTTGGCAAACTTTTCAGATGCTGAATACTGTACAGTTTTGCACATGTCTCTCTTTGTGGTATGATGAATGTGTTTGTGTGTATGTCTGCCTGTGTCTATTTGCATATGTATATGTACATGTGTAAGAGTCCATGTATGCATGTGTAGATCCCTTGTGAATGTCATCTTTTCTTTAATGCCATCTACCTTGTCAATTAGGTAGTGTCTCTCAATTATACCCGGTGCTCACATATTACTGTGTTTTCTTTTTGTGTATTACCTACAAATAAATAGCTGTAATAAATAGCTGTTTTGGCAAACAGTCTCTGTTTTGCATCTCCTATGCCACTTATCAGTCTTCTATTTTCATATCTTTCAAATAAACAACACAGTAAACTTTGACTTTTAGCCTAGGATTTCTTGATTTTATTGCTACCAAAATAATGAGATTTACGTTGCTTTCTGTCCAGTCTCTACACTCTGCTTTTTTCTCTTCTTAGTCTTTATTTTCATTAGCATATACTTCACTAATCTTTGTATTCTCAATTCACCTTGTTTCTAATGAATGAAACACTTAACTATTGCTCCCCCAAACCATACGCTTCTTTTTTTTTAATTTTTTTTTAAAATTTTCTATATTTTTTATTTACATTCCCAATGATTTCCCCTTTCCCAATTCCTCCCTCCCTGAAAGTCCCATAAGCCCTCTTCCCTCCCCTTGTTCCCCATTCAACCCCCTCCCACTTCTCTGTCCTGGTATTCCCCTACACTGCTACATCCAGTCTTTACAGGACCAGGGGTCTCTCCTTCCTTCTTCTTGGAAATCAATTGATACGTGAATTGTGTCTTTGGTATTCCAAGCTTCTGGGTTAATATCCCCTTATCATTGACTGCATACCATGTGTGTTCTTTTGTGATTGGGTTACCTCACTGAGGATGATATTTTCTAGTTCTGACCATTTGCCTAAGAATTTTGTGAATTCATTCTTTTTAATTGCAGAGTAGTATTCCATTGTGTAAATATACCACGTCTTCTCTATCCATTCCTCCTGTTGAGGGACATCTGGATTCTTTCCAGCTTCTGGCCAATATAAATAAGGCTGCTATGTTCACGCTATGAACATAGTGGAGCATGTGTCCTTATTTCGTGCAGGGGAAGCCTCTGGGTATATGCCCAGGAATGAAACGTGATAAACAACTTAAATATAATACTGGATAGTAACTTTCTTTTCCCTGTCTATATACCTTGTCTAAGGAACCGCCAGACTGCTTTCCAGAGTGGTTGTACCAGCTTGCACTCCCACCAGCAGTGGAGGAGTGTTCCTCTTTCTCCACATTCTCACCAGCACCTGCTGTCTCCTGAGTATTTGATCTTAGCCATTCTGACTGGTGTCAGTTGAAATATCAGGGTTATTCTAATTTGCATTTCCCTGTTTACTAAGGATGTTGAATGTTTCCTTAGGTGCTTCTCAGCCATTCGATATTCCTCAGGTGAAAATTCGTTGATTAGCTCTGTAGCCCATTTTTTAGTAGGGTTACTTGGCTCTCTGGACTCTAACTTCTTGAGTTCTTTGTATATATTGGATATTAGCCCTCTGTCGGATGTAGAGTTGGTAAAGATCTTTTCCCAATTTGTTGGCTGCCTCTTTTTCCTTTTGACAGTGTCCTTTGCCTTACAGAAACTTGGTAATTTAATGAGGTCCCATTTGTCAATTTTTGATCTTAGAGCATAAGCTATTGGTATTCTGTTCAGGAAATTTTTCCCTATGCGCATGTGTTCAAGGCTCTTCCCTAGTTTCTTTTCTATTAGTTTCAGTGTGTCTGGTTTTATGTGGAGGTCCTTGATCCACTTGGAGTTGAGCTTAGTACAAGGAGACAAAAATGGATTGATTTGCATTCTTCTGCATGCTGACCTCCAGTTGAACCAGCAACATTTGTTGAAAAGGCTATCTTTTGTCCACTGGATGGTAATAGGAATCAAATCCCCCCCAAAAAACTCCATGATTTAAATTATATTTTTTCTGAATAATATCCCAGTAGTTATTTTTATTCCTTTTCTTAAAAATTAATATTAATACAGTTCAAAATTAATTGACACTTTAAAAATATATTTTATAAGTTTTGGGTTTTTAAAGTTATTTTATTAATTTACATTCCAGCTGTTGCCCCCCACTAGGTCTTCCTTCTCACAGGTCCTCATCCATTCCTCCTTCCCCTTGCCTCCAAGATAGTGCTTTCCCTTCCTTGGGGCCTCAAGTCTTGTATGGCTATGCTATGACATGTGTACTAGGTAAATATTTCCTATTTATAACAAAATGTTAAAATTGGCATCCATTTATTATTAATAAAAGCATGTTATGAAAGTAAATTCATAATAAAAAGGACAACAATTGTTTTAAATTGTTACTTAGCACTGTGCATGGTTTTGTGACTGGGTGATGCTTAGAGGCTAAAAGGGAGAGTCTGTGGGAAAAATTATCTATTTTGTCATTAAACAACTCAATTATTGTTAGCACAAGATTTCTCAAGTAGAAAATTACTAGACGGTAGCACAAAACTGGATTTTATGAATTTGACTTAGAATGTTCAGAAAAATATGGATTCTGTGGTTGCTTATTGGATGATTGAGAACATTAATATTAGGAGTTATTCTTGAGCAACATGTGTAAAAGCCCATCTTTTTTTTTTTTTTTCTGCTTTTGTGGAACTCTATTGCTTCACTGTTGTAGAATTGTTTATTTATTCATTTTGCTCTCTTTGGCACATTTAATCTTTTCTTTATACCTAAATATCCTTTCCAATATCCATTGTAGAGATGGCATAGTTATCCTAAATGCTTTAAATCATTTTTATTATGGAAGATTTTCTTTCTTCTTCAATTATGACATGATTTGAGGTGGACAGTGATCAGAGCATGTGATCTTTCACAACTTGCAGAACGTCAGTATGTATCTTAATTTCATAGTCAACATTGAAAACTTACCTATTATAGGAGTTGATCTTTCTTCCTTCAACCTTTCAATATTTTTTGTTATGTATATTTCATATTCTTTTAGCACTTTGTATAGAAAATTTAATAATAAATTATCCAAAAAATCCTTACCATCTCAAGACATTCAATCACACTATAGAAGAATGTGAACAAAATTTCTAGAACGTTTTTCTAGACAATAATTGAAAGAAGATTTCAGACTCTTTACCCCTGAACTTCTGACATCTCTGGTATCTTGCTTCCAGCTGTTTTTTAGATACAAGGAGCAACACAAAAAGATATCACATGCATAACACAAAAATAAAATTAAAATTGTAGATTACTAGCTGTATTTTTAACAGAATATATGCAAATATAAGTCAAATTTTTATGTAATATATGTATAATATATGTGTGTGATTATATACATATATATATGTATATATATGATTAGGCACAACACTAGCTGTCCCAGTTTTTGATCAATATTGTTTTCCAATGTTTAAGAAGTTTGTGATCGACATTAGCAATAGAAGCTAACATCCATGTATTGGCAGAGAGATGAATAAGAAAGTTAGTGTTGCTAAACTTAAGCTGATATAAAATTTTACAGTGAAATAAAATTTGGTGTTTCATATTGTAAGAGTATTGAATTTGTTATGACAACATAAACTTCTGAACAATGAATTTATTCATGTTTTGCTCCATATGGGATTTTTTGCAATGAATACTAATTTATGAGTTTGCAAAAGTCTCATCTCACATACACTTTCTGCTTACAAGAGCCACTAGGTACAGTAATATGCACAAGTACATTTATATCCGTATATTTATTACACATCAATATCTATAATCTACAAGGTACACAAAATTAGAATACTCATAATACTCATACGATAGATTGTATTTGTTTTGTATTTATTATTATTCTGTAATTTTTAGTATTTTTATTTGAAAGAAAAAATCCACTAATTTTCCAATTCCTAACTCTAAGAACTTCCATTTCCTCCCTTGCCTTCTCTCAAATTCATAACTTCTATTTCTTTAAAAGTTGTTACATATACATAGTCCTAAATATACATATATAACATAAATATATATATCTATCTATATATAATTTTTATGTATAGGATTTCAGGCTTACAAGTTAGTATTGTATAATCAACTAGGAGCCTAGGAAAAACTAATTCTTTCTGCTCTCAGTATTCCTTAGTCTTCTGTAGCTCTTCCTCTAAGTTTTGAACGTCCATGTTAGCATGATTACTGGTGTGAACCTTGTTTAATTGTTGCTTAGGCAGCCATGTTAGTGAGACTTCATGGACATAGCTTCTCTGATATTTCTAAGAGGTAAAATCTGAGAGCAAATTTCAAATTCCTTGGGCTCCAACTCCCCATCTATGCCCTCTTATGCAATGGCTCCTGAGCCTTAGGTGAAGGAATTGTACTGTAGATGTGTTGTGTTGTGTATGACTTTGCTTCACATAGTCAGTTGTTCTTTGCATTTATTTCTTATGTTTTTCTATTATATTTTCTGTCTTTTACTAAAGACATTTTGTGGATGAAGGGTGGGATCTACACTTGTATCTGAATATCTTAAACTAGAATTGGCAGATGGGTGAGAACTTGCTCTGTGTGTACTGCTGGGAATTACTTTACCAAATATCATCCTTTCTTAATCTATCCATTTACCTCTCATTTCGTTATTTCATCTTTCTTTAGAGTTGAATAGCACCAGTTGGCAATATCTCCAGCAATACAGTATGAAGGGACATTTTCTCACATACATTCCGTCATTTGGTGTTGTTTATTTTATTGCTCTTTGCATAGACTGGGGTGAGATGAGATCTCAAAGTTGTTTGGATTTGCATTTCCCTAGCAGGTAAGGACAATGAATATTTTTGAGATATTTCTTAAAGATTGGATTATTTATTTAGTTGTTGAAAAATCTCTCCATTCAGATCCAGAAACCAATTTTTGAATTCAGCATTTGAAGGATATTTATTTATTTATTTATTTATTTATTTATTTATTTATTTATTTATTTATTTTATTTATTTATTTTTCACTGCGTTTTGTGCTTTTAAAACACATTCTTGATTGGGTTACCTCACTAAGGATGATATTTTCCAGTTCTGACCATTTGCCTGGGAATTTCGTGAATTCATTGTTTTTTAATTGCAGAGTAGTATTCCATTGTGTAAATATACCACATCTTCTGAATCCATTCCTCTGTTGAGATCACAAAAGAACACACATAGTATGCAGTCACTGATAAGGGGATATTAACCCAGAATCTTGGAATACACTAGACACAATTCGCATATCAATAGATTTCCAAGAAGATGGAAGGAGAGACCCCTGGTCCTGGAAAGACTGGATGTAGGGGAATTCCAAGACAGAGAAGCAAGAGGGGGTTGAATGGGGAAAATAGGAGGGAAGGGGGCTTATGGGACTTTTGGGGAGGGAGGAAACAGGAAAGGGGAAATGATTTTGAATGTAAATAAAAAAACTTAGAAAATAAGAAAAAAAAGAATTATAGTTAGAATAATAAGCAGCGGTAACCACATAACCACACAGATAACTTTTATAGTCTAATAGTTGAATTGTGTCAACTGAAAAATCCCTAAAGCATAGTATAAATAAAAATTTTCTTATATTTGTCTATTTTAATAAAATATAATAACATAATTTCCTAAAAAAAAAAATACATTCTTGATATGGCTCCCCTGTTAATGCACAGCTGTATATACTCTCCCCTTTGAATGTGGGCCTTTTTCTTAATTTGATAAATTGTTTCTTTAGTCTAGAAAAACCTTTTAAAGTTTGTGAGGTCCCAATTGCCAGTTGTTGGCCTCAATTCCTGTGCAATTGGCCTAGTATTCAGAGAGCCCTTTCCTCCCCTTGTATTAATTAGTGTACAGCTTTTTATTTTTGGTGGAGAAGTCAGTGTTTCAGGTGTCTCATTTCAGTCATTTTGTTAGGTTGGGTACAGGTAATGGGTAAGGGTCTCCTTTCATTTTTCAATGTATGCACAACCAGTTTTTCCATAACCAACTTTGAAGATGTCCTTTCTTAACTAAGACATCTTTGTGTAGGATTAAGGTCATAAACTTTTGCAGAAATGATGGTTCAAGTTTGTTTGTGTCTGTGGAGCAATCTCTTTGTTTCTGATTTATTTTAAACAGACTGTTCATTTTATTCATAAATGATTTTACATAATCTGACCCACAATATTATAACATGTGCATAACTAGTTTTATTTAATAATATGCCTATAAATTTTGTAGCACTTTACTGAACAATGGATTGTGTCATTTTCTTATTGTTATTGTTTGAGTATGGTATCAATTTACAGAGATAATTCATTTTATTTATAATGATGTTATATAGGCAGAGGCAGTATATGCAAACATATATGTAGGTCTCCATGAGGCTGAAATATGATTCCAATGGAGAGGGAATTACAGAGCTTTGTAAGACATTTCATGGATACTGAGAACTCACTGCAGATCTTTTGAAAGAATAGATTCACACCTAACTCATGGGACATCGTTTTAGCCCTTAGATGTTACTGTTCAATTGCTTGAAACATGGAAAACTTCTGTGGCATAATTGTAAAATATGTCCCAAAAGTTCCCACGTCTGATCTTTTGGTCTCAGGTTGGTAACATTGTTTCACCCAACGGTGTAATCAATAGGAGGTGGAATCTTGATGAAGGATAGGTTAACTGTGGCTGTATGTGAAGCTCTCATCCCTGGTTCTAGTGATTGTTCACTCTTTTATTCTTGTGTGTACATTGCATGGGATCATTCAGGAGCCTCTTTCTTCAGCTATGGCTTTCCCGTGAGCTGGAATGTATATTCAGTCATAATGGATGACATCTCTGTGGAACAGTAAATAGAAATGTATCCTTTCACCTTGAAGTTGATTTTGTTTTCAGGACATTTTATCACAACAGCAATTACGTAGGTAAGAAAACAGCAAGGAAGTTGGTAAAAACTGAGCAAATATTATCTTTTATAAACGATGATAAAAGTTCATTAATTTTTCCTTACAAAGTGTAGTAAAAGATGATCATGACATCATTTGATTGGCATATTTTCAGGAACATACTAAATATTGTTTCATTTTCTCAAGATGTCTTCACACAATTCAGCTTTTTAAAACTTTTATAGTGTGCTGTTGTAAATAACCTGGGAAATCACCTTGGACCCTGTGATAGGGGATTGACACTAGAGTATATTCCAAAAGAGCAGAATGGAGGCCAAAGAAAATATTAAAATTTGCTGGATAAATTGTAATTGACAAAGCAAAGTCCTCAAGAGAAAATAAACTGACCATGAAAAGAGATTATCCTGAGTTTTCGATCAGTGTGGCTTTTATTGAAATTTAAAGAGTCAAGGTGTGGTGAGCTAATGACCATAAAAATCAGGCAAGTGTGCTACATTTTTAAAGCTTTGCCCTTGTTCATTTGGATAGAAAAGAGTGCCAAAAGGAGAAGTCCTAAGTCTGGGTTGAGTGCAGTGTACAGAAAAGTGAATGTATGCACAGTAGTTTCACTGTGACCATAGTGGAGCTTCGAATAATTTTAAGGAGGTGTTCACACCAATTACTTGTACATGGTTAAGTAACATGGTGTACTTAAACCCCAAGGATTATGTTGAGTTTTAGATACATCCTCTGGAATGATACATAATGACAATTTTATTGCTGTTGGTTTACTCATTTCAGCCTTTTAGGCCAGGAGAATATATCTTACAACATTTTATTGTTTTGAGTTAGCTTTTTTAGTTTTATAGTCCATTAAGTGCTGCTTGGGAACTTCTAGTTATTTAATGAAAGGTCAATACTGACTTGTTTACCTTTCAAATTTGAGAGTAGTTACAAGCTGTTTAGGGATATTTCTCATGGCTTAATGCAAAAGCCTGCACTTGAAGTTCTGCCAACTCTTGAAAAGCACCTGGAACTGTATCTCTTCCCTAAACTCCCAACTCTTGCCTATTTTGAGTTCTACCATCCAGTTTAACTAGAAATTTTCATTTGCACATCTGCTCCTAAAATTATGAGTAGACAAATCTGTGCCTGCAGTACATTCCATTTCCAATATTAAAAGAGTACAATTTTTTATTATTTTCTTTTCTAATGAATGCTTTATTTCTTTTAGCATTCTGTATTTTTATTTTTTTTTAATTTTGTGTGATGTGTGTCAGATTTTATTGGATCTCATGATTTTCAAGCTCTTTGCATTATACTGTTTGAAGATAACATTGACATACTAACTTATTAAGTGCTGATATTGAAATATGTATTAAAATCTGAGTTTGAGTTGCTTAGTAGTTAAGAACATGTTTTGCTCTTGAACAGAATTTAAGGGGGAGACGGTTCCAATTACACACACCAGACAGCCCACAATACCTGGAATTTCAGCTCTAAGAGATTTGTCATTTTGAGGTTCATAGACATTGCACATACCCACAAACACAGACAATTATTAAAATTAAAACACTTAAAATCTGATCTGGATTATTTCCTATTTAATTTTATGATTGTGTATAAACATTTGACATTTTATATTTTATGTGTATGAGTGTTTTGCCTGAGTAGATATTTATGAGAACCACATTCATAACCCATTTTCCCTGGGGCCTAGAAAAAAGCATTGGAAAGTTGTGGGTTCTTGGGAACTAAAACTGTTTTTAACCCTGATCCATCACTCCAACACTTTGATAATGTAATTGTATGAGAATATGTCCAGATAAAAAACATTTAATCCTATTCCTTAGGAATCTCTATTCTTTTGTTTTCTGGCTGTAAAAAACAAAACAAAACATGTTTCTTATATTTCAATTTTTGCATTGAATCTATCTTCTCTCTCTTTGATTATTGCATGCTTTTTTTGCTTATACCATTTCTTTACTAAAAGCTTTACCTATCTCTTCAAAACTCTGGTAGCAGCCTAATATTTATTATATTGTCTTACGTAATACAGCTCGTCCACAGTTTCTTAAAAATATTATATCAACATAGAAAGACAACCACTAATATTTCCAACTACCATTTTCCTGTGGCCATTTCCATTTTCAGTTAGGCATGACCTTAGTGGTAAGCATGATGCATTTCCTATAGATAGCTTAAACCTGTTGATAAATGTGCATGTGGAAGAGTTAATGTCTAGTCCATAGTTTTATTTTGTCTCCTGACATGAAAAAGATCAGGACAAATAGGCACTTTTTAAAACCAACCTTGGGCAGAAATTAAAGAAGTAATAACTAACTTTGGATAATCCTTTCCTTTGGACCAGAAAGAGAATGCCCCCACCCCCACCTGCTGGGATACATAGTGTCAGTGTATACAAACAATTAGAGGACTTTGATTATGTTACTATTGAATTGAATGGACTAGCTTTTATCTAAAGATAGCAATGAGATTAGTAAGGTGGTAGTATACCTGTCAATGTAATGGCTGAAGGAAGATAGATAAATCTTGACTAGTAATGATGCAAAGCTCACCTGTGCATCTTTCTACACTGTATACTGTGTTGGTGTTTGTCATTGTAGCGTGTTACAGTTAATATACTACTCCTCAAATCACCCATGATCTTGCTATAAAACTTCCTTCTGTATCATAACTCAGTTTTGAAATGTAGAGATATTTAATTTATAATTTAAAAGAAAGGAAGGAATAACTACCTTTATAGATATTAGAAAACCACCATCACAACAACAAAATAAAATGACAGTATTCCAGAAGTAGATAATTACCAACTATCATGTTCTTACAACAAAAGAAATATGGCAGCCAGTGTTGTAGCTCCGTACATAAAGGCATTTGCAAACACACAAAATAATTATTAGTAGTAATAATAACTATCAATAAGAAATAACTTTTTAAAAACTGTTTCAAGTGCATGTCGAAAAATAAGAACTAATCAGAATCAATTAGTGTAGAGGCTCGTTAGTTAATTCAAAGGAAGAATTGCAAACATATGAAGAATCTAAAAGTATATTATCTGTATGAAACTCAGTTTCTCAAGAATGTGTTTGGTAAAGACAGTTGAATATCTGTAAGGAAATTAAATCAGAAGAATTAGCAGCACTCATTAAGTTCCTGCATTTCTTTGTGGTCCACCAAATCAGACACTGGCTGTGTCAGTGTTATATCTCTGGAAAAGAATCATACATTCTACGAGGAAAATTGAAGCTGAATTGTGATGTCATTGCTATCTAAAATGATATTGATAATGAGTACAGCTCAAAGTGTGCATGCAAACATGAAATTTGACAAGAGAAAGCTTCCAGAGAATCCCAGTGCATATTAATGAATATTCTTAGAAATTAACAACTTCTTTAGGCAGGTTGTAAATATTTTTAAAATAAAACAAATAATTTGAAGTGAGGAAGTCCTATTTTCTTTGTTTTAGCTAATTCATCTGCTAACAGCAGTTCCAGAATTCAATATTCCATTGTGTAAATGTACCTCCTTTTCTTTACCCATTCTTCAGTTGAGAGACACATAGGTTGTTTCCAGTGTCTGGTTATTAAGAATAATGCTGTTATGAACATAATTGAACAAGTGTTCCTTTATTTAATGTTTTATACATTCCAAGCAAGAGTCATATATTTATTGCATTTCTACCCTTCCATCTATAGCTACAAGTCCCCTATGCTCTAATTCCCTCTCATAGTATTCATCTTTATTCTTTAATTACTACTAAATTACCTCCTTCCCTATGTATGTATGTATGTATGTATGTATGTATGTATGTATGTATGTATGTATCTCTTTATCTATCTATCTATCTATCTATCTATCTATCTATCTATCTATCTATCTATCATCTATCTATCTATCTATCTATCTATCATCTATCTATCTATCTAATCTATCATCTAACCATCATCTATCTATCATCTATCATCTATCTCATCTGTCTCTCCACTTATCTTTCTATTATCTATCATCTACTTATATAACCTGCTGAGTCCATTTGAGTGTTTATTGCATGTATATATCATGAATCCATTTAGTAATTTTTGTAGGTACATGTGCTCTGGGCTGACAACTAGGAACTGGATAATCTGTCAGGAAATTTGTTCCTTGAGAATGCTGATTCACAATGTCTCTCCAACCATTAATTGTCCATAGTTTTTCATATGCATATGGGGCATTGTGGGAGTATCTCCATCAAGACCACATGCCAACTGGTGCTGTCATTTCCTGCATTTTGTTCAGTTGTGGTTGTGTAATGGTCTTTGTCTGTTACAAAAGGAAACTTCTTTGATAATTTGTGTTAATTACATTTATTGGAGGGTATGTGAATAAGTGTTTAGTATGTTTTTACAAAAATATAGGATTTACCTATAATGAGAATCTTTAGAAATATTTTGCGTACTATACCCTAAATGCAATTAAAAACTGAAAACAACAACAACTCAAATGACACCGAGGTCAACAGGTTGTTGAACTTATATTTTATAAACTTGTTGCAGACTAAATGTACAAGCCAAATTTAAAGAATAAAATTTCCACAAAGCTTATTCCTCTACTGATATGCAATAGCAGAGACATTTACAAAACTTCAAGATTTTCAATAAATCTTAAATATCTTCATAAGTGCTTACAGAGAAATTTTCATTGACCGAATTTATTTTTAAGATTTTTGATGGACTAGAATATGAATTTAAATATGCAGAGTGTCCCGGGATATACAAAATAGTAGAAAAAAGGTAACCACTGATAACCTCATCCTAACACAGAATCTATTCTGTCAGTGACATCCTCTCCATAAGAAATAAAGGTAAATTTTTAATTGTTAAGACAGAAAGATTTCTTGGTAAAGGCAACATTCTTAATATGTATATCACATGCATGTCCTTATAGTCAGAGACAGCAATTTTATGTCTGCTATTAAGTATCATAGGTGTGAAAATGATGAAATTACCTTTGATGTACATAAGTACAAACCACCCAAGGATGAATCACATATCTAATGTGGGGCTCTGTTATCTTGCTTCAGTACAAATTACTTCATGTAATTTTTGAGAACACCTGCCAGTTTTGAACAATGACATTATCAGCTATGTGCTTTTAAAAAAGCTTTCAAGTACCAGTTCTGAAAAGCTGGTGGTTCATTTGTCAATCATTTGACTCAGATTTACATGCATTAAATGGTAGTATATCTCCTCATTACAGAATTATTGCAATTAGAAAGTATTAACTGAACTAAAATACCTTTTCCACTTACATGAAAGTTGACCATATTTAGACACTCACTTTCATTAATCTCTTTTAAAATTTAAATTAGCCATTTGAAAATAAAAGTAAAATGAAAAAAATTAGGATCCCCTCCAATTTTTTTAATAACTTTAAGTCATTTTAACATGGGTAAAATTGGTGATTATAAATATAGAAAGATACATTTTATACTAGGTTAACTATATTAATTCTGTATCTGTATTAGTTTATATACATATATATATATATAGCATATGCATTAATGTATATGTATCTTTGTGTATGTATATGTATATTTGGATGTATGTGTATATATTAGGAATAATATATTAGTAATATATTTCTACATAAATATTTATGTATCTATTTAGTTGATAAATTTTTTTATAAAATGCAGTATTTTTAAAACTATTACTAGTAATAGTTCAGATTGTAGCCTAAAATGTTCCACAATGCCCCATGATTTTTAATATTTATATTCTACATTAAAGAATCTAAAGATGCAGATTCAGAAACATACTGATTTTAAAGTAGGGTCATCCAAGAAAAGCTATAAGACAACACTTTGGTTATGAAAAGCAACATTTAATTAAGTATATCTGTAAGAAACATGGGAAAGACAGGTAGAAGAGGTAAATTTGGGACACTATTTAAGGAAATCAACTAGGTTTCTCTAAAGCATAAATCTGTGATTCTTTCCATTAGACAGGAACTTTTAGGGCTGGGAACCCTTGCCTGAGGAGCAAAGAGAGACCAAAGGAGAGCTAGCAGATACCACTTTGCAAAAGGTTTTTTGCAAAAGTGTTGCTGAATATCTATAAAAATAATTTTTATTGACAAGATGTAATCATCTCAGAGGCTCACTGCTGAATAAGCTCACCCTTTCTAGTTCTTTCTGAACTCTTCAATTGGTTCAACTCAACTGTTCTGGCTCAAATTCCTCTTCAAGCTGACTGATCCAATGTGGCTTCTCTCAGCCTCTCTGTGTATTTCTCTGCTAGACTTCAAACTAACACTGGCAATTATTTTCTGATCTTATGTCTTAAACAAAATCTTATTCTTTTATCCATTCTTTTCTTCTTATCCTGTGACTTTATGCCTGTTCTGACTTGCACTGACCTGCATGAACTCATGAAAGGACTCAATTTCACTGCACTGAGCTCCCTCCACCAAAACCCAACTAACTCTCTCTCTCCCTGCTTTCTCTCTTTCCTGTGCAGTTCTCAGGAGCGTTGAGCATATCCTGTTTCTGACTCATTCTGTCAAATCTTTCTCTGAATTGTCACTTCGTCTCCCCCTCAACTTCATGCCAACTTTGTCTGCTCCCAATTACACATCAATTTCACAAGGCTGCTTCCTTCTACAAACTAATTTTTTATCTTAAAAATGTGTAGTAACTACTTGTTTGTATTCCAGTCAGAAGGATTAAAGCTGTGCTCCTTAAGTGTACTCCAGGTGGCTCACACAGACCAGGGTCTTTGGATGTAATCCCTTGCCAGAGCAGCCATGTTGCCAGATTAAATTTTCTCTACAAAGATCATGGCCCAATTTTCCCATACAGAAATCAAACAACTATCCTTAATTCCGATTACTAATGCCTATAAAGTGCTAAAAATAAAAACTAAATTTTAATTTTACTGAAACAAAATATAGTGTCTTTAATTGTTGAGCTTTAATTTTTCAGCATTTTCCAACCAGAATATCTGTAAAAGTATTATAATTTATGTTCAAGTGTGGCATTTTACTATATTGATATGCCTATAATGTGGCTGTTAATTTTTAAGGTAGGATACTTGTAAGGCATTATGAAATGAAATGTTGTTATGTGGGTATATTTTTCCAATGTCAAATATGTTAATGAATAATCTGTCTCTTTCAGATTCAAAGGTAGGGATTATTAGCTTTAAAAGTAAATATAGCTACTGTCTTGATCCATTTATTGGACTTTGAGTCAAAGATTAAGCCTAATGGAGCAGTGAGGATTAGAGACTTTTGTAGGAAAGTGGATTATCCTTAGAGAGAGCTAATTTCTTCTAATGAGAAAATGTGATGCCCCCTGGCAGGCAGTAGGCTAAGTGAAGAAAGCAGACCAGGAAATGCAGGATAATACTGATCGCTCATTACTTCTTCGTAGAGACATACATTACAAAACTATGGCTAGCTTGTTTCTCATTGATATTCCTCAGTTATATGCAAGTTAGTGTGACTTATGTAATTGACTTTTAAAGAGGAAGAAATTAGATAGGAAAACCTTTATATTTAAAATCCTATAATCCCCTAATCTTTTATTAATCCAGGGGCTTTGGTTAAAATATCAGGTATAATATTAAATTCATTTGCTTGCCTTTTCAATCCACATCCTTTAACCCAATACTTATACAAGAAATGGGCACTTTGATCCTCACCAGTAGGTCATCTACTTCTTTTTCAACAATAGAAATTAATTTTAGGAAACATTCACAATACCCAAACCATCTTACCAAAATGAATATCAGAAAGACGTCTGTTCTCTTTGTCTAGAATAATTTTTCATCATCAGATAGCAAGTGTCTTTTCTGTGAAATAAATGTTTGTCTCATGGGTAATTCTTTTCTATAGACTCTGTAAAGTATGGTTTTATTTTGAGCTCATGATTGAGGCCATGATTGAATGATTGCCCTTGAAATCATGATTGTTTTCCTACTTCCTCTCTGTTTATCAATGAACATGGTGTTCTAGAAGGCAAGTAGATAACCATACAGAGAATTTAACCATGCTATTGCTGTTCTAATGCCCTGTAACTGCCCACAGTTAAAGTGAACTGGTTACCTGGAAGGGAAACGGGATGTATGGGAAGGTGGCAAGAAGAGATGGAGACCAAGACAACACTTGCTATTCAAGGTCAAAGTTTAATGGAAGACTCCAAATATATAGGCAGAGGAAAACCCTTCCCCCAAAGGCTGGAAACCTCTCTGCAGAACTGGTTAGGTTGCTCTGCAGGTGACTAGTGTTTCTCAGGAAACTGCAGGTCCTTGAAGAACAATGGGCTTCACCTTGGTCTGAGCCTCCACCCTAGGTGGAGGGGATTATGGCTAACACAGGAGTTCCTGCTCATAGGTTGAGAGAAGAGCTTCACATTAGTCAATGTCAAGTTCCTGCCAGGTGACATGGCACCCCAATAAGGCTCTCTACAATGCCCCGTGTCTCCTCTATTGTTAGATATCAAATATTTGCTATTTCTTTCATCAAATTCATGGATTTGTTATTGTAGTTTAAATCACGTATCACATATTTCTCTGTCATTAATGCTTTTCATAATAAATGCATTCTTTCTCCTTCAGATATATTCAACAACTGTAATGACACTTTTAATTTTCCCATAAATGTTATGTGTTTGCTGTGCTCATCTTCTCATCTTTAAGGTTTTATTTTGTTTGTTTGTTTGTTTTTTGTATATATCACTTATTTTGGCAATTGTATTTATTCTATATATTTTGTTACTTTTTTTTCACTACTACTATTTGAAAATGTTCATTGTTCTAGCATCAACAGAAAGCCAATATTTTTTGATTTGGATGGTTTAAAAAACAAAGATAAAGGAATAAATGTTCTTACTAAAAAGTAACTACTGCCTCATCTGGTTTATTTTATATGGTCTGTGTTGAGATTGAACTTTTATAATTACTATTTTTATTACTATTGTTGTTAATATTATTAGAATATAAAAAATCTATGCTAGTTCAACTATGTTGTTACTCTATGCATGACTTAAATATTTTTTAGGTATTTTAACAATTATAAAATTTGTTAATTTTATTCTTAGGTGATCTAAGACATTTTGGTCATAAGAGAATTTTCATATAATTCATGTATACAATGTACATCATATAGAAAAAAAATTATTTAGGAAATATGCCAACACAATTCCCTTATTTCTGCAGTAAGAAAGTTTTTAAATTAACACTACCCACTAGCATATATGAACATAGATGTTCAAAATAGGAAGAATGACAAATGTCAAAAATGAGGGAAAAATATAGAAGAACATGACAGTAATAAGAGTAAGTTAAGTTGTTTTTGAGGTGATACATATATGGATCAATAATTGTCATTATATCTTGGTCTTCTCTTCTCAGCATTAATATGCTTGAGTAACATGATTGGTTTCTCAAATGGGATTGAGGCATCCTCACTTTGCCCCTTCGGCTTGTTAACCCTCTTGAGATCTAAGGATTGTATCGTGGATATTCAGTACATTTTTTGGCTAACATCCACTTATTAGTGAGTACATACCATGCATGTCCCATGCGGTCTGAGTTATCATACTCAGGATAATATTTTGTAGTTCCCTCCCATTCCCCCTTCCCCTTCTCTTTTGAAAAGGGGAAATCCCCCTCTGTGTGTCAATACCTGTCCTGCCCTCCTTGCACATCAATATTTCCTATAATATTACAAGGAATTTAGAGTTTACTACTCCACTAAACATCATAATGAAAGTGTTAATGGGTCATAATTAAAGGGTTAATAGCATGCTTTATAGCAGTGAATAAAATATTTTAAAATTAAGTTCAACTGTGAAATTTGCACATATATGTTGTTTGTATATAGGTTACCATTATGTGTGTGTGTGTGAGAGAGAGAGAGAGAGAGAGAGAGAGAGAGAGAGAGAGAGAGAGAGAGAGAGAGAGAGAAAGAGGAAGAAGAAGAAGAAGAAGAAGAAGAAGAAGAAGAAGAAGAAGAAGAAGAAGAAGAAGAAGAAGAAGAGGAGGAGAAGGAGGAGGAGGAGGAAGAAGGGGAGGAGGAGAAGGAAGAGGAGGAGGAAGAGGAAAGGAGGAGGAGGAGAGGAGGAGGAGAGGAGGAAGAGGAGGAAAGTCTGCTTTTTATGGTTTTTCTCTATTCGTCACTTATTTTGGAAACTGAAGTATTATCTTAAATACTAGTGATTTGTGATTTGAGACTAAGCTTTTACCACTTGAAAGCTTCCTTGCAACATCATTTTATGACCGTTCTACTTCACTTATTCAAGTACATAGAGAAGTGCACATTTGTATATTCACAGAGCTATATAACCATCACTGCAAATTATGCTTGGGATGTTTTATCATTTCTGAAAGGAATTTTGAAGATATTGAAGTCATCTTTGGCATATTCTGTTGAAAGAATTGGAAAAATTTAATGTATCATCTGTTTCTATTTGTTTAGCGTTTATGAATACTTCATTTGAATAAAATTATACAATATGTATTGTTTAGTTTTTAGCTTGTTTCACTAAACATACTTTTGAAAATACTTATCTTTTTATGTGTATGAATATTTTTCCTGTATATGTGTGTAACTTATATACACTCATATGTGTCACTTACGATACCTGCTGTACTCTGAGGTAAGAAGAAGGTATCAGATTCCTTGGAACTGAAATTAAAGATAGTTGTAAACCACAGTGTGAGTGGTGGTAAATAACCTGTGTCCTCTGAATAAAAGAAAGTGCTCTTAACTGCTGAGCCATATCTGGAACCCTTTATCATTATACTTCTCAATTCAATTCAATTGTAACCACTTGGTACATTTCCTTTAGGGAGACTATTTCTCCAACTCTCAAATTTCTTTTCTTTCTTTTATTTATTGCTCATTTTATTTACTTACAGTTCAAATATTATACTCCTTCCTGGTCTCCCCTCCATGAACCCCCCCACTCCACCCTTCTCCCCTTTGCCTCTAAGAGGGTGCTCCCCCATCCATCCACACATTCCCTCCTCACGCCTCTAGCATCCACACTCTCTGGGGCATAAAGTCTCTACAGGACCAAGTGCCTACCCTCCCATTGATGCTGGATGAAGCAGTCCTCTGTTACATATGTAGTGGGAGTCATGGTCTGACCCTTGTATACTCTTTAAGCAAAATATAGCAAACAAACAGTCAACATTAAATTAAATGGAAAGAGACTTGAAGCAATCTCACTAAAATCAGTGACAAGACTGCCCACTCTCTCCCATATCTATTCAATATAGTACTCTAAGTGCTAGCTAGAGCAATTAGACAACAAAAGGAGATCAAAGGGATACAAATCAGAAGGAAGAAGTCCAGGTATCACTATTTGTGGATGGCATGATAGTATACATGATCAACCCCAAAATATTCTACTAGACAATTCCTACACCTGAGAGACAACTTCCGCAAAGTGCCTGGATATAAAATTAACTCAAACAAATCAGTAGCCTTTCTCTACACACAGGATAAATGGGCTGAAAAGGAAAATAAGGAAACAAAACCCTTCACCATAGACATAAATAATATAGAGTATCATGGCATAACTCTAACCAAGCAGGAGAAAGATCTGTATGACAATAACTTCAAGTCTCTGAAGAAAGAAATTGTACAAGACCTTAGAAGATGGAAAGATCTCCCATGATCATGGATCCTTAGAATTAACATAGTAAAAATGGTTGCCAGCACAAGCAATCTATAGATTCAATGCAATCCTCATCAAAATTCCAACTCAATTCTTCACAGAGATAAGAAGAGCAATTATCAAGTTCATCTGGAATAAGAAAAACACAGGATAGAAAAAACAAATTTCAACAATAAAAGGACTTCTGGGGGAATCAGCATTCCTGACCGGAAACTGCACAGCTGTATGGCAGAGAAATAGTGATACAAACCATATGATATTGGTACAGAGACAGGTAGGTAATCAGTGGAATAGAATTGAATATCAAGAAATAAACCCATACACCTATGGTCACTTGATCTTTGCAAATAACCAAAACCATACAGTGGAAAAAAGAGAGCATTTTCAACGTTTCTTAAGAACATCCTCATTAGCATGTCCATTGTTGTTGTCCATGTTCAGCTCATGCTTGGGCATTAATGTTAATGAGACTTTATAATATAAATTCCAAAGTTCCAAGGACACAGATTCAGCAAACTTTCAGTTCTTCTAGATTTCCATAGTTTCATCTTGCAGTATGAAACCCAGGGAATATTAATACTTGATTATTTGTATTGCTAAATAATATTCTAAGCTAAATGAAACTAGGAATTCACTGATGAACCATATGGTAAGTCTGTGTTAAACATATTGTCAAAATTATTTTTCAGACAAACCAAACCCACCTTGATTGATGATAGCAGCACCCCTTGGTCTAGAGACTCCACAATAAATAAAGACAGGGAGAGAGGGCACTGAACATCAACATTCATCTCTCCCAGCTTCCTGTCCTTATTAACTGACAATGATTTCACTTCAGTCTCCCATTACCATAATTTCCCTTCCATGACATACTAGACCTCTTGAACTTTTTGGCAAAACAAGTTTTCCATATTTTACTGATTTAGTCAGCCATTTTGTAACAGCAATGGAAACGTAAAAAATGCTGACAATTGTAACAAGAATTGACATTCATTTTTTTTTTGACAAATAGAATCTTGTGGTGGCATTTCTGTGACAAATACAAACCATAGTCCTTCAGAACATGTTTGAAAGAATATGAAGAGTTTGAAACTTCTGTTTCTATTCTGTTCTATTCTGCTCTGTTCTCTTCTGTTGTGGTAGATCTAGAGTACTATAGAAAAAATCTGATGGGATATTATAGTATGAGTATAGAATACAAGACTGACAATAGTAACAGACAGAAAACACAGTTCTATTTGGTCATCAGAGGGGAAGAAAGACATTATTAAGGAAAAGAACCACAGGTCCTCTTTTTATATACTCAGAAAAATTCTGATTTCTTTATATCAATGTCTTGAAACACTGAGTTTGACTTTTATCAACAATAGTATACTTAGTTGCTTGGCATAGTGAGTTTCAAGAGAACATACCATCCAAACTATACCATGGATACTGCTTACTACTCTGAGAATTATTTTGAAAGGGATAAAAGATTTTGGGATAAAAGATTATCAACCTGATAAAAAGATTTTGTAAAGCTTAATTGGAAGAGGTGTGGATGAATATAATTTCTAGTCATGGCTACTGTAAAGAAAGCAGTTGAATATTTTGAAAAGAATACCATTATTTAAAGTAAAACTCAAGGACAGTGCTATTAGACATACCAAAATGGACAGTGAAAAAGTCCACAAAATTTGACTCTTTAAAAGAACTACACAGGGCAGTAGTGGTGCATGCCTTTAATACCAGCACTTGGGAGGCAGAGGCAGGTGGATTTCTGAGTTCGAGGCCAGCCTGGTCTACAGAGTGAGTTCCAGGACAGCCAGGGCTACACAGAGAAACCCTGTCTCAAAAAAACCAAATAAATAAATAAATAAATAAAAACAAATAAAAGAACTACACAGAACTAAAGAAGTCTGGGGAAAGCAAATATTGTCCTCTCTAAGGAAGAGCACACTAATTGATTTTCCAATACACAGTGTTTTGTCCTGGAAACATCCATACTTATATGAATTGACCAGGACCAGGTTATATTTAGGAATACACACACATACACACACACACACACACACACACACACACACACACAGAGAGAGAGAGAGAGAGAGAGAGAGAGAGAGACAGACAGACAGACAGACAGACAGACAGACAGACAGAGAAAGACAGAGACAGAAAGACATACAGAGACACTGACAGATATACTTATACCTACAGATACAAATATATATACAAGTTCTGATACCCATACACATATATGTACATGCAGATACAAATATGCACACAGTAACAATTAATGATAATAATGGCCATAGATTTGAAAACGAGTAAGGAAGGTAGTATAAAAAGTTTTAGAGAGATTAAAATGAAATCAATAATTTTTAAAGTGAAAAATAAGTAAATATTTTTCACTGGAACAAAAGGAATGACAAGAAGTCTCTAACCAATCAAAGTTTTTACCTTGTGGAAATAAACATTCCCTTGAAAGCAAAGACTTTCAACAGAGAATATTCAAGTTTGTCTACTCTCCATCTTGATCAGCTCCTAAGGTATAAAGCAATGACAGCATTTATGGTAGATGAAAATGAAATTATATCTCAAGCCTCTATTAGAACTTCACATTATAGCTATGGATATATAGTGAGGAATTCAAAATTAAGGTCATTGCAGCAAGGAAGCACTCAGCCTCCGAGGCCTGATTTTGTGAGTCAAAGCTGGCTCTGCTACTAAGATGACAGAGAGGCCATTGTTTGAAACATAAGTTAAGCTGAATACCCTAAGGTGTTACAGATATCAAGGCCATAGAATAGCTGCTGAGGGAATCTGCAAGAGTGGAGTAGATCCAGCCCAAAAGGCAGGCTATAGGTACTTCGGCTGTCTTAACTAGCAAAGTGGGACTATCTAAGGCTCTTGTAAATAAGATGATGCCACCACAAGTCCGAGATTATGAATATATAGAAGCAACCATGGGCTTTTCTTGCTTAATTTCAGTCTTTTTGTTGTTGTTGTTAATATTTTTTTCTTGCCACACTCTTATTCTCTTCTGTATGACTATGCTTATTCTATGACAATGTATTTTGGGTATGTAACAAATATTTTAAAATTTAAAATTATTCCACTTCCCACTTCCACTTCTTCCCTCTAGCCCCTCATATGTACCCTTTGACTTCATCCATTTCAAGTTACTGGCTTCACCATTATGAATGAGATAGGCTTATCATTGTAGTTATGAGAATATATGTATTCTAAACATTTTTTCAAGAAACATAAGTGTATACTTGTTATAAGTGATTATCAACCAACCTTATTTTATGTGCTTGCAGTTAGCTAATATGATATGCAATGATCCTTGTGATGTACCTGAGTGCTTCCTCATAGACAGAGCCATGAAGAGGAACTAGAGAACTAAAGTGATCATTTTCTGAATATATGTAATCTGTACCATCTCATGAATATTTACCCATTTTACAGTCTTTCTGCTAATATGAAGAAAAGAAACTTGAAGAGACTTAATAAGAAACTAGATTTTCGGGAGGAGTCAGCCAGCACAGGTGAGGCCTTCATTGCAGAGCAGAGGATCGGTTGAAGTTTCCAGTTTGGGACCTTCCTCTGCCACAGTGCACCATCTGCAAGTGGCACAAGAAGCCAGCTATCTACCCAGTGGCACGGAGGAGACAGTCAGCACAGGTGAGACCTGCATTGCAGTGCAGAGGATCCCATCTGGAGCCATCTGGCAGGAGCCTTCCGGTTTCTGTGTCCAGCTTGAGGCCATCCTCTGCCATATCCAAGTGGGTACCATATCCAAGTGACTCACAGAGGCAGCTAACCACTCAGGAATGCAGAAAGGTCCAGCAGTACAGTAGAACCATCGCTGCTGCTCAGAGGAAACAGCCAGAAACCCTGAGGACAGAAAAGCTTAAGAACAGCTTGGGACAGGAGTCTTCGGATTATTGCCTACACCCAGAGTTGATGGACCACAGAGTTTCATACCCAAATACAACTATAAAGAGAATGGGTCTCACAGAAGTACTTACATATCAGTGTAAACAGAGAGAACAGGTCTCACAGGAGCACAGGGAAACCACAGTCAGAGACAGCAACATCAGCTAACACTAGAGATAACCAGATGGCAAAAGGGAAACGCATGAACATCACCAACAGAAACCAAGGCAACATGGCTCCATGGGAACCAAGTTCTCCAATGACAGCAAGTCCTGGATACCCCAACACACCAGAAAATCAAGAACTGCATTTAAAATCACAGCTCATGATGCTGATGGAAGGCTTCAAGAAGGACATAAATATCTCCCTTAAAGAAATACAGGAGAACACGAGTAAACAGGGAGAAGTCCTTGAAGAACTAAGAGAAAACACAACAAAACAAGTGAAGGAATTGAACAAAGCCATCCAAGATTTAAATACGGAGGTAGAAAAAATAAAGAAATCACAAAGAGAAACAACTCGGGACATAGAAAACCTAGGAAAGAAGTCAGGAGTCATGAATTCAAGCATCAAAAACAAAATACAAAAGATAGAAGAGAGAATCTCAGATGCAAAAAATACCATAGAAAACATTGATACAACAGTCAAAGAATATGAAAAATGCGAAAAGCTACTGACACAAAACATCCAGGATATCCAGGACAAAATGAGAAGACCAAACCTAAATGTTGCCAACAAAATTATAGAAGTAAACTTCCCTAACCTAAAGAAAGAGATGCCCATGAACATACAAGAAGTCTACAGAACTCCAAATAGATTTGACCAGAAAAGAAATTCCTCCCGTCACATAATAATTAAAACACCAAATGTACTAAACAAAGAAAGAATATTAAAAGCAGTAAGGGAAAAAGGTCAAGAAACATATAAAGTTTGACCAATCAGAATTACACCAGACTTCTTGCCAGAGACTATGAAAGCCAGAATATCATGGGCAGATGTCATACAGACCCTAAGGGAATAAAATGCCAACCGAGACTGATATATTCAGCAAATCTCTCAATTACCATAGATGGAGAAACCAAGGTGTTTCATGACCAAAACAAATTTACACAGAATCTTTTCACAAATCCAGCCCTTCAAAGGATAATGAATGGAAAATACAACAAAAAGAGGGAAACTACACACTAGAAAAAGCAAGAAATTAATCTTCTTCCAACAAACTCAAAAGAAGATAACCACCCAAACATAAAATTACATTAAAATAGCAGAAGCAACAGTCACTTTTCCTTAGTACCTCTCAACATCAATGGATTCAATTCCCTAATAAAAAGACATAGATTAATAGACTGGATACATAAACAGAACCCAACATTTTGCTGCACACAGGAAAAGCATCTCAGTGTCAAAGACAAACAATACCTCAGATTAAAGAGATGGAAAGCAGCTTTCCAAGTAAATGGCCCCTGGAAGCAAGCTGGAATAGACATTCTAATATCCAATAAAATAGACTTTTACCCAAAAGTCATCAAAAAAGACATGGAGGGACACTTTATATTCATCAAAGGAAAAATCTACCAGGAAGAACTCTCAATTTTGAACAACTATGTTCCAAATACAAGGGCACCCTCATTCATAAAAGAATCCTTACTAAAGCTTAAAGCACACATCATACCCCACACAATAATTGTGGGTGACTACAATACCCCACTCTCCTTATTGGACATATCAGGGAAACACAAACTAAACAGAGACACAGTGAAACTAACAGAAGTTTTGGACCAAATGGATTTAATAGATATCTACAGAATATTTCATCCTAAATCAAAAGACTTCACCTTCTCAACATCTCATGGTACCTTCTCCAAAATTGACCATATAATTGGTCACAAGACAGACCTCAACTGACATAAGAAGATCAAACTAATTCCATGCCTCCTATCAGATCACTATGGAGTAAGGGTGGCCTTCAATAGCAACAAAAACAACAGAAAGAGAACATACACTTGAAAGTTGAGCAATGCTCTACTCAATGTTATTTTGGTCAAGGAAGAAATTCTAAAACCTTTTTAGAATTTAATGAAAATGAAGGCACAACACACCCAAATTTATGGAACACAATGAAAGCAGTGCTAAGAGGAACACTCATAGCTCTGAGTGCCTCCAAAAAGAAGTTGGAGAGAGCATACACTAGCAGCTTAACAGCACACCTGAAAGCTTTAGAACAGAAAGAAGCTTATACACCCAAGAGGAGTAAAAGGGAGAAAATCATCAAACTCAGTGCTGAAATCAACCAAGAAGAAACAAAAAGAACTATTCAAAGAATCAACAAAACCAGGAGCTGGTTCTTTGCGAAAATCAACAAGATAGATAAACCTTTAGCCAGACTAACAAGAAGGCACAGAGACAGTATCCAAATTAACAAAATCAGAAATGAAAAGGGAGAAATAACAACAGAAACTGAGGAAATTCAAAAAATAATCAGATAGTACTACAAAAGACTATACTCAACACAACTAGAAAATCTGGATGAAATGGACAATTTCATAGACAGATGCAAACTACCAAAGATTAATCAGGATCAGATAGACCATCTAGAGAGTCCCATAACCACTAAAGAAATAGAAGTGATCATTGACAGTTTCCCAACCAAAAAAAGCACAGGACCAGATGGTTTTAGTGCAGAATTCTAACAGACCTTCAGAGAAGATCTAACACCAATACTCTTCAAAATATTCCACAAAATAGAAACAGAAGGAACACTACCCAACTCATTCTATGAAGCCACAATTTCACTGATACCAAAACCACACAAAGATCAAACAAAGATAGAGAACTTCAGACCAATTTTCCTTATGAATATCGATGGCAAAATACTCAATTAAATTCTTGCCAACAGAATCCAAGAACACATCAAAGCAATCATTCACCATGATTAAGTAGGCTTCTTCCCAGGGATACAGGGATGGTTCAATAAATGGAAATCCATCAATGTAATCCACTACATTAACAAACTCAGAGAAAAAAACCACATGGTTATTTCATTAGATGCTGAAAAAGCATTTGACAAAATTTAGCATCCTTTCATGTTAAAGGTCTTGGAAAGATCAGGAATTCAGGGCCCATACCTAAACATAGTAAAAGCAATATACAGCAAACCAGTAACCAACATCAAACTAAGTGGAGAGAAACTTGAAGCAATCCCACTAAAATCAGGGACTAGAAAAGGCTGCCCTCTCTCTCCATATCTTTTCAATATAGTACTTGAAGTTCTAACTAGAGCAATTAGACAACAAAAGGGGGTCAAAGGTATACAAATTGGAAAGGAAGAAGTCAAATTATCTGTATTTGCAGATGATATGATTGTATACTTAAGCGACCTAAAAACTCCACCAGAGAACTCCTACGGTTGATAAACAACTTCAGCAAAGTGACTGGATATAAAATTAACTCAACCAAATCAGTAGCCTTCCTATACTCAAAGGATAAACAGGCTGAGAAAGATATTAGGAAAATGATACCCTTCACAATAGTCAAAAACAGCATAAAGTATCTTGGTGTGACTCTACCCAAACAAGTGAAAGATCTGTATGACAAGAACTTCAAGTCTCCAAAGAAAGAAATCGAAGAGGACCTCAGAAGATGGAAAGATCTTTCATGTTCATGGATTGGCAGGTTTAATGTAATAAAAATGACTATCCTGCCAAAAGCAATATATAGATTTAATGCAATCCCCATCAAAATCCCAACTCAATTTTTCTAGAGTTAGAAAGAGCAATTCTCAAATTCATCTGGAATAACAAAAATCCCAGGATAGCTAAAACTATTCTCAACATTAAAAGATCTTCTGGGGGAATCAGTATCCGTGACCATAAGCAGTACTACAGAGTGATAGTGTTAAAAAGTGCATGGTATTGGTACAGTGGAAGGCAGGTAGAACAATGTAACAGAATCGAAGATCCAGAAATGAACCCATACACCTATGGTCATTTGATCTTTGACAAAGGAGCTACCACCATGCTGTGGGAAAAAAAGATAGCCTTTTCAACAGATGGTGCTGGTTCAGCTGGAGGTCAGCATGCAGAGGAATGCCAATCTATCCATTTTTATATCCTTGTACTATGCTCAAGTACAAGTGGATCAAGGACCTCAACATAAAAACAGAAACACTGAAACTAATAGAAAAGAACCTGGGGACGAGCCTTGAGCACGTGGGCAAAGGAGAAAATTTCCTAAACAGAACACCAATAGCTTATGCTCTAAGATCAAGAATTGACAAATTGGACCTCATAAAATTACAAAGTTTCTGTAAGGCAAAGGACACTGTCAAAAGGACAAAATGGCAACCAATAAATTGGGAAAAGATCTTTACCAACCCTACATCTGACAGAGGCCTAATATCCAAGATATACAAAGAACTCAAGAAGTTAGACTCCAGAGAGCCAAATAACCCCATTAAAAATGGGGTACAGAGCTAAACAGAGAATTTTCACCTGAGGAATATAGAATGGCTGAGAAGCACCTAAAGAAATGTTCAACATCCTTAGTAATCAGGGAAATGCAAATCAAAACAACCCTGAGATTTAACCTCACACCAGTCACAATGTCTAAGATCAAATCTCAGGAGACAGCAGGTACTGGAAAGGATGTGGAGAAAGAGGAACAGTCTTCCACTGCTGGTGGGATTGCAAGCTGGTACAACCACTCTGCAAGTCAGTCGGGTGGTTCCTCAGAAAACTCAGCATAATACTACCAGAGGACCTTGCTATACCACTCCTGGGCATATAATCAGAAAATGCTCCATCATGTAATAAGGACATGTGCTCCACTATGTTCATAGCAACCTTATTTATAATAGCCAGAAGCTGGAAAGAATCCAGATGTCCCTCAATGGAGGTATGGATACAGAAAATGTGGTATATTTATACTACAGAATACTACTCAGCTATTAAAAATAATGAATTCATTAAATTCTTAGGCAAGTGGGTGGAACTGGAAAATATCATCCTAAGTGAGGTAACCCAATCACAAAAGAATACACATGGTATGTACTCACTGATAAGCAGATATTAGCCCAGAAACTTGGAATATTCAAGAAACAATTAACCTATCAAATGATACCCAAGAAGAAGGAAGGAGAGGTCCCTGGTCCTGGAAAGGCTCAATGCAGCAGTGTAGGGGAATACCAGTACAGGGAAGCAGGAAGTAGTTGATTGGGGAACAGGGGGAGGGAAGAGGGTTTCTAGTACTTTTGGGGAGGGGGATCCAGGAAAGAGGAAATCATTTGAAATGTAAATAAAAAATATATCTAATATAAAAAATTAAAAAAAGTAAAAAATAATTTCTCTCAAGACAGTGCCTGGACATTGCCCTCTGAGTTATTAGAGTGACACATTGATAATAAAAAAAGAAAGAAAGAAAAGAAAATAGATTTTCCAATCAAAACTGTAATAATAACAGATACCTATTCTAAACAGAAATAGCTGTGGAACTAAACAGGTAATATAGTAATGTATATTGAACATATGTCATTAGGAATTGCACATTAAAAAGATGATAAAGTTATAAATGATAAAATTAAATCATGGCAACACTGTGTTCTCATGAGTTGTATGGGGGAAAATACTGAGTGTCATTGAATCTGGAAGAAAAATAGTAGTACTGAGTTGGAAGATTTTTTGACAAATTCTTACCAAAGTCAGTATGTCTTTTTTATGAGATACAGAATAGCCTATTTCTCTTTGGTAGTTGCAAAAAATGCACTCTCTATCTATCTATCTGTCTATCTATCTATCTATCTATCTATCTATCTATCTATCTATCTATCTATCTATCTATCTACATATATACATATATACATACATATATGTTAGTATATGTGTGTTTGTGTTTGTATGTGTATGTATTCATCAATCAGACACATATAGTTGTTTATAGATATTTTATCTATCATTGAAATAATATGAAAATAAATATTTTATAAAGTTAAGCAAATAGTTGAATTATGATAAAATTTATAAAAATGAACACTATATTTTACTGAATTTAAATGATCTCAAATTTAAAGTAATAAATTTCAAATGCAGAATAGTAAGTATACATGAATCAAATTTGAAAACTTTCCTGTCTTTAGATTTACGCTTGTCAGTGGAGAAAAAGAGTCTATGGAGGGAATTAAAAATAAAACCCTATGGTTATCATGGCTGGAGAAAGAACGATGCATAGATGGAACGCATTGTGTGGATAGTAAAGCGAAATTGTGTAATACTGAAATTTCCTATATATTACACTTTAGTAATATACAATATTTTACTATACTAGTAATGGGTTAATTTGATTACACATTTGTTACATATACTGTAGCATGTAATCATAGAGACTAATCCGTATTACATTTATGAACTTTGGATGATGATGTTGTGCCAGTATGTTTCTGTCTGATCTTTCTAATGTGCTTCTCTGGTCCTACAGTTACTTGAGAGTTGGTGATAACTTCTATGCACATAAAACTCGACAGGGAATTGAAAATGTGTGTTTGCTAGACCACATTTTACCTTGATCTTAGACTATTTTAAACTGTGTTCTATGAATGTCACTGTCAAACATGTAGACATGAAGTAATATTAGTTCATCATTTAAGGTTTTTGATCTTCAGCTTCAACATAGATTATTCAAAGATGGGGCTAATTGTTAATTTACAAGCTGTGATTTATCAAGAAATGTTCTCCATAATACCCTGTGGAAAATAGTAGAAATAGCCTTCAGGTAAAGAGAGATAGTGGGAATTAATTACTTCATTTCCCATGCATCATAACACATTCTATTCTGTCAAATTTATCTGTTCTCTCATTTCTGGTGGCAAAATGCATTTGTCAAATATGTGAAGAAGAAGGAATGTTCCCAGTAGTTATGCATATATTTGTTCATATGTACCTTATGTATTCATAATCAACAAAACCAATTATGTTAGCACATGAATATCTTTTACAATAATATACTTGAACTATGTACATTTAAATAGGGAAGGTTGTAAAGGTCATCTCTGGATCATGCTAATTTGAAAATATGTTGTTCTTACTGCAGTTCTAAAAATATGCCAGAAAAACATCTCCTGTACCCACAAGCATTTTAACCCAATTAGCTATATGAGTCTATCCAATATACTTCCTGTCATAGTTTCTGTTTGGTTTGGCATTTCTATTCTTCAGTGTCACTTCTCATTAAAGGATGTACTTACTCTCTGTCAACTGATAACATCTCACTGTCCCTTTACTTCATTAACTGATTATTTTCTAATTGCTATTTTATGCATCCACTTGGTTCATCAGCTTTTAATGTTCCACTGAATTGACTTCTTTGTCTGAATGATATGGGAAAATGCATCTAGGAATGTTATCACCTATTTTTTAAAAGTCACATATAGTTTATTGTGGATTTCTATCAGATAAAACTTCACATGAGAATAATTAAATAAGGAAATAAATCCATATTCTAGTGAAGCCCTGTTAAAAAATGATTTATTTTTACTCATTTTGATTTAACAAGCAATGAATCAAGAGACTTTGGTATAAACGTTTTCTATAGGTTTTCTAATGAACTATCTTTTCGTTTTTCTTTTTTTCTTTAAATCTTTTATTTATTTATTTATTTATTTATTTATTTATTTATTTATTTTAAACTCCAGATTTTATTCCACTTCTGGTCCACACTCTGACTGTTCCATATCCCATACCTCCTCCCGTCACCCTGTCACCATGAAAATGTCCCACCCCCCTAATCCCCAACCCCCTAACCAGACTTCTAAAGTCACTGGGGCCTCCAGTCTCTTGAGGGTTAGGTGCATCTTCTCTGACTAAACACAGACCCAGAAGTCTTCGGCCTTATATGTGTTGAGGGACTCATATCAGCTGGTTGGTGGTCCAGTATCTGAGAGATATCAGGGATTCAAGTTAATTGAGACTGCTGGTCCTCCTTCATGTATGCCCTCCCCCTCAGCCTCTTCCAGCTTTCCCCGAATTCAACCACAGGGGTCAGCAGCTTCTGTCCATTGGTTGGGTGTAAATATCTGGATTTGATTCTTTCAACTTCTTGTTGGGTCTTTCAGAGGGCCATCATGATAGGTCCCTTTTTGTGAGTGCTCCATAGCCTCAATAATAGTGTCAGGTATAGGGACCTCCCCTTGAGCTGGATCCCATTTTGAGCTAGTCGCTGGATCTTCTTTTCCTCAGCCACCTCTCCATTTCTATCCCTGCAGTTCTTTCAGACAGGAACAATTATGGGTCAGAATTTTGACTATGTGATGGTAACTCAACCTCACTTGATGCCCTGTTTTCTGCTGGAGGTGAGTTCTACAATTTCCCTCTTCCTAATGTAGGACATTTCATCTAAGGTCCCTACCTTTGAGTACTGAGATTCTCTCACCTCCCAAGTCTCTTGTATATTCTGGAGGGTCCCCACAATCTCATACCTCTGGAGGTTGCCTGCTTCCATTCTTTCTGCTGACCCTCAGGGCTTCAGTCATCCCCCCCCAACTCAATACCCTGTTCTCCTCATCTCCTCCATGTCCCTTTTCCCATCCATGTCACTCCCTCCCTTCTCCCTTGTGGTTGCTTTTTTCTCCTTCCCACATGGGACTGAGACATCATCATTGGAGCCATTCAGCTTGTTGACCTTTTAAAGTTCTATGGAGTGTATCTTGGGAATTTTGTATATTTTTTTTAGCTAATATCCACTTTTTAGTGAGTACATACCATGTATGTCCTTTAGGGTCTGAGGTACCTCACTCAGGATGATATTTTCTAGTTCTATTCATTTACCTGCAAAACTCAGGATTCCTCATCCTTAATAGCTGAGCAGTATTCCATTATGTAAATGAGCTACATTTTCTGTATCCATTCTTCTGTCATGGGGTATCTTGGTTGTTTCCAGCTTCTGGCTATCATTAACAAGTCTGCTATGAATATATTGGAACATGCACCCCTGTGGCATGGTGGGACATCTTTTGGGTATATTCTCAAAAGTGGTATTACTGGGTCTTCAAGTAGATCTATTTCCAATTTTCTGAAGAGCATCCAGATTGATTTCCAGAGTGGTTGTACCAGTTTGCAATCCCACCAGCAAAGGAGGAGTGTTCCTCTTTCTCCACATCCTTGCCAACATGTGTTGTCACCTGAAATTTTGATCTTAGCCATTCTGATTGGTATAATTTGGAATCTCAGTCTCATTTCGATTTGCATTCCTCTGATCACTAAGGACTTTGAACATTTCTTTAGGTGTTTCTCAACCACTGGTGATTCCTCTATTGTGGCAGGATATCATTGTTGAGCAAAGGGCTTGTGGATGGCTCTTTCCATTTCAATAACGATATCATTCAGAGTAACATTCTATATCAAATGTTATAGGATGTAAGGGCATCAGTTCAACTTCTTGTTCTATGAGTTTTGTTGTTTTTGTCTGGAAGAATGAGTCTTACCTTCAGTTTGAGGAGGGCAACCTATAGTTTTAACTAAGTAATACTCCATTGTATAAATTAACCACATTTTCTTTAACCCATCTTCTATTGAGGGACATCTAAGTTTTTTCAAGTTTTTTTTTTCTTTCCAATAAAGCAGGAATGAACATGTTTGAGCAAGTATCTCTCTTGTCAGGTAAAATGTACTTTGGATTTATAAACAGAAAATCAGTATATCTGGATCTTTAAATAAATAGATTTCCATATTTGTGAGGAAACCCCATGCTGATTTCCAGAGTGGCTGAACAAGTTTACACTCCCAATGGTAATGGATAACATTTCACTTACTACAAATCCTTCTGAGTACAAGTTGCCACTTGTTTTATTGACCTTAACAATTCTAAATGTAAAATGTAATCTCAAAGTGTGAGATGAAATCTCAAAATAATTTTGATTTGCATTTCCCTGATGACAAAGAAAGCAGAACATTTCAAGTGTTTTCAGCCATTTGAATTTTCCTCTTTTGACAATTCACCTTTTAGCTCTGTACCTATATCTTAAATCAAGTTGTTTTCTTAAAATATATCATCCTGTCTATCTATCTATCTATCTATCTATCTATCTATCTATCTATCTATCTATCTATCTATCTATCATCTGTCTATCTATCTGTCTGTCTATCTATCTATCTATCTATCTATCTATCTATCTATCTATCTATCTGTCTATCTATTATCTAATTATCTCTTATCTATTTGTTTACTGGTATGATCCTTCTATTGGATTTGGATTTGTAGTTGGTTAAAATATATTTTCCTATTCTGTAGGCTCCTATTATGTCTTAATGATAATACTCCTTGCCATCCACAACCTTCTCAGTTCATGAGGTTTCAATTATTAGTTGTTGATCTTACGAGCAAAATTTTAAGATAAAAAAATCATAAGAGGAAATCAATTTTATTATGTTCATAATCCTTGTAGATAATAGAATCAATAGAATTTATTTTGCCAAGAAAAACAAACAAAAACCTTTCCTTATTTTCTACCCTAAAACCAATGGATTTCAAATAGATTTAGAAGTCAACATTAATTGTAGTAATGAAAACTAAAATCCCAATGAATATTATTTTCTTTGAGTATTACAAAATATTTTACATAATTGTACACAATTTCATTTTGACTTTAACGCTCCTTGATAGTAAGTATATGCTATAATATATGCTAAGAGTAATCCTGTGGAATTTCAGGCATTTTTCATATCAGAGGATCCAGTCATTAATCTAGTAATATACATTGTAATACTTTGAAAAAGATGGAGAAATAAAACAATTAAATGTAATATAAAGCATAATGTAATTCACTAGTAATTTTAGTTTAATGCTCTGGAATATTTTCCTTTGCTTTTACATATGTAAAGCTGATTAAAGGCCCCAATATTTAAATTATAACTATTATTATTATTATTATTTATTATTATTATTATTATTATTATTATTATTATTATTATTAATTGTTTTCTTTTTTATTATGTTTCAGATTTTATTCCCCTCCCAGTCCACCCTTTGACTAGTCCACATCCCATATTTCCTCCCCAACCCCCTGTCTCCACAAGGATGTCCCCACCAACCCCCTTCCCCCCACCCTACCCAACTTATAAACTCTTTGGGGCTGCCAGGTTCTTGAAGGTTAGGTGCGTCTTCTCTGACTGAACTCAGACACGGCAGTCCTCTGCTGTATATGTGTTGGGGCCGCATATCAGCTGGGCCTGGTTGGTGATCCAGTGTCTGAGAGATCTTGGGGGTCCAGGTGAATTGAGACTGCTGGTCCTCTTCAGTTTCTTCCAGCTTTTTCTTAATTCAGTCACAGGGAGCAGCAGCTTCTGTCTATTGGCTGGGTGCAAATACCTGCATCTGATTCTTTCAGCTGCTTGTTGGGTCTTTTGGAGGGCAGTCAAGATAGGTCCCTTTTTGTGAGCACTCTATGAAAAGGAACGAAATCATCAATGGGGACAAGGAACCTAAGAAGGCCTTCTCCTGTAGCCGTCGGATCCCCAGTGAAAGGATAAGGACAGTAACCCGTCCACAAAACTTTCATCCCAAAATTTATCCTGTCTAAAAGAAATGCAGGGCCAGAGGTGGAGCAGAGACTGAATGAATGGCCCACCAATAACTAAACCAATTTGAGACCCATCACATGGGCAACACTAATCTAACACTATTAATGATATTCAGTTACACTTACAGACAGGAGCCCAGCAAATCTGTCCTCTGATAAGCTCTACTCATCGGCCAAGCAGCTGACAGAAACAGATGCAGATACCCACAGCCAAACATTGGCTGGAGATCACAAGCCCTAACTGAAGAGTTGGAGGAAGGAATGATGGTCCTGAAGGGCTTGGGACCCCCACAGAAAAAACAACACTGTCAACTAAACTAGACTCCTGTGAGCTCTCAGAGACTGAGTTATCAACCAAAGAGCATAAGGGCTAAACCGGGCACACGTGTAGAGGAGGGGTGCCTTGTCTTGCTTCAATGGTAGAATAAATGCCAAATTTTGCATAGAAGCCTCAGAGACATAGGGGTAGGGAGTTAGGGAGAAGGACTCGGTGGTAGGGGCATGGAAAGGGTTAGCTTTTGGGGGATGTAAATAAATAAATAAATAAATAAATAAATAAATAAATATCAGAATTATAAACTGAAAGTAGGAAGGTTAGATGAAACGTTTATTAAGTTGATGTTTCTTACCGAAATAGTAACACAGTTCCTTCTTTCACAGTTAGTTTATTTATTGGTTTTTGAGGAACACAAGACATTCTGCATGTGTAGGTGTCAGAGTAACCACAGGACTGCGTTCTTCCTTTTCACCATGCAGATTTCAGAGGCTGATCTCTGTCAATCTTGGATGATAGTGTCCTGAATGTAGATTATTTTGCCAGTCTTGAACATCTCTGGAATAATCTGAGTTTATTTCCCTAAAGAAGGAAGTGCTAGAACCTGAAAGTACAAAATCATTCAAAACACTCTTTCCCATCAATATCTTAAAATTAGGGCAAAGGTTCATGCAGCTAGTAAGAAAAATAAATACTCATGAATAAAGATGTGTCAGTGGCTCTGATAATGAGACCATCCTTCACACTTGCTATTAGTGCAGACTAATAGGAAAACAGAAAATAAATCAAAGAGGTTAACAATATCCCCACTGAAAATATTCTGATGAAGAATGTCAAAATGTAGCCAAGTGACTCAAATATTTTTAATTTTTTATTAGATTTTTTTCTTTATTTACATTTTAAATGTTTTCCCTTTTCCTCCAAAAACTCCCTTTTCCATCTCAATTCCCCCTGCTCACTAAAACACTCACTCCTCTTTCACTGACTTGGCATTCCCCTACCCTGGGGCAATGAGCTTTCACAAGACCAAAGGCCTCTCCTCTCATTGATGTCCAACCAGGCCTTCCTCTGCTACCCATGTGGCTGGAGCCCTGGGTCCCTTCATGTGTACTCTTTGGTTGGTGGTTAAGTCCCTGGGAGCTCTAGGGGTACTGGTTGGTTCATACTGCTGTTCCTCCTATGGGGCTGCAAACCCCTTCAGCCCCTTGGATCCTTTCTCCAGCTCCTCCACTGAGGGACCCTGTGCTCAGTTCAATGGTTGGCTGAAAGCATCCCCCTCTGTATTTGTCAGGCACTGGCAGGGCCTCTTAGGAAACAGCTATATCAGGCTCCTGCCAAATATTTTTTTTTTAAATCTTTACTAATCGTCATGCCTGTGTCAGTCTAGTGATGACAAAAACTAGCTTAATTATGTGCCAATGTAACATTGTCTTAAATATATCCTTCGATATTACAATCAACACTCTATACATCACATCCAATATGTCATTTGCTCGGGAAAAGTACAATCCTTAACAAAGAAAATAATGATCAACTTATTTTTACACTTAGTTCCACCTAAGTGGGTTCTTTTTTATTCTTCAAAGTAAGATTGTTTTCAATTCAGGAATCAATTAATATTTGTTCTCAGTGAATCATACATATTTCTATATTGCTTGAAATTACTCATAAAGTGTCCCATTAAAGAATGCTTTTTATTCCTCCCCAATGAAACTAGTACTCACAGGCCCACATTCATTATATGTATTAACAGAAACAAAACTTCCTTCCTATTTTTTTCTTGAATCAACATATACTTTTCACTTCTTAGAGTATAATAAATATTAATATGTATTTGCTTCAAATTCCTAAAGGATAATGAATCACACATTTATGGCTTTTAACTCTTCATGAACCTGTAGAGCTAGCACAGATGATGAATGTTTAGCCAGATAATTACTCTAAATAGATATGAAAATTGATAATGACTTAAATGTACCCAATGTCACATTTACCATGGTATTCTCACAGCATTACTAGACTTGGAAAAAATGCAGCTAGCATTAATTTGTGAGTCATTACTGCTTTGTTATTATCATTTTGGAGAGGATTGTTAAGTAGAATACTTTATTGGACATTGAATTACTTTAAAGTTATATTGGAGACATGGGAAGTGAGAGACTCTCAGGACTCACAGGAAAGAACCTTACGTGTAATGACTGACAGTAGGGAGAGGGAACTTTTAGAGCACACCTCAAGCAGAAAGACATGGCATTAAATGAGGGAGAAAGGGACCATCCCACAGTCACAACTCAGATCCACAATTGTGCCTCTCTGAAAGAATTACAGGGATGAAAATGGAGAGGAGCCTGAGGAAAAGAAAGTCCAGAGACAGACCCAAAGTGGGATCCAGCTCAAGGGGAGGTCCCAAGTCCTGACACTATTACTGAGGTTATGGAGCACTCACAAAAAAAGGAACTATCATGACTGTCCTCTGAAAGACTTACCAAGCAGCTGAAAGAGTTAGATGCTGATATTTGCACCCAACCAATGGACAGAAGCAGCTGATCCCTGTTGTTGAATTAGGAAGGCTGAAAGAAGCTGAAGAAGGACAATCCTGTAGGAGGACCAGCAGTCTCATTTAATCAGGACCCCTTAGATCTCACAAACACTGGACCACCAGACAGGCAGTATACACCAGCTGATATGAGGTCCCCAACATACATACAGTAGAAGACTGTTGTGTCTGTGTTCATTCAGAGATGATGCATCTAACCCTCAAGAGACTGGAGATCCCCGGAAGTTTAGAGGTCAGGGGGGTTGGGAGGTAGGGACATCCATGTGGAGACCGGGAGTGGGGAGAAGGTACAGGATGTGGAACAGTGAAAGGGTGGATGGGGCATGGGGGGAATAAAATATGGAGTGTAAAAAAATAAAAAATAATAAATTAGATCCATTCTATTAAACATACATACCAAACTGATCTATTGTCCTTCTATATAAAAGCCAAATGACATGCCCTCAGAAACAAGTAACTGATATCACTTGATTTAATTGCAAATTTTATTGATTTTAAGAAGATATTCATATAATATTATTACATAGTTTTCTTAAAAATAGTAGTCCAAACTAATTCAAAATAACAATTGAGGAAAAAGCTTTTCAGTTTTCTCAAAATAGAGGGGGTGTTGCTACAGTTTTTGAGGCTTCTTTTGAAATTGTATTCAATGAGATTTGTACTCCAATTATGACATGAACACTACATGAATTTAGGTTGGAAAGTAAGCCTATAACTCCATGTGGTGATCTGCTCTGACATTTACCTTGTAAGTGAGACTATATCCTGTATTATTATTCAATAAATGTGATATTTTCATTTTAAAGCACCTTCCATCTCTTACAGCATTCAGACTTTGAAAACTATTTTTCTTTTTTTATTGGATATTTTATTTATTTACATTTCAAATGTCATCCCCTTTCCAGATTCCCCCACCCCACAGAAAACCTCTATCCCATTCCCCTTATCCTGCTTCTATGAGGGTGTGCCCCCACCCATCCACCCACCACTCCTACCTCCACGCCCTCACATTTCCCTCCACTGGGGTATCAAACCTTCATGGAACCAAGGGCCTCTTCTACCATTGATGCCTGACAAGGCCATCCTCTGCTACATACGCTGCAAGAGTCATGAGTCCCTCCATGTGTACTCCTTGGTTGATGGTTTAGACCCTGGGAGCTTTGTTGGTTGATATTGTTGTTCTACCTATGGGGTTGCAAATCCCTTCAGCTCCTTCAGTCCTTTTTCTAACTCCTCCTCACTGGTTGACTGTCAGCATCCACCTCTGTATTTGTCAGGCTCTGTCAAAACCTCTCAGGAGGCAGCTATATCAGGCTCCTGTCAGCATGCACTTCTTGGCATCCACAGTAGTATCTGTGTTTGGTGACTGTATATGGGATGGATACCCAGGTGGGGCAGTCTCACATTAGCAACATGATTGCATATCTTTTATGAAGAATTGGCTATATTTCTATTTAATACCAAATAAGTTATGTTTTTAAGGTATTTACTTCCAAAATCAAAAATTTCTTTTTCTTCTTTATCCTAAGACTTCATCACATAATTAATTCATGTCTATTTAAGATGCTAGAACATGTCATAGCATGAGATACCATTGACTGATAGCAAAAGAAGGAGCTATGTTTTATCCCCTATGAAGAAGTTTCAAATTATTTTCATGTAGGTAAACTGTTTAGATAAATCTGTTTAAAGTTCTGCTAAACACAATGCTTAAAATTTAATATAAAATATAAGAATGTGAAAAGACACAAGTAAGAGTCAACATGGCTACATGTCATTGTAGATTAGCACAGATTATAAATCATTTTGTCTCTATTCTATGTTCTATTAAATAAGTGACATCATGAAAAGGACTGTGGAGTCCTGTGAACCTCATGTTTCTTCACAAGTTATTTAACCTATTGGACAATTCATTGCAATGTCACGATGTTAAATAACATAAGTACAATCATCTGCCACACAAAAGATGTTTTAAGTCCCATTAAATGATTTAGCCTCCAGAATGACGAGAACGCAATTTTATAATAACTTAAAATACTTGGCACGTTTTGCCATCTTTAATCATCCTTATAAAACTAATACTAATGCTGTGTTTGTGTTGGGGGCCTCATATGAGCTGGTGTATGCTGCCTAGTTGGTGGTCCAGTGTCTGAGAGATCTCAAGAGTTCAGGTTAATTGAAACTGCTGGTCTTCCTACAGGGTCACCCTCCTCTTCATCTTCTTCCAGCTTTTCTCTAATTCAGCCATAGGAGTCACAAGCTTCTGTCCATTAGTTGGGTGTAAACATTTGCATCTGACTTATTTAGCTGCTTGTTGTGTCTTTCTGAGGGCAGTCATGATAGGTCCCTTTTTGTGAGCACTCCATGGCCTCAGTAATAGTGTCAGGCCTTGGAAACTCCTCTTGAGCTGGATCCCACTTTGGACCTGTCACTGGACCTCCTTTTCCTCAGACTTATCTCCATTTTTGTCCCTGCAGTTCTTTCAGACAGAAACAATTATGGGTCAGAGTTTTTGACTGTGGGATGGCAACCCCATCACTCACTTGATGCCCTGTCTTTCTGCTGGAGGTGGGCTCTACAAATTCTCTCTCCACACTGTAGGGCATTTCATCTAAGGTCCCTCCCTTTGAATTATGAGAGTCTCTCACCTCCCAGGTCTCTGGTGCATTCTAGAGGGTCTATAGCCTCCTAATTCCAGAGGTTGTCTGTTTCCATTCTTTCTGCTGACTGTCAGGGCTTCAGTCCTTTTCCCCTACGCAATACCTGATCATGTGCTCTTCTTTGAGAAAATGACCATTATAATTTGAGAAAGGCCTGGATCATTCCTATAATCCCAGGATTAAAAAATTGAGGAAAAAGTAACAGTTCAAGTCTAATCTTGGCTCTTGGTGACTTTGAGACACTGTATAAATGTAACAATAACAGTCTCCCCAAAATACAACAAGATATATTTCCGATATGATAATTTCTTCTAGATATTAAAAATATTTGGTTACAAGTGTCCAAAACAATAAATATTGGAATACTATCAAGTTACCAGAATAATTTCAAAAGGTGTAGTATACTGTTTTTCCCCATTTTTGGCATATATTTACATTATCATAAATTTAATAATTAAAATAGTAATATTAACTCTGATGATAATGTAATCAGCATAGGATCAATTTTAAAATGAATAGCATATAATTCGATTTAAATGAAAGAAACATCCTATGAGAAAATCATTAATTATTAAGAATTAAATATTATGACAATATTTTTTGAAGTATTTTAATCACCTGCTTTTCTGCTTTATATAAATAATAATAATGAATCCTATATAAAATGTTTTAAAATTTTCAGAAAAGCAAATGTTATTAAAACAAATTCTCTAAGATGAGAGAATACAAAACCTACACTGAAAAGCAATATGCCTAAGATACGAACATTAAAAATAATGAAACGAAAAGTAATAGTTATATTTTCTTTCTTTCAGTTGAAGTACACAGATTTCATAAATATATACAATTTTTCTAAATAAAGAAGGTAATAAACAGTCTTTGATATACTATAAATAATATGCAGAAGTATAGAATTCTTATACATTGCAAAATATTATTACATAATTTGAAAAGAAAAGGAGAGTCTTATGATGAAGGAAATATCTTTAGGTATCAAGGGGAGAGAAATAAATCAAATTAGCTGTTCAAGAAAGTATCAGAACACATAACAGAAAAAAGACTTTATAGATTTCCTAGGTGTGTTATATTGAGATGACAGAAAAATCAATCAAAACAAAACTCATACAATCTTAAGGAAGATACATGAAAAAGTGACACATGCCAGGATAATAATGATTGAATGGAGTTTTAAAATGGAAATGAAAGTGTCTAAAAAGAAGAAATAATATCTCAAAGATTGACATTAAACCAGCACACTGAAGAATTACTGCGTATTTAACTATTTCTCTTAGAGGAAATAAAGGAGTCAACTCCAGGAAACAGTTTTGCGACAATTCTGTCATTGTACTGACATATTTTGCCTGAGTATCAGCTTAGAGACCCTCTATTTGATACATGTTACTGATATACTGCCATGAAATTCTTTTAAAATCCAATATAACTTATGTTTATGAGTGCAGATAACCTAACTATTGAATTTTTTTCAAAACAAACATTGCAAGCTTCTTTCACTTAGAACAACATTGATTGGCATTATACTTGAGGGCCATTTTAAAGATTGAAGTGATTAAATACAAAGTGAAGAGAGAAAATTTTCATATAAAAATACTAAAATCCATTTCTAATCAGAAAATGTACATATATTGTTATTATAATTATAGCAAAATTACATATATGTGTGCATATATACATATATATATATATTTTATCTATCTATTCTTATATAAAAAATTCAGGACAAATGTACTTCAAATTAATAAGAATTATGAAAAAGTCTACGATAAGAGACCAATATCTTTAGTACTGTTTTTAACATGATCTACATTACACATGCATGTAACAAACAAATAGTTGTGGAATCTACTCATTTGGATTTTTGTGATTCACATTAGGACCAAGACTTTGTATCTGACAAATAAGCACAAACAGTACTTTCCTGCTCATCAATGGCAAATACTTGTTCTGATTATCAAGATGAAGGACTGAGGAGTCAGGGTCTCTGTGTCTCCATTGTGTCCTGTCTGAGAAGTGCACTGACCTTCCAGAATACTTCACATAATACATAAAAGTCTCTCATGGTTCCTAAACATGATTTATCATTATTATTATTATTATTATTATTATTATTATTATTATTGTTATTGTTGTTGTTGTTGTTGTTCCTTATTTATTTGTATGAAGCAGAAGCAGAGTCAAGTTTAATGTGAAGACAGTCTCACAACAAAGCATGTGAAAATCTCATAATCAAATTTCTTATAAGGTATTCTGATTTCCTTTTGCATATGAATATTTTTAAATGCTGAAATAAATATTTCCCTTCCAATATGTTATTGCCTATGGTGACATGCATTGGCCAAATTAACTCAAAATTTAGTGATTGATTTCTCTAACTTTATAACATTTGACGTTGTGTGACTTACTACTATATTATGGGAGGTAACCTGAACGCACCAATATTCTCATCTCCTTTCTCAGCACTCCCTCATTAGTGCACAGACTGGGTTGGCACTATTTTAACTGAAGATCAATCTCTTAATCATTGAATTGCATGAGGCCCTAAGAGAAATCAAACTGATTATCTCTGGCTTCTACTTGCAAGAGTCAATGTCCAAATGCTGGGACTTACTTCAGTCTCTGAGTACATCAGATGACAGCAACTCCATAAACCATACCTCCATCACCTCTCTCATCTTATCATAAAATGGAGAGGAGGTGTAAATTTTCCTTGCTTAAAAGTCAGTTTATTAGTATTTTTACAGCAAAAGAAGAAACGCTTAAAAGGCTATATTTCAATGACCTCTGCGATTCTCAGAAACATAAAAACAGAGAAGTGTAAGGCTCTGCAAATTGTCAATGGATACATTTCCATACAAAGAACAACACAAGCCCTAAATCATTAATTGTGTGCATTTCTTACTGTACTTGTTTCGACCGTGGACAGAGTCACCGCTCAGAGGCTGGTAATTTGGCACAGGACCTCTGAAATGACTGTGTAGGATGTACCCTGCTATTGAACTGAAAAGATGTTCTTTCTGATAATCTTCTTGCCAAGAACTGAGTGTCATATTGGCACTGAGGTCTAGGATTTTAGTATCAAAAGAATATCTTCTAGTGCCTAAATCTTGCTTAAACCCCCACACCCCTTGCTGAGATGGTGTGTCACTGGTGAGCACCATCTTCTCCGAGGGAGGACTGAGACATTTCCAAAAGATGGCTCATTCTTTCTGAGATAGGGTTTTCTGTGTTGTCCTGGGAGCCCTGGAACTCTTTCTACAGACCAGGTTTGCCTATATCAGATGTCTGCCTGCCTCTGTCTCCCAAGTTGAAGGCAGCAAGGAGAGACTATTGTCCATGAAATTTTAATGAGTCTCTGGTTATGATGTTGTGAGTAACAGACTTCAGTTATGGGGATACTGGAGATTAAATGATAATTTATGTGTAAGACTGCTTTGTGTGTTCTGTTTGTGGTTTTTGTAATGTAAGTAAATTGATTTATTCTTATTTCACTAATATTAACCAATTGAGCAATGTACAACTGAAAATCATTCAGGATCTCTCTTTAAAATTAGATTTGTGATCATGGTATAGCTTGTGGAGCAGAGGACTTATATTTTCATTTGTCAAAATAGGTATTTGCTGACAATGCTTCAAGAAATATTTTGTTGGAATTTTTTAATGTATAATAAAGTCCATGATTTAAAAAATAAAAACAAATAAAAACTTCAGTGGGTTGGGCGCTCCTTCTTCTAAAATACAGCATATTAAGGTGTTGTCTATATAGTTCAGTTTTGTCATTATTATCTGTTAATAGGAGTGATATTATTGTTTCTTTTCTGATCTTCAGTATTATTTTCCAGTTAAAGTTTTATCCTTCACTCTACATCAATTTTCTCTTTGTTATTGATTATTTTGTTTATTTACATTTCAAATGTTATCCCGTTTCCAGGTTTCTCCCCTGGAAACTCCCTGTCACCCCCTCCCCCTGTTTCTATGAGGATGTTCACCCATCCAACCACCTCCTACCCACTTCTGCCTCCCTGCCCTGGCATTTCCCTACACTGGGGCATCAAGCCTTCCCAGGAGCAAGGGCCTCTCCCATTAATGTCCTACAAGACCATTCTCTGCCATATATGCGGCTGGAGACATGGGTCCCTCCATGTGTACTCTTTGGTTGGTGGTTTAGTCCCTGGGAGCTCTGGCCTATCTGGTTGGTTACTATTGTTGTTATTCCTATGAAATTGCAAGCCCCTTCAGCTCTTTCAGTCCTTTCTCTAACTCCTCCATTGGGGACCCAGCGCCCAGTCCAATGGTTGGCTGCAAGCATCCAGCTCTGTATTTGTCAGGCTCTGGTAGAGCCTCTGTAAAATTTCAGCGTCAGGAATATTTTTTAAAGTCAAGTTTAATTTTTTATTAGATATATTCTTTATTTACATTTCAAACGTTGCCCCCTTTCCTTCCCCCCCCGAAAATCCTCTAACCCATTCCTCCTCCCTGTGCTCACCAATCCACCCACTCCCACTTCCCTATCCTTGCATTCCCCTATATTGGAGCATCTAGCCTTCTCAGGACCAAGGGCCTCTCAGGAATTTTTAATCGTTTTCCCTGATTCCACAAATACCTCACTGTACATTAGTATAAATATTTGTCGGTTACTAAATGCAATACATTTTAAAATTTAATTTTATCTACACTTTAAAGAAAGCAAAATCTAAAAGATTTTTCTCCAGAAATCACTACTCTTTAAAGAGATTTAATTAAAGTTTCCACTAATGTGTGTGTTAGTTTTGGGGAAATATCTTCAGCAAAATGAACCTATAATATTGCATTCTACCACTGAGCTGTATCTTCAGCCATCGCATATTCCAGCATTAATGTTGCACCAGCTCCATTAAAAGGATAAGACAAATATGAAAAAAACAACTGAAAGAAAATACAAAACAAAGCTGGTCGCAGGGTATCCCTTTTTATGCACGATTTAAAAACCTCACCAAGGAGATGTTGTGGAGCCTTTTTTCCTGAAGAAGTGGAGAAGTTTTCCTGGTGAGTAGGTTACTCTCCTTCCTGCTAGTTCTCTCTGTGACACATCAAAAATCATCTCACTGTGGCATCTTTTGAAGATTCTGAATAGACTAAGGATATTTTATGGACCAAGGAAAAGTAATTGCTTCCAGACCTAATCACTTTTTACCAGCAGCCGGTGTTATAGTTTTTCTTGTAGGTTTTCTATGTCCCTGAAGATCTGAAAGTGTTTTTCCTCTCTTCTTGCTTTGTTGCTACCTTTATATTTCTTTATTCTAGGTTCTTCCCTCTCCTGTCTGCTTTGTATTTTCCTTTCCCTCCGCTGTGGTTGTTTGAGCTCAGGCAGTTTCCAGGATTTAAATTGACCCACTTTGTTGTCTCTGCACTTGTATCTTTCTGGTTTCTTCTCAATGTTCCCAGTTTACATGTAAGACAAAGCCACTTGATAAACATCTTTTCATGAGTCCAGTAATGCAATACCAAGGAAGACAGAATAGAAGAAGCTCCTCAAAGATGGAGAGAGAGCAGGACTGAGGAGTTTGCTTATATGGACAGAGAAAGCATGTTTCATCCAGTCTTACCCATTGCTTTTCGATCAAAGTTCTTTGCATGAATTTTGCCCTTGCATTTTAGCATGATTTAGTCTTTGAGGCTTATATTCTGGAACAATCACAGCTTTGCCTCTAAGCATCACTCACAGAGATCACCCTTTTAGCCCATCAGGGAAGGTTCTCCCTCTTCTTGAAGTATAAATCTTTTCTAGGATCACATAGACACTATGAATGCTTGTGATAGGAAAAATCCCCGGTACCAACTGTTTCAAACTGCCCTAGCTGATACTGTGACTGCAGGAGCTGAGGCAGTCAGTTGAAATTGTCTTATATTTTTCTCATGGTGTCACTGAGTGTTCCAGACAGGTGGTGCTGGCATAAGCATTATTTGGCTAACTGCTTGACTCATTTTGCTAAAAGCAGCCAGGGAAGAAAGACAGATTCAAATGGTTACTAATTAGCAAGTCCATTTACCCAATCCACGTGGTCCTTAAAAACAAAACGTATTTATAGGAACATAAACACCACAAGTATTATAATATAATATAATATTGAAGCAGTATATTATTCAAACTACTAGCAACATTAAGAGTCTAAAAGTGTTTCACACTTGCCCAGTAACTCAGGTAAGAGAGGTCACTACTGAGTCTTGATCTGTAGATATCAGGAATATATCACCTAAGAAATTATTCTCATTTCATTATTTATGTCAGTTCCTATATCAACTGTGCTAAACAATGCTTTTTATGAAAGTATCCATTGCTGCATAATAGAATATTCAATAACCAGGAAAAATAAAATGGCTTCATACTTTATAGATGCAATTTATAATAAGAGAATTATTCCATTCTCATTGGATACGTTAGTCAACAATTAGAATTTGTATCGTAAGCATTGTCTCCAGTCACATGTTAAAATCTCTCTTCACTACTGGCAATGCTGCTATAAAGCAATCATGACATGAGGATTGACTCATTGAGTTTATAGTTCACTGGGATTGAGTTGGGCATAGCTTAGAGTGATAGGTGACTGAAGACAAGCCTTGAAGTGATTGTCTTCTCCCATGATCCTCTTTTCATCTTGATGTAATTGCTGTCCAACATGGGTTGCTTTTATCTACTACTTAACAAACTCATGGAGCCAAATGAACATGAAACGAAAGCAAAAGCTCTGAGACTAGAAATCACCTTAAAACATTCTTTTCGTAAGTTGTTTATATCAAGTATTTTATCACAGTGAACATCTCTGGGTGACACAAAGCCTCTGTAACTGACACATGTAGAAGGATGTGTGCTTCTCAAAGCTTTTTCTTTCTCTCCTTCCACCCATCTACATTTTTCATGCTGATGACTGGATACTGGAACTTGTCTATGCTAGGGATGCACAGTAAAGCTGGAGCACACCCTCAGACAATCATATACAATACTAATTCTTAGTCCTCAGAGAGCAGAGCCAATTAATTTTAATAATCAATAACATTTTTTGAATACTCAACAGTCTCAATTTTCTTCATTACTGCTTGCAAACAAGCAACATGAAGCAAAGTTTGAAGTTTTACCAAAATATTCTGTTAAAGATGCTATAATTATAGTAAACCAAAATAACAATATCCTATGTTATAGTCTCCTTCTCTAGGGAAACAATTTAATTAGACACATACTTACTTTCCTTCCTATTGTGACAGCTTTTCTCAATAGTTTGCCGGGCCATAAAATAGGTCTCCAGATGCCAAGATTTTGGATTAGCTTCTGTTCTATTTTCTATATCTATCTACAAAGTTCTTGATATATTTGGATTTGTTAATTCTGATTAACTTTTTTCTCTACTGGGAAAAAGTGACTTTATAGAGTGGAGAACTTTACCTGCTTCATGCTGAGGTTATATACACATTCATTTTTAGGTAATTGTTTCCTTTATAATCATGGAGGCTCAAATGTCTGACTAGAAAAGAAAAAGAAAAGATGTTCTTATGTGGAAAAAATATCATTGCATTTAGTGATACTGTAATTTTACTAAATGCTTATTTTGCTTTAATAAACATTACTACTTGAATATTTAATTGTATATTCAATTTATTTTTCTCTTATTTAAAATTCTGTGTTCATTATTCTTTCTCTTTTCGAATTCGGTAGATATAGTTGATACAATTAGGACATACACATTAACTTGGTACATAACCAAATTTCTTAACCATTGTAAAGTTTAACTTTATTTGTATAACAAAGTTTTATAAAACCCAACTATTATATTATTGAAGTATATATAAAAAGCTAAATTCTTAAGAAGTATATAAAATGTTGATAATGAACTTAACAAATGATTTTCTAATTCACTCAGTTCAGTACATGATATTTTAAGACTCCTTTCAATTCATGTGTCATATTAAGAAGTCTGAATTTACACTTATACCTTTACACATCTTATGACCAAACTTTCATATATGTAAATGATACAACTTTAATTATTTAATAAAATACTACAGTGCTATCATAGCTCAAAGACCTTTATATGCATTTTTTTTTTGTTTGTTTGTTTTTCGAGGCAGGGTTTCTCTGTGTAGCCCTGACTATTCTGGAACTCACTCTGTAGACCAGGTTAGACTCAAACTCAGAAATCCCCCTGCCTCTTCCTCCCAAGCGCTGGGATTAAAGGCATGCGCCACCACTGCATGGCTATATGCATTTGTATTTACTCACAGTGTATCCCTTTTACTATGTTCTTAAACATGAAGGCTCAGAATTTCACACTTCTGTAGATAGGCTATACAAATAGGCTGTAGATAGGCTATACAAATAGACTGTCTGGCACAATATATGAACATAGGCTCTGTAGTAAATGAGAATTAAGGGTCAAGTGCTCATGATGAAGACAGCATAGTGTAGTGCACAGGTGAATCAATAACCAGAACAACAGTCTCGAGCATATGACATCTGTATTGGGGTTAAATAACTATTGGATAACAATTATTCTGGGCTACAAGATAATAGTCTATCACGATGTTCCTCATCCTGAAACTTTACCTCCATAATGACATTTATATATTATTTCATTAGTAATAATAAAGGGCTTATAACCTTGAATTCCTTGAATTCTAGAGACAACCAAGTACTGTTCCTCTGTAAATGTGTCACTGTTTCTCCCACATCAAGCCTTGCAGCGCTCATTCTAGCTAATATGCTGTTATTTTTCTAAGACAGCTATGTCTCAGTTGCTATTTGTGCAATCATTACTAATTCCTATTTTATAGTCTTCCATAATTCTATTTTGTCCTTGATGACAAAAGGATTGCATAATTTGTCTAGCAGAAACTGTATAGAAAGTGAAGTTTCTACATGGGTATATAAGACTTTCATCCATCCCTAACGTTTCTCAGTGAAAAAATACAGCAGATTCCAAGTAGGAATTCTTAGAAACCAACTTGCCTTTTAACATGCATACAAGCATTCAGTCTACAAATGCTCAACACAAATTCCTCTTCCTTTTCAATTGTTAATTGGTTTACTCTTGAGGCATTGGAAAGGGCAATACATTCTCAGTCCTCAAGAGTAAATTTCTGATAAGAAGAGAATGGAAGAGCCAAAGTGGGAAAACTATATTTCGAACAATATTGAACAACAGAATAGACAGTGGAAAACATTGCTTCTCATTTCTTGTAAATATATATATATATATTTACATATATATATATATATATATATATATATATTTAATGAGCCTGTAGATGTCATAAGTGGTGAAATATTCTATTGTCTGCAGCAGAAATGTTCTGTCCAATGAGCCCTTGCAACTCCACATTTCCTGCAGTGTTCCACATCATTCTGTTTAGTATTGTGGAGACAATATAAATATGGAATCTCACTGTAATTGCTCCTGGTGCTACCTGTTCTTGATTACCAGGTTTCTTTATATACTATTTAACTGAGACCATTTCTATTCTACAAAGTTGAGTTTAAACAAACGGCAAGTCCAAACTTCCCATCGTTACTCTTACTTGATGTGTCCTCTCCTTTCTTTAAATTTTCACACATTCAAAATTTTGAACCTGCCTGAGGCATCTGTCAGTGTGGGCAGAATGTAGTTTTGAGTTTCCACTGAAGCAACTTTCCAGTCACACTGCTACTTAGAAATGTGTGGATTTTAGCAGGTTTATTTAATCTTTCATGCCCTCATATCATACATTTTAAAATAGGATGGAAGGGCTGGGGTGCAGCTTAGTGATAGAATAATTTCCCACCAAGCACAAAGCCTGAACTTTAATCCAACAGTATGTTCTTTAAAAATGCCTCAACAATATTTTATATTCTGTTGAATTCTTATATAAATTAGATTGCAGTATCTCTCTTCAAACTCTAATTTTGAAGAAATGCTGCTTAAGTTTCTGAATTTGGAGAAACATGGATAAAAATAGAATGTTTAGCTCAGCTTTTGTCAGAGTTTAATGGTTTAATGAAGAAATCACTCAAAACTCTTGTTATTTTACATACTGCTGTAACCAAATACTTGATGACCAACTTTACTTTGATTCGCAATTTGGTCTTCTAAGCCAGGAGGCCATGGTGAGAAGTGTGTGAAGTCGCTGGTAAAAGTCTGTGGACCTGCAGTAAGCAGTCAGTGATGAATTGGTTTCAGAACTCTTTCTTCTTTTTATTCAGTAGGAGACACTGGCCGTTAGAATGGTTCAACCCACATTTAGGGTAGGTTACCAGAGATCAATTATCCTATCCTAAGAAAACCATTATAGAATTGCCTACAAATATGTATCTATGAAAGATCTAAATACCACAAAGTCAACAAAAAGATGAACCTTCATATAATCCCATGGCCGATGGAGAAAGCCATCCACCTTTTATATCCTATTAAAAGAACAGTGGCAGACATACAGTATTTCAATACATTTACAAAGAAATCTCATTTCATTTTTCTTTTCAAGTAAATTAAATTCAATCGTGCATATATTTACTAACTGTTCATTATTTGAAAGGCATTTAGATTATTTCTATTCCTATAGGTTGTAAGTAGAGTAGAAATAAACAAGGCTGAGGAAGTATCTCTAAATTTCTCATCTATTAGATGTGGAGTGTGCCAAGATCCATTCCCACTCCATGGGCTTTGCTTCATTCTATTGATTATTTCCTCACTGAGAGCTGAAGAGACTCCCCAAATAATAAATACTCTTGTCCTTGCTTTTAAAAAACATAAATACAAGATCATTGTATAGGAAATACCAGACACTATAGATACAGAGCATGGAGGAATAAAGCAGGAACTTATCTAGAATCCTCTTCACTGAGTACTAGCTCTCATGGTATTAGAAAGTTCTATGCACTCTACCAAGGGAAAATAAAACCAATATTCTTACCAGCTTTTGAATACTATGAATCACAACAATAACTTGTTGTCAAGATATGCCAAAGGGTGAAATAGTAAGACTTACTACTTGTGATTAAACAACAGCTGACTAGTTGGATTTAGGGCTTGCTCATTAAGAAGAAATAATGAGCAAAATCAAGGAAGTTGATCCAGATGGGAAGTGGGAAGGTATTGGAAGAAACAGAGGGAGGAGAAACAGGAAAAAGAATTCATGCTTGATAATGTGAACCTAACCAACAAACTGTGTTTAGTTATGATATGGCCCATAGAAGGAAACACATTGCTGATGCTTTCATGAACCAATATAATTTCTGACTTCATTAAATATTTGTCATTACACCCACAGATAAATATGTATATCTTACCTCTGTAAGAACCTAATTGTTTGAAGTAGAGACCATCACAGAAACCCATAAGAAGTCAAAATGTCTTGAGCCATTTGCCATGAGGTATACATCCATAAATGATACACCTTCAGTACAACACATATACCAAAGATTCAATGGACACGCCAAACAAGAGAAAGAACCACTTGGGAGAAAAGGGAGATTTCTTTTTTAAGATCGAGTTTTTTTATATGTGACAGGGGAAATATCACAAGTTCCAATGCAAAACTGGAGAGATATGAGAAATTAATGGCAGCAAAAGGGCAGAATCAACTTGTCCAAGAACTAGATCCAATCTGAAAAATTGTACTGCTTTAAACACCGTACACATGAGCAACATTAGTTGGACTTCTCAGATCATAGACTCAACTGATTTGACATATACAGAGACACACAAATACATATATAATAATTATATATACACATACATATGTCAATCTATCTGTAATCGATCATCAATCTATCTATCTATCTATCTATCTATCTATCTATCTATCTATCTATCCCATTCCTTTTTAATGAGTCACTGATAACTCTCCTGGCGACAGACCAAGTGCATGTATACACCATGTAGAGCTGGTGTCATGTTCCTCTCTAAATGTCTCTCTCTGTTTGTATATATGTGCATCATGTGCCTGCAGTGTCCATAAGGGTGAGAATAGACCACCAGCTCTTCAGAAACTAGAGTCGCATATGTTTGTTTCTGCCCCGCATATGCTAGTATTCCTGTAAGAACAGCATGTACTTTTAAAGAAAAGCCATCTCTTCATCTAAATATTTTTCTGTTTAACTAACATACAGAATATTTTTTACAGTTGTATATATAGGGATCAGGCTCTATAAGAAATATATATTTTCAAATATTTTATTGACTTAATGAATTTTAAAAGTTATATTGTGTTTTTAAATATTAGTAAGGGCAGATGACAGATGCATATGAATGATGATTACCCCACAAATTCAAAAGAAGTTTAAGGTACTTGGAAGCTGGAGCTATAAAGAGTCACGAGAACTTCAACTTGCCTACTGAGCACCAAACTAGAACTTTTTAGAAGAAATAGTTCTCTTAAACATGATTGATACAAATTAAAAATGCTCTCAAGTTTAAAAAGTTTGCTCATTTTTTCATCAGTTTAGCATGTAATTTTCACATGGTCCAGTCATCATAATTTCAGATGTTTTTTGAATAAGAAATAAATGATAGTGTTTGAACAAATATGTCCACTTGAATATTAATAGGACCTTTATTTATAATCATGCTGAAGTAGAGAGAGCTCAAATCTCTATTGATGAGTTTTTAAAAAAAGCTATGGTGTAGTCATAGAATAGATTATTTATCATTAAAGAAATAAATGTGGAATGCATATAAAATATAAATGGATCTCTAAATATTAGTAAAGAGAAAAAAACACAGACCATCTTACAGCCAAGGGTTCATATTATGTGATGTAATTTACACTGAATTCTTAGAAATAGGAACCTGTGTTCTCTTACAAAACACCCCAGAGTTTCCCATATATGAAGGGAGCCTGGAAGGAGCAGACATGAATGACTTTAAGAAATTGGAGAGTTGTGTGGGTCCTTGTTTAAGGCTCTGTCTCAGTTATGATGATGTTTTCATAAATATACCCTCTCAAAACTTTTTACAGAGGCATGCAATTGTAAAAATACACAGTTGTGTCTTTTAAATATGTTCATTGGTTTTATGTGCATTAGCCATGAAATTGCTATTTTACATGATCTTTCTTTTCTTATATAGTTTGGAATGCCAATCCATAATTATAGAACAAAGGATGATAAGTTATGTAAAATTTCACTACCTTACGTTCTTTAAATTAAAGCTAAAGCTGATAGTTTCTATTTGATCACATGAAAGTTTTTGATACCTTAAGTTGGTCAGTTAAAGGACAGTGCCTTACTGTGGCATAGATGCACAATCTTTACACCCAAACATTAATTCCTAAAAACTGACAAACCTGGAACCAACCTGGGTACAAAAACGTCCACCTACAATCTGTCCTGCCTGCAAGATGTGTTGGAGCAATGATAGCACAGAACATGAGGCAAGAGTCAACCCCATATTTAGTTTACCTTGATGCCTATACTATGAAAAGGAATGCATGACTTACATACACTGCATGGATGGCTAGGAACTGGATACCGAATAGTGTAGCAACCTAGGATAGAATCAGACACAACTGCGAGAAAAATGCAATTAAATCATCCCTAATGGTATTCTGCTATACTCATAGATCAGTTCTTTGGTAAGTTGTCATCAGACAGGCTTTGCTGAGAGCATAAGGGAGTGGCTGCTGCCTGCAAGACATCATGCAGAGACTGTAAAGCAGAGGGCTCCATCAGGTCCTTCCCCTAGGAGATCAGGGAATCCTGCAGAAGAAAAATATCTAAGAGACAGAGGAGAAGGAGGAGAACAGGGGAACAGGGCCCACTGAATAAACTAAGCAGGGATTCCATGAGCTCACAGAGACTGAAAGTGCAAGCCTGGAATCTGCATGTGTGTATATACGGTATGGCATTTGCTTGGTGCTCATGTGAGGATCCTAACAGTGGAAGCCAGTGTGTCTCTGATATTTTTTTGCCTGATCTTGAGACTTTCGCTTACTTTGGTTTGCCTCACCCAGTCCTGAAATGAGGGCGTTTGCCTTGTCTTATTATATCTTGCTTGTCCTGTTTAGTAGATGCTATTTGAGACCTGTACTTCTCTGAAAAGGAAAAGAGGGGGAGTGGATCTGGAAGTGGTGGGAGATGGGGGAGATGAACTTAGAGGAGTCGAGGTAGCAGAAACTGTGGTTGCGATGTACTGTATTAGAGAAGAACCTATTTTCACTAAAAAAATAATAATAATAAATAAACTCTATAGTTACTGAAAAATGTTCCTTTTGGACTCACGATTAAAATTATCTCCTATAATTCACTTCTACAACACTTGTCCACTTAACACTTCAACTAAAACTTCAACATGATAGGCATAAAAATATTTCTAATTTTTTTGAAAGTGGAATTATAAACACTTTCTGATAAAGTTGAAGATCTACAAGGAAAATATTCCTGAAAAAAAATCAAGAAATATATAGAAAAACATGTTAAAACTATTACATGGAAAATTATACAGATAAAATGGAAGGTATAAAAATGTTCCTAAGTTGATTGAAAGTAAAATTATAGACATTGTCTGATAAAACTGAAGATCCACATGGAAAATACTTCTGACAAAATTGAAGAAAAATACAGAAAAACGTTAAAATTGAAGATTATCATGGACAATTATACCGACAAAATGGTAGGCATGAAAACATTCCTAAATTAATTGAAAGTGGAACTACAAACACCCCCCCCCGACAAAACTGAAGATCTACATGAAAAACACCTCCGACAAAATCAAAGAAATACACAGAAAAAATATTAAAATTAAAGATTATCATGGAAAATAATACAGTCAAAATGGTAGACACAAAAAGCATTACTAAATTGAAAGAGGAGTCACAAACATTTTCTGATAAAATCAAAGATCCACATGAAAAACATTTCTGTTAGACTATGTTTTTTGTTGGGGAATTGAATCTATTGACGTTATAAGACATTAAGGAATAGTGATTAGTGATTGTTGCTTCCTGTTATTTTTGATGTTCTTTTTATGTTTGTCTAATAATCATTAACAGAAAAATATACAAAACAAATATCTTTAATGTGGCAAATAAAATATACAAATTTATTTGCATAGTTTACCTTAATAATTTGAAATAGTACTAGTCTTACGTTTTGTATAATTTTTCTAATTGGAACTTGGTACTTGACTCATAATTATACAACAAATAAGCATTTGTGGAAAAACTCACATACAGTGTCATTCTCATCCAAATATTATAATACACAATCAATATGGCATCATGGTTTAGTCCATTTTTAATTTATTAACATTAGTTTTTAAGAGTTCAATATATTTACAAATATATATAAACATATGCATCAAATAAATAACATATACATGTAAAACTATAACAAATACATAGAAATATGCATGTCACATATAATGAGCATATAATGTATACACGCAACAGATTTAGCAAATACATAACCTAGCCATATAATTTATCATGTAAGATGTAATACATAATGTCTATCTTGTTAATATCATCTCATTTTCCTGGAGCATTCCATTTCTTTCACTCCACACCCACACCTACTATACTCATCATAACATTCATGTATAATGTAAAATATCAGAATAATTTGAAATCAATCATCTGGGTGCCCCAGTCCTCAAAAGACTTGTTCAATGAAATGTCATGTGTGTGATCCCTATTACTGCCACTTCTGTGACTAAAAAAGCCATACATTAATGAGTATGAATTATTGTTTTGTCTTTAGGGGTATAAAAGCTACACAAACTGTTTGGAATTCTATGCATGAGTAATTGACCAGTTTTCTCACATATTTTGAAGCACGTGTTTATGTTAATAAATGCTTATGAATATTTATTTACTTTCCAAAAGTAAATTGATATTTCCTTGTGTATTCTGCCACCTGAGCTCCTTTTGTTTAGTATGTAGAACTTTGTTATTGACCCTCCAACCTACCAGCATTCCTACCACTTTCCCTTGAGTTCCTTCTTGCTCTCCACCAGTGCAAAATATGAATTATTATTTTAACATTTTCTTACCAGCTCCTGATTCACATATTCCTGCAGAGACACCTGTGATTTTTCATGATTGACAGAATTAGGAATGTTTTGTGTCCCTGTTGCTGGTGAAGTATCATTATTCCAGAGATTCTCAGTAGATAGAGCAAAGAAATGAAAGACATCTTATGATCCTGCAGAAATATTTATGTAAAATTTGGAATGAAGTTGCTTCCTTCTTCATAAGATCATGCATAAAGCTCAAATGAACATTGAGATTATAATTTTGTGTTATTCAATCATTTCATTAATTATTTAAACTGCAAGTTTACTGGAGTATATTGTATAAATAACCATAATTTTCTAAGACAGTACTAAATCATTTCCCCAAGTAGTTAAAACACTAAAAATTCTTATGATAACTACATGACAGAAATCTCCTTAAATATTCTTGATACCTTTTAGTGTGCAAAGTTCGTAGTTTTCATAACTTGTTTTGGGACAAGCTTCTACTCCATGGTCTTGGCTGGCATGGAACTTGCTGGTTAGGTAGACATAGCTGCCCTGGATCTCACAGAGATCAACTGCCTCTGCTTCCTGTGTACTGACATTAAAAGTATGAACTTCCACACCTCGGTTTATAATTTATTGGTCTGTCCTTGTTTTCCCATCTTTCTTTAAATTTGTGATTCCTCGTGATATATGATCATTTCACTTATTAATCTATTATACTTATTTATTATTTGTATACAGTTGTAATTTGGCTATTCATAATTTTTACCTGCTTTTAATTAACTTACACTCTTATTACCTTAAAAGATGTTTACACACTTTTGCACACAAGTCGTGTATCAAATAAATGGTTTGCAAATACTTTAAATTTGTACCATCCCATTTGATTATTTTAATAATGTTTGAGGCAGAGCAGAACCTTAATTTTATTGTCATATGCTGCACTGAGAAATTTCAATCAGCATGAGATTTCATGTCCTTGCATACTGCCTGACAGCACTTCATACAGCTGGGTCTCCTTACACCACAGCATTGCAAAATATCCTCCTGCTGCTCAGTTTAATTTCTTGTTTTGATTATCATGGCCCATTGCTAATTTTCACAGTTGGAGGTCACAGAAAACAACTGACCTGGAATTGATATTAAAAGTGATTAAGGACTAAGAAGTCTGAAATTCAATAGTGGATAATGCACACCAGAAAAAACAAGTCTATTGTAGGGCAGTTGCAACAATGAAGCATAAGAACAAAGAAAAGATTTTCAGTCTCCTCCATTGAAGTCAATGAAATGAGAATCTTGTAAAAGCCTGAGCTGATATAAAGGCTAATTACTTCCATGTCATGATGACCACAACTGATATCTCTTGGGTTGACAGGTAATAGGAGACTTGACCAAAATATTAAATTAATTCTAGTTGCCTTTAATGATTCCAGAAACATAATTTACTAGATACTGTGTAATTGTATTGATAATGCTAACATGTCAAACTAGCTGAAAACCTTTGGAAAACATAAGCTTACTCCAGAACAAGATTACATTCATAGATATTTTGCCTATTACACTTTTGACTAAGTTTATGTAAGTATAAAATTCACTCTTGCAATTTTCAGACTAAATTGTATCCTTAAGTGATTCATGGTCAAAGATTTAAAATAAAAAATTAGAGCAATTTTTTTCATGGAGTATGCTTGTTTGTTTGTTTGTTTTCATGTATCCAGAACTAATCAGCAAGTTATATGTCATTTAGATGTCTCTTATCTTTCATTATATAATTATGGTAGCTTTAGGTTTGTATCCATATTGAATTGGTCAATTTCCCATATCAATATTTAGTTATCTCTGGCATCAGTTGGTTTTTGAATGTTAAGATACGTTATTAGTAATTTTTATTAATTTTTTCATTAATCATTTCATTTGTTTACATCTCAAATGATACACCCCTTCCCAGTTATCCCTCCACAATCCACCCATCCCATCTGCCCTCTCCCCCCTCCCCTTTGCTTCCAGGAAGGTGATCCCCCATTCACCCACCCACTTTTGCCCCACTGCTCCAGCATCCCCCTCGTGTGGGGTATCTAACCTCCACAGGACCAACGGCCTCCCCTCCCATTGATGTCAGACAAGGCCATCCTCTGCTACATATATATCTGGAGCCATGGATCCCTTGGCTGCTGGTCTAATCCCTGGGAGCTGTGGGGAGCCAAACAAGGTCATTCAGCCATGGCTGTCTTAGGACCATGAGATTGTTGAACAAAGACCTGCCCAGGAACTGCCGGTACAAAAGGAGTAACCACGGATCGCTCCACCCTTAACCACGGAATGTCCCTACGTGCGCAGATACCAGATGTCTTCACCAGATGCCCTTTGTGCTTCCTGCTGCCAAGAACACCTTGACCCCTCCCTCCTTTGGATTTTGCAAAGGTCACTTCCCCCTAGCTCCCCCTCCCAACTTCCTCATTCAGGGCTTGGCCCATACATAGCTCACTTCCCCCAGATCCCCTTCCCAACTTCCTCATCCCCACTGCTTAAAACGTGCTGCCTGTGTGACAATAAACGAGACCTTGACAATGGAACCTCGCTAGGTCTCCTTTTACTCTCCCTCCCTTTGACCCTCAAGTAGCGCCTCTTCGGGACCCTGAATAACTAGACCTGCTGGACGGGTCAGGGAGCAAAGAGTGGTTCAGCCAGCCAATATTTTTCTTCCTATGGGGTTGCCATCCACCTCTGCTCTTCCAGTCCTTCCCACAGATCCCACACCGGGGTCCCACAGCTCAGTCTGAATGCCTTGGTTCCTCAAATGAATTCCTTTAGTTTTTCTGTAAAATATCAGCTGTCTGACTAAATGTGGACTAACTCTTATAGTGTAGATTCTGTTGCATAAATCAAATACTAACAGAATAGTATTGAGTCAATTATTGTTGTTCCAGACTACATTATGTATTGGAGATTGGCTTTTTTTTTTCTTGCATCGTTACATGTATGGTTGTAAAGTCAACTTTGGATATGTGCAAACAGATTCTTAAGGCTTTTGGTAATAATGTGGTTGTTATTAGGAACTGACATGTTTGCAAATAGCATTGAACGTTTCAGAAATGGCCACCTTGCAGCCCTCCATTCACATTTACTTTTCAATGTATTTTCCAACTTCTTCCATACAATATATATATATATATATATATATATATATATATATATGATAATATGTCTAAATTTATAAATATATAATATATTGAATATGATATTTTACATATAATATATGATATTTTAGTATACATTAAAATTATGTTAAAACTTTAAACTGTGGCTATGAAGATTGCAATTAATGCCTCAATGCATGATCAGCAACTGTTCTACCATTGAATTACATACCCAGGCTTCTACAGAATCTTTGAAACATTTACTTAAATGTATCTTTAAGGATAAAGTTAAATGATTTTAAATTATTATAAAAGCATAATTGAATGACTGAAACGTTTATTTATGGCATAGAAGAATAGATTAAATTTAAAATGATTAAAAGTACTAGTTTTTTTTTTTCTTTTTTTTTATTTTTAATTAATTATTTTGTTTGTTTACATTCCAACTGTTGCCTCCCCTCCTGGGCCCCTCTTCCAGAGTTCTTCACCCCTTTCACTCTTCCCTTTACTTCTGTGACGATGTTCTCCCTCCACCCTACACCACCACACCCCTGGGCATCTCACATTCCCTGAGGCATCAAGACTAAAATATTAAGAACGTGCTCTCCAACTGAAGACTCAGTGCAGGTGACCTTAGCCAAAATGCTCAACAGTGGGGAGATGGAATCCAAAGAGACCACCTCCAGTAGACAGACAGGGCCCCAGTGGACGGATCTGGTCACCAACCCACCTTCCACATTTTTAACCCAGAATTGTTCCTATTTAAGAGAAATGCAGGGACAAAAATGGAGCAGAGACTGAAGGAAAGTTCACCTAGTGACCAGACCAATTTGGGTTCCATCCCATGGATGGGCACCAAACTCTGACACTATTATTGATGTTATGTTGTGCTGCAGACAGAATTGCTCTTCCAGTAGCTGACTGAGACAGATGCAGATATTTACATCAAACCTTAGTACTGAGGTCGGGGACCCCTACTCCTAAGGAAAAGTTAGGGGACGACTGAAGGAGTTGAAGAGGATGTCAATCACATTAGAAGACCAAGTTTCAACTAACCTGAACCGGTGGGAACTCCAAGAGACCAAGACACTAAGCAAAGAGCGTGCCTGGGCTGGTCCAAGGTCCCCAGCACATATGTAGCAAAAGCAGTAGTTCTTATAGGTTATGATCAATTACTAGAAAATTTTTGACAAATTGTCAATTTGACAAATGGTTTCTGCCTTTTTTAATATGTAACTTTTATTCATGTATTTTATCTGGTAGCACCAGCAGTGATGTGGGTGTGCCATGAGTTGACTTGAAGGAAGAAAGTTTCATTAATATGCTGGCAATTTGGAGAAGTTCTATAGGGTAGACTCTTACTTTTCTTACCAGAACATACAGTATCAGGAGGTTTTTAAAAACTGTTTATGTGCCAGTCAGAAATTTTCTTCTGTATCTTTCTAAACTTTCTATTTTGAATAAATAGTAGAGTTGAATTTATTTAACCATTATTCACAATTACATTTTTTCTTCTATGAATTTTTAAAATGGTAGATTGCTTAATCTTTTTAAATGTTCAGTCTACCTTACATAAATTGAATAAATTCTACTTGGTCACATAGTTTAAAGATCTTTATAGCTTTGAAGAGATGATTGGCTATTTTTTGCTAATGAATTTTCATTATACTCATGACAGGTATCAGACAATGAACAGTTTCTGTTTAATTAGAACCACAGAGGCTTAACAGTCCCATGATTGTACTTTTTCACTGGTTTTAATTCATGCTCTTGAACATTTATGCATGTAATTCTTCATATACAGTCTACCTTGAAGTTATTTTATTTAACTTCCACTGAGTCTGAGGAAAAGCTACACTTGTGTCTCAAGATTGTACTTAGGTAACATAATTCTTCTTGTTATGTTAGATATCATGATTTTTCCTTGATATGAAGAAAATTTCTCAGTAATTCTTATCCCTCATCATATCTCTCACATGATCTGTCTAGAAACACTGATATCTAATGTTCTCTGAAGAGTTTAATTTTTATGGAATTTATTTGAGCTTACTTAGTCTAGCATGACATTCTCATTATTATTCACAGAGCCCGCTGCTAATAGCAGAGGATAATACATTAAAACTTTTCTAGTCACATATGATGTGATGTTGGGTGACCTAAAGACAGGTGACCTAAAGTCTGTTAGGTCTAGAACAAATATTTTAAATTTTTATTTTGGATCATTTTTTCTATTTAGAGGAATAGATCTGACTAGATGCTTTCTCTTTTCAAACCACAAGTAAAAAAATGAAGCTTTAATCATATTTATTATAATAACTTTTAATATAATGATTCACATGCTGCCTATTTAGTTTTTCTTTTAATATAATTTTTCTTGTTAATTACTTTAGACAGTTTGTAATAGATGACCGTTTTTTGATCGTGAGTATAGTGACATCCAAATTAGTGCAAATTTCTGAACTACTGAGGAAGGACTCTTATGCATTTTATTAAATGTACCATTATTTATACAGTGTGCTATTTCATTACTATTTGCTCAATTTCATAAGAGCTCTGTCAAATAAGCAAGAAGGCGGGTGCATCACTATTTCCTAACTATTTTCCTCCTGTGCTTGATTTAACAATTGACTTAAAATGGGAGTTTAATCAACCAGAAAACCAATGAATATAGGATTTGGTAGAATAGAGATTTTCCATTCCCCAGATTATTTTAGGATAGGTAAACTGGGAGCTGTCAATCAATACAAGACCAAGAAGAAAAGTCGGTATCAAGAATCATGATAGAAGGAAAGGAGTGACTGGCCAACTATGAACTTGATGAGATGAGTTAAGACACTACCTCCATTTGTGCCTTAGGATGGCATCTCTCCTTGGATGTCTAGTTATAGAAGGCTATTTCTTTCAGTTATGCTGGCAGCAACATAAGTACAAGGCTGCTGAACCTACTTGATTTATTTATGCTGCTGTGTAAATATTTCTATTGATAACATGTTTCCTGCAATCAAATCAACAGATTTAGGATAATGGAATCATTTTTTTTTCTAGCATCATACAAGCATAATTTTATCTGGTGATATTGATGAACATCTTATCAAATAAATGATAACTCTGGGCATTAGTCATAACAACACTGGCAGATTTTAGAGTACTATATCTTGTGTGTTGCAGATGGTATGGTACTTTATACATTTCTAAATTGTTCAAGGCTTATGTAAGTTCCTGATAATTACTAGAATAATAATATGTCTGAAAAATGGTTGAGTAGGGATTGCTAGCATATAATATTTAATTCTATAAAAACTTCAATTTTTTTCAGTTTCTTAATAATCAAATTCATTTGCCTTTCAAGTGACAGCCAAATTACAGAACTAGTTCAATGTTCTTAATTGGTAGAAACATTGATTTTTTCCAGAGTGATGTATACATCAAAATTTAAAGTTTGAGCACCAACTCTTGCTTAAGTTCTTGACAGCTCTGTGAGCATATGGAATGAGGACAGGGCATCCAGAGTGAAGTGGGAGGTTTTAAGCCTCCTGTCTTCTCAGTCCAGCTAGGTGATCCAGCTGATCTCATTTCCTATGCTCCATTTCACCTGCTTCTAATTAAGTGGAATACGACTCCCAGTAGTCTTTGAATTTAATTACAAAAGCCACAGAATTGATAATTATTACCTGTAGAAATTAAGACTAAATGATACCAGAGGCCTTGTCTCTACAGCTCTATGCTTTCATTGCTATAAGTCAAGGACTCATGAGGTGTTTTTTAACAACATTCTCATAACTTTTCTTTAAGTTTACCAGATCTTAGATCTTTAAGAAAGTATTTCTTTACTCAATGTGGAAAGCTTTACCCAATCATGAACTCTTTCTCACCTTTCTCAAGTGTACTCTAAAGTAGAAGTTCAAATACTACATAGGTATGTGACTGGCATGGCTTCTTAATAATATGTTTTCTAAAATCATTTATATGTACATGCCTAAAATCATGTTTTAAAAGGCATATTTGTTTAATAGAAGGTAGACCAAATTAAATAGAATATTGAGTTATAAGTAAAATTAGAAATTTCTTGGACTCTTCAAAAACTTCTTTAATTTGTCAAGCTCAATTATTTTGCATATTGATAATTTCTTTCCATTTTTAAGTTTTATTCTTTTGGTATAAATAGCCTATGAAGTTTTGAACAATAAAATTGACATTTCTTTTTTTTCCCTTTATTATATTAAATAAATTTTAGTGTTGTAGATAAATGAAAAGTAATTTGGTACCAATATCATATCCAGATAGAATCTCTTATACCAAATTTATAAACAATTTATAAAAGTCCTTTATACTTTATGGTGTGTTGAATATTCTTCCAAAATTTATTAATTATTGGAATATGGTAGCAACAACAGCAGGGTAGGACCTCAAGTTACAAGAGAGAGCATGACTGTGATGCCCAAAGGTTTCCCTTCTATTGGAAAATATAAAAGAAGCTGACATATAACCTTTGCAAAATACCTTTAGCATTAGTTATCCATCACTATATTCCTTCATCTACTCTGAAGCCCATCTGCCAACATAGTGAAGATCTTCTATTCTGTTATTACTTTTTGACCTTGTGTTTCACTGTACTTTGTCCCTGGAAATACTCCCTACATTAAATGGCCTGTCAATAATTTTCTGACATCTATATGTAACCCAAATGAGATAGTTTTCTGAATATTCAAAACTAGCATCTTCAAATAAGAATTAAACATGAAGTGTGTCTTCTGGGCCTTGGATGACTCGATTATAAAGATAGCTTCAGCTCCTTCCATTTTCCTAGGAATTTGATGTTTGCTTTTATAATATCTGAATAATATGTTATTATGTTAATATACCAGAGATGAATTACCCATTCATTAAATTAAAGACATCTAGCCTCTTTCCAATTTCTATCTTCTGTGAATAGAGAATCTGTGTACATATATGAATAAATTACCTACAAAACTTCTACAGAAGCATCTAGAAATACCATGTATATTTCACTGATGAAGCAGTGTCATTAATATAGTATGAGTCATTAACATTATTGAATGGGATATAAGGCCTCATCCACAAGTTGAAACTATTATTGGGGTTCAAAACTTATGACTAGAAATATCATATCTTACTAGACAACCTACTATTGAAATTCCACTCAATTGATATAATAGTGAAACAAATTGTAATAGACATTTATATATTAATATACATTATGTTTAAATATATTAATACATGTTATATATTAATATATAAGTATATTAATATATTTGAATTTATATTCATATTTCAAATAAACTCACTCTAAAATGGCACGATTAGACATCACAAGCTCACAAATGAAAATATAGGGCCAGGAATGGGCTACACCTGTAAAATTGTTAGACAATGAAGTGGCACAGATGCCCTTTATAGGTATTTTTCATTGTTCTGGGGTATCCTCCAGGATTTTATGGTAATACTCTATTGCTTAAGATAGCACATAGTTAAATAATATAATATAGGAAAGCAGACAATTAAAGTAGATGTTAATCTTTCCTGTTTGTAAAATATGAAAGCCACAATGAAAAACTCCTGGACAGGCCCATTTGTGAAATAGGCATGAACATAATAGGAGTAAGCAGCTTCATTTTAATTGGGTTTAAGGTCTCTGCCCCACAACTTAAAAGAAAATGTGCCACCATTCCTGGCGCTCAAAATCTATGGCTATAAGTGGGTTATATGCTTTACTGTGAAGCTTCTACTGTTACTGTGTTAAACTGACATAACAGTCAAATAACTTTATTTATTTATAAATGTTCCCTTAGTTTGGCTTATCTTTCAACTATTAATAGTGGAGTTTCTGTTGGAAGACTGTGAGGATTAAAACAGAGATTCATAACTGTTTTGGACTGGAAAATACTCAGCCAAAAGTGATATATGTATATTAATCCCTTCCCTCAATGACTCAGTAAACATTAAGGAAACTGGGTCAGAAAGCTTGGTAAGTTCTAGAGGTTGCAGATGAATATGAGACAAGATCATGTACACTGAAGAACAGTTGTGAACTCAAAAAAGATACTGTAGCATTCAAAGATGTGTGCCAGCTCGAAACAGACAAAATTGTACTGAGAAAGAGCAGCATAAAATCCTACCACCATCATAAGCACTATTGGGACAAGTAAGGTTATGGCCAGTGGTAAGGTGACTAAACTCCAATGGATGGTCACATGTCTCAGTGTATAAGCAGTACATGTGAGACTGTGAGTTTAAGAGAAAACATAGACATGAAGTTGAGTGGGTAGGAAAGAGATTGATGTGAGGGATTTGAAAGAGAGCTGAGTATTAAAAAAATACACATTACAAGTAATAAATGCATAAGGAAAACAAAACAAAACCACAGAGGTAAAAATGTAATGAAAATTTTGAATATGGAGTATTGAGGTTGAACGTTTATATAGTGTCTTAATATTTTACTAATGTGTAAACTGACAATTTGATAAGTTAGGTACGGGTCAATACAGAAATCTTGGATGCTAGATTTATTGGGGTCTGATGTTTCTTATTATTGAAAGTAACTAAACAAACATGAAAAATATTTGATGAAAATTATATATTAAATATTTGGGGGTTAGCAAGACTTTCAGTTCAAATGAAGTACCACAAATGATTGCTTACACTAATCCTAAGATTTTGCCAGGGACACTGAATAAATGATATTTTCAGTTTACATATTTTAATGTAACAGATTTGTTCTTTTAAGTTATAGTTTTATGGCACTGCTATTTCAACTCAAACTTCTTTAGGAATTCATTATTTCAATTTTCTCAGCAAATGTCAGTGTGGTGTAATAATCCACATTTGTCTTAGAATTTCATTTTATTATCAAAGAAGCTATTCTGTGTTTTTCTTAATTGATATTGACCTCAAATGACCAGTATTACTTTTTTTGGGCGGGGGGCTTTTTTTTCGAAGTTTTTTTATTTACATTCCAAATTATTTCCCCTTTCCCGTTTCCTCCCTCCCCGAAAGTCTCATAAGCCCCCTTCCCTCCCTCTGTTCTTTTATTCAGTAGCTATTATTTTAGCAACTTTGTAGTCTATAGCTGTGTCATGGCTTTATGACTAAAGAAGCACCCTGTCTTTGCAAAGAACAAAGGTAAGATTCCAGCAATCACGTGAGACTTGCAGCCACATATAATTCCAGTTCTAGGATTTCATATACTCTCTATCTTTCCCAGGCACAACATGCACTTACACACACACACACACACACAAAATTATACCCATAAAAAAGTTTTAAAATAAAAGCTACATTCTATGTATTTATTTTTAAATATTTACATATTTAAATGTAGAGCCAGGTGGATGTATTATGGTTTGGGAACACTATAGCCTATTAACAAATTGATTCATGAACCAGATTCCCTGGCTCCATATGTGTGATCTTGAATAAATTCACTAACTTCGGTGTTCCCAATTTTCTTTGCCAAATCATCAGTTTATTGAGTAGTGATTAAAATGTAAGGACTAATTTGTTTACTATAGAAAATATCATCCTGAGTAAGGTAACTCAATCACAAAAGAACACACATTGTATGCACTCACTGAGAAGTGGATATTAACCCAGAAGCTCAGAATACCTAAGATAAAATTCACAGACCACATGAAGCTTAAGAAGGATGACCAAAGTATGGATACTTTGGTCCTTTTTAGAAGAGGGATGAAAATACCCATGGGAGGAGATACAGAGACAAAGTGTGGAGCAGAGACTGAAGGAAAGGCCATTTAGAGATTGCCCTACCTGGGGATCCATCCAATATACAGTTACCAAACCCAGAAACTATTGTGGATACCAACAAGTGCTTGCTGACAGGAGCCTGATATAGCTGTCTCCTGAGAGGCTCTGCCAGTGCCTGACAAATACAGAAATGAATGCTCACAGCCAACCAATGGACTGAGTAAAGGGTCCCCAATGGAGGAGTTAGAGAAAGGACCCAATGAGCTAAACGGTTTTGTAGACCCTTAGGAGGAACAACAACATGAACCAACCAGTACCCCCAGAGCTCCCAGGGACTAAACCACCTACCAAAGAGTACACATGTCTCCAGCCACATTTGTAGAAGAGGATGGTCTTATTGAACATTAATGAGAGGAGAGGGCCTTGGTCTTGTGAAGGCTTGATGCCCCAGTGTAGAAGAATGCTAGGACAGGGTATCAAGAGTGGGAGGGTTGATGAGCAGGTGGAGGGGGTGATGGGATAGGGGTTTTTGGAGGGGAAATAAGGCCAGCCTGGTATAGAGCAACTTTCAGGTAAAGAAAAATTTAGGTCCTGGTGGTGCATGCCTTTAATCCCAGAACTTAGGAGACAGAGGCACAAAGATCTCTCAGTTCTTGTCAGCTGTTTCTGTTCAGTCAGTTGAGTTCAATACAGTAGAGCTAGTCTGAAAGTTGTGAACAGTGTTAGTTGGGAGTCAGGGCAGAGATTACTGTGCAGTAGAGTGAAGTTCTTTTGTGATTTCATATAATTCAGTTCAGATCTGCAGAGGCAGTTGAAGCCAGAGAATAAAAAGGAGCCAGAAATAGGGACAAAGAGAGAAGATGAGAGAATGGCCAGTCAATGAGTGCCCCAAATTCAAACACATCCCATGGGCAAGAACCAATCCCTGAAACTTTTTATGATACTTTGTTTTGTATACAGACAGGGGCCTAGCATAAGTGTCCTCTGTGAGACTCTACATAGCAGCCAATGGAGAGAGATTAGGCTTCCACTCCTGAACTTTAGATGGCACATAAGGAGCCTGATGGAAGAATTGAGGGTAGGATTGATGGACCTGAAGAAGACAGGCTCTCTACAGAAGACCAACAGTGTCAGCTAGCCTGGACTCTTGGGGGACACAAAAGAGTGAACCACTAACCAAACGGTGAGCATGGACTTGACTTAGAACCTCTGCAAATATGTAACAGATGTGCTACTCGCTCAACATTCAGGTCCCCAAAGAGCTGGAGTGAAGTCTGTTGCTGAAACTGGCCTACCCACCTGCAGATCCCATTCCCCTACCTGGGTCACCTTGTCTGTCTTCAGTGTAAGAGGATGAGCCGAGGACTACAGTTAACTGAGGTGCAAGGGAGGTAGGCAGGGGTAGTGTAGTGTGAGAGGGGAAGAGGAGGAGGGAGGAATGGGGGATATACATAGGGGGTACTGGGAGAAGAAAGGAGGCTGATATTAGGATGGAAAGTGAAAAAATTTAATCAATTAAATTTAATTAATTAAAGTCATCCTTACATTCTACTAAAACAAACAAAACAAACAGAACAAAACAAAAGAGTCAGTCAGAAGGATAAAAAAGGTTGCTGGGTTTAGAGGAAAAGCATAGCAATTATGTGAGAAGGCAGAGAAGCCATAATGAATCAGTGAGCTTGAAGAGGAGTTTGAGCCAGACAGAGTTCAGAAAGAGCTAGAAAGGGTGAGTTTATTAAGCAATAAGCCACTGAGATGACAATAACATCTGGCAAATAAAAGTTATGGTTACAATAGCTTACAATTGCTAGGATAGAATACTGAAGATTAGATAATTTAAACATATTTTAAAGGTCGCAAATAGAGTTCCAACATGGCAGAATTATCCATCACACTTCTGAACTTTAGATACTATCTATACTTTTGAAAATTATCTTTATAAATATAATTACCTTTATTTTATGCCTGGTACATCATGTTCTTTAATATTGATAATGGTTACAGACTTTTGCACACTTTTTAAGGTAATTTTAAATTGTAGTGTTGTCTAGGGGAATTGAAGTTAAAATATTTTATTCAATTAAACAAAGAATATATGTCACCACTCAGTTTAATTAGATTTTATGTCACTAAATTTCAGGAAAAAAATGAAAAAGGTTTTGCTTTTTTTTTTCTTTTTCTTTGTATACTGTGTATTTGAATGCTGATTTCTGTATCTGAAGATTTTATTACACTCTGGACTTTGGTATTGTTTTTGTGAAGCATTTCATGACTCAGTATTTTGTAAAACATTGTTCTCCATCATCTTCTTATTTTTCAGTAAAGAACTGTTCAGCCTGTAGTTGGGCAGGAGAGGAAAGGGGAGGACATTTGAGCCGATACAGATTGAGAGTATCTCAGGTGGAATGGGTAATTTGCTCTCTGGATAGGAATAAAAAGAATGTTAGGGTGAAACCAAGGTGGCAGTTAACAGACCAGACCAGTATAGTCAGGTTAGAATAGCTCTGAATCTGCCCAGCTATAGTGTGAGAAGTTTTTAAAATATATATAAAGGTTTCCATGTCATTATTTTGGAACAAGGGAGGGTGAAGAAAGCTCATACTTTTACAAAAGCCTCTTCCACCAAGCACATGCAGGGATAGAGTTTAGGAATTGTAAACAAACCTCTAGTTACATATCAGGCTCCAGGGAAAGTGGATGCCGTGAAGGAGCACCCTCTCAGAGGCAAAGAAGAGGGGGAATGGAATAAAGAACTATGGAAGAGGGTACTGGAAGGGGAAAACATAAAATGTATATAAATAAAGTAATTAAAAAGAGTATTATTAAATTCTTGGCAATTTGACAGAATTCTCATTTGCAATTTACCTTTAAAGCTTTATTTCTTTGAATATTTGGATGAAGACTGAATGAGAAGGGAAGGTCCCCATGGTCTCTGCATGGGTGCTATGAGATTGAATGCAAATCCATACTTCCGGGATGTTCACCTGTATTGTTTTATTACATATTATTTTATTTTCTCAAACATTCACAGTGTATCTCAAGAATTTTACACATTACTCTATCTGTATCACCACTACCTGTCCTCCACCTCCAAAGTCTCTTGTCTCCTTCCTCTCACTCCCAAGTTAATTATCTCTTCATTACTTACTGTTATTTCTTATGAATACAACCTACATAATAAGTTTAGCATTGATTTATATGTCCAGTGCTGACCAGTAAAGATTGAACAAAGTGTGTGGCAGCTTCTCCCTGGAGGGAACTTATTCTCCCACTATAAGCAGTCACTGACAATTAGTCGCTCTTTATCTAGTAGTGAGACCATACAGAATTTTGCCTCCCCACAATAGCATCTGAGCTGGGATGTCATGCAATTTCCACATCATGTCCAGTGGAAACTATCTGGCATCAGGAGTTCTGGGCTCAAAGCTTTTTGAATCTTTTTTTTTCTTTTCCTTCTCTTTAGTTATTTGCTGTGTCTCAGGATAGGAGCTATGTTGTAGATGCAACAACTCGGGTTGAATACCCTACAATTACTGATGCTCTGCATTTTCACAAGTTGTTGATCTTTGTAATAGCCTCCATCTGTTACAAAAAGAGGCTTCTTTTATATGGGGTGAGAGCTACACTTATCTGTGGGTATAAGGATAAGCATTTAGAAAACTGTTAGAAATTATATTGGTTTACGAAAATGGCATTCTTGACCTCAGATGCAGCTTTGAGCACAGACTTATCTGTTTTGTGAGAAAAGGAAACTCTTTTATATGAAATCTCATTATTCCAGTACTTTTCAATGTCCTAAATCATCTTTAGTTATTTATATTGAGTTTATAATCTTCCTGACTCAGTAGAAGAGTTCAAGAAAATGAAATAGACTTAGTACAACAATACAGCTTGAATCAGAAAAGAAATGGATGTGTTGTTCTGCCAAATCCCATTGCAGCAATCGCTCCGCCAATTTATTTGAAAAATGCACCAGCCTGGAGTTTCAGCACCACTTAACAGCTTGGGAGAACAAAGTATGTACAGTGAGATACAAATCTTCCATACCATTACTCCAATATATTTCTGCATAGAAGCTTTTCAAAGTCTAGGAGCATATTTTGTGATCATGGTGTTTCAAAATAGAAAAAAAAACTATGAGCTCTATGCTAAAAGCTGTCACTGCTTACAAACATTGTTTACTGTTTCACTGCGCATAGAAATCTGAAGGGCTCAGTTCCTTTTTAATCAATCTAAAATAGCCTTACCAAGTAAGCTTAAAGGCATTAATTGTGTTTGTGTCTCTGGGTCTCACAGAACTTTTATAGGATGAGCCAATCATTACTTTCTTACAAATTTCCTGACTGAGGATATGGCAGCAAGATCTGTAGCTTACAGAAATTCAAGGGGACATGAAGCCACAACTGGAATGCAATAGCAAGGAATAAGTCACTTAAGAAAACAAAATAAGCTGTATATACATTTTGTTATGTGAACCGATAATCCTGAGTTTTAGAGAACTGTGGACCAACATGTGGTTCTAATATTGCAGTCTCATCTTGTGCAAAATTATCGAGGGCTAATAAATACAGAGTCACTCCCTCAGGCACTCACAGTCATTTTTGAAAGCTAAAGTATATCTGAATTCTCGTACTCACACATATGTATTATATGCCAAAGAAATACTAATACTAAAATAAATGTTAACAAATAATCTTATTTTGTTGAAGTGCAAAGTGTACTCTACAGAGTGTAGCTTGCAGGCTATAAAGCTTGTTTTGTATGTCCTATCGACCTGAAAGCTGAACTTGCTGAGGGGGAAGCAATCAAAGAGTACCAGTGATCATACTGCCATATGTAACATCCTCTCACATTTACAAGTGTTTGAAGATAAAAAAACTCTGTAGCCGTATTAACAGAAATATAAATGACAAGGCATAGAGGAACTTTAATACAGCAACATGGCTTCTCTGACAAGAAATCACATTCAAAGACCTTTGCCAAGGAAATGTAAACCCAAGGTTACGTTACATTTTAATGTCATAGACAAAAATATCAAACATTATAAACTCAGAGGAAACTAAAACTGTAAAATTTGTAATTATTTCCTAGGATACATTTTCTTATAAATTTTGAAAGTGCATATAAATAACAAGTGGGAATTTTTAAATAACTAGTATCACTTTAATGGCTTCTTTTATGCCTAACCAGTAAAAGTCACCAAGACTAAGACAAAACTGAAACAAAATTATTTCTCCTGAGCATACTAGATTACTCATAAATGCGTTTTTCTTATATCAGCTTATTGATTCATCTAAGATTTATTGAGCATACAGTATAAGATGAACATAAGGTCTAAAGGTATAAAATATTCAAAAAAATAGAACACATAAACAGCTGCATGTTGCAGTACATACTTTTATTTACAGTACTTGAAGGCAGAGGCAGGCAAATTTCTGTGAGTTTGTCCACATAGCGAATTTCAGGATAATCTAAGTACACAGTGAGAGTATACCTCAAAACAAAACAAACAAACAAACAAAAATCCAACTGACAAACAAAAAAAAGAACAAAGAAATTTGGACAAAATGAATAAATGTAGTTATGATAACCTCTGTAGCATCTTCTGATATCATCCCTGTAAGTTAGACAGACGAGGATAAATATTCAATTGATGCAAAAGGGCTGACACCATTCTCTTCTGAGTTAGCAAGGAGGATGTATGGGATGTGGAACAGTCAGAGGGTGGACCAGAAAGGGGAAAAATCTGGAGTTTAAAATAAAAATAAAGAAAAGAAAAGAAACCTAAAGAGTCCAAAATTTATCTGTTCCATGATACTACTTGGAGAAATATGCTGAAAATAAAATTCTGCATTTTATTACTAAGGTGTTTTATTGTAATTATAAAATATTCTGAAAATAGCAAGGTAAAGAAAGAAAAGTTTATTTGGACATGAAGGAACCAGTCAATCATAGTGCAATACCGAATTCATAATAGCAAGACTTTGAGGCAGGTGGTCCCATTATTTTGTCAGTCAGAAAGTAAAGAAAGTTTTGTTAACTCAGTTATTTTCTTAATTCATTACAGTACTTCTCTCAGTGGGATTTCTAGACCTGCAACTGATGTGGGTTGCTGCACTTCAATTCATCTAGTGTGAAGTATTCTTCACAATCATGACCAGAGGTTAACCCAATCAAGTAAATCCCTTGCAGGAGTATTTAGAAGCTCTCTTCTAGGGACATCTAGATTTTGTTGACAGATAATATAAATCATAAGTGCCAAAGACAGAAAATAATTGTAGTTGTCAGAATCTAGAATTGGGATTAAACAGTAAATATTAGTAGATAAATTATTTTGAAGTGATAAAATATTCTGAGATAAATTATGATAACATTTGCAAAAGTTTATGACTATTCTTAAAGACTGAAGTATGTAATTTGAATGAATGACTTTACTAATAGCACGGTCTGATGGAATAACAGTGATGTTATTACATAGAACTTTACCCATATATGCACAGACATGGATACACAGATAAACACACATACACACACCACACACACACACACACACACACACACACACACACAATACACTAAGCTTTTATTCTAGGACTTTTACCAAACTTCTTTGAGAAAGATAATAAATCTTGTCTCATATATACTGAGAAGTTATACTTTTTCTTTGTGTAAAGCAATCCAAACATTTTATGCATGTTCTGTTCAATTTAGACCAGTGGTATTGAGGTGGATAATGGCTTTCACTGCACACCCGCTCATTACATATTTTCAGGTTTGATGCAGACTTATAATATCAGCTTTATGGCAAGGATATAGGATGGTTACACATGTACCAGGAGATTGACTATAACTACTTTTTCCCCATAAAATCCTCAGGATATGATCTCTACAAAAGGAAAAGGGAAAATCTTTAGCTATTAAAGCTTCTACATTCCTTTTTATCCTTGCATCTTTGTAAGTCTTGATTTAGGCTAAATGCATCATTAATCTTTAACATATCCACCTAAGAACTCAATTAAAGTCAAACAGAATAATGAGTGGTATTACAAAGGCTTCAAAGTAGCATACTCAAGAAAGCATTCAACTTTTCCATATGCTACATAATTACACACACCAACTTGCACAGTGCAAACCTAGAAAAACGTTAACTCTTTGTTGAATAAGAGTCACCATTTGCCTAGGAATTTCATGAGAAGCAAGAGGGGGTTGAATGGGGAACAGAGGGAGGGAAGGGGGCTTATGGGACTTTCAGCGGGGGGAGGAAACAGGGAAGGGGAAATCATTTGGAATGTAAATAAAAAAACTTAGAAAAAAAAAGAGTCACAATATCTGAATTAGCTAATTCTGAGCAAATCCAATGACAAGAGCATAGCTCTTAGCATGGGATCTGAGGCCTCAATTGTACTATGAGATATAATATTACTGACATATTTCTTCTGGACTCAAATTTTAATTACTTAAATCTTGAACTTAGTAACAGGTATGGTGTTTAAACGTTGAAAACTATAAATTCTTACCTGCCATGTAACTCAATTTCTTGTACACTTGAGTGAGACAATATCAATAATTCTTATTATTTGATAGCAGAGAAAGACAAATCACATATTTTCTCTCTTATTTTTGGATTATAGCATTAAATCATGTCCATTTAGAGCAAAACATGGAATAACCACAATATCCAGGAAAGTAGCAAGTGACCTTGGCAGCTAAGTGGGAGGGATTTCAGGAAAAGAGATTAAGAAACAGGTCCAATAAAAGAGGGAAAGGGGTAAATGGGGAAGACATAAGTGATAATAGAGGCGAATGCTAAGGGAATGAGAGGAGACTAGAAAGTACAATGTGAACATTTGAAAGACTCATAGTGGAATATAATTTGATAAGATTAACACACACACACACACACACACACACACACACATGTGCTTGTGCTTGCATATGCACAAATTTATAACAAAATTACTAAACATGCTTCCCTGAGAAGCCATAATGTAACAAAAATCACAATGCCATATTATTGTTCCTAATACTACGGGGCTGCAAACCTCTTCAGCTCGTTGCGTCCTTTCTCTATCTCCTCTATTGGGGACTCTGTGCTCAGTCCATTGGTTGGCTCTGAGTCATGGGTATTTTGATATCCTTCTAAGAAGGACCAAAGCATCCACACTTTGGTCTTCCTTCTTCTTGAGCTTCCTGTTGTCTGTGAATTGTATCTTGGGTATTGCGAGCTTTTGGACTAATATCCACTTCTCAGTGAGTGCATACCATGTGGGTTGTTTTGTGATTGGGGTACTTCACTCAGGATGATATTTTCTAGTTCCATCCATTTGCCTAAAAATTTCATGAAGTCATTGTTTTTAATAGCTGAGTAGTACTAACCAGTACCCCCCAGAGCTCCCAGAAACTAAACCATCAACCAAAGAGTACATACGGAGGGACCCATGGCTTCAGCTACATATGTAGTAGAGGATGGCCTTTTCAGAAATCAATGAGAGGAGAGGCCTGTGAAGGCTCGATGTCCCAGTGTAGGGAAATGCCAGATCAGGAAAGTGGGAGAGGGGATGATAAGCAGGGGGAAGGGTGATGGGATAGGGGGTTTTTGGAGGAGTAATGAGGAAATGTATTTACATTTGAAATGTAAATAAAGCCTAATAAAAATATCTAATAAAAATGCAAATGATGACTTGTATATTTTAAAATAAATTTATTAGTTAAAAAAAGCCAGATAAGGAAAATTTTATTAATGTTATTTATCAGGAAATCCAAGGTAGCACCACCTAGTATCCAGGACCTTTCTTTGTGTCCCAGAACTTGAAGGCAAGCCCATATTGCTGATGACATCAAACACTTAGACACAGTGGAACAAGCAAGCTAAAAATTAATTATACACTCTTGATGAGGAATATCTTTTACAATTACTGAAGGTGTTATACAAAACATCAAGGAAGAAAAGTAACCAAATAGTCCTACCCAGTAGTTAAGCCAGTAAGCACAGTGAAAGACCTGGCACACTGGTTCTAGTAGTGAAATGGTGGCAGCAGCATCATATAGGAAAGGGTCATTTATTTCATTGGATTCAAGGCCAGCTCTAGGAGATAAGTCATAATCTGATAACCCAATACTATGGGTAGAGAAATCATAGACACCAGTGGGAGAATTACTGGTAACATGATCCTAAATAGTTTCTAATTGCATCTGAAACAAATTTCTAATACCAACAGGTAAGTAGCTTATTTTTTAGTAAACAGAAGCTAATACAGAGATGCATTCCAGGAAAAAAATGCAGAAAAATGTTCCTATGATTGCCTAATTATAGTACTACATTACAACACAAACTTTATACCTCAAGCTCAGAGAACATCGCAGAAGATGGGAGGTTAAGGTTTTGTTATTTTTTTTTTCATTTCAACTCTCTTTATATCTATTGTTAAGTTATAACTTCCAAATAGTTCCTAAAGTGTTCATATTTCAGGTTTGATATTCTCACCCACACATGTTAACTTCTCTTGCTGTTATTGTTTTCTGTTAAGGGTAGTAAAAGCAAAGTCCTTTGTTATTTGGCACAAAGTTCTCAAATCTTGGTTTTACTCTGTAATACATTATCCTGACTGAACTCAAACTAAACAATACATTACAAAATATAATACAGCAGTTATATATATATATATATATATATATATATATATATATAAACATAGATAAATAGACAGACAGATAGATAGATAAATAGATAGATAGATAGATAGATAGATAGATAGATAGATAGATAGATAGATAGATAGATAGATTCTACTTAGAGGAACCATTCATACACAAAATAGTTTATAATCAAATAAGACATGTTTTACACAGCCTGTTTATCTCCAAGCATGTGATAGATTAGACATGGACAGTATGTTACCCTTAGGACTCTCCCTTCCACCTCCTGCCTCCAGCCATTTGAATTTATCATCACAGCTACTGAAGCCAAGCAAAATCACTTCACTCTTAGCTTTACTTTCTGAGAATAGCAGGGCACATAGCACAGACATTAGCTGTTTGTTCCTATAGCCCATCTGTGGTTCCCAGCAATAGGCATTTGGTTTTCCTAGTCCTAATTTTAGGTAGTAAAAAATTCTTACATCATCAACTCAACAACACTATCTAAGGGCAGCATTTGCAAGCACTAAAGGCTAATGAACAGTAATAACTATCTATATGCAATGTGGGTGAAGGCTCTTTTGTGATCTGGCAAATAACCATAGATTATGTTTGTTTATCAGAACACAAAATTTTACATTAAATAGGGTCAACTTTTATTTACTTGGAATAGATTAATTTGCGTGGTGAAGAATTTTCAATTTATTATTCAAAGGAGAGGGTTCTTCTTCCTCCATAAGACAGGTAGGAAATGTCCAACCTGCCTGAAGACTAACAGCATCACACACATAGCATTTCCACACCTTTAGATTCTACTGTAAAAATTCTATTCTATCCTTTTAATTCTTGCTGAAGTGAATGTGTGGAATTATCAGAAAGTGGGTCCATGTCAGACAACTAGAAATAGTGTCTCTACTAAGCATACTTACTTCAAAGTACTGTGTCTTCCAAAATAGTATGAATGATTCTCTTCTTGGTGTCTTTCAGTCTTATTTTCTGCCCTGAAATAAACAATAAAATGATGTACATATGCATGCTTGTGTTTAGAGTTCAGAAAGACTTCATCTCACTCTTATTGATAGAAATATTATGGAGTTCTTGAATATTTGTTACTATATTTACATCTTCAAATCCTATGGAAGATTATAAATAAAATAAAATTCATGATTGCCATGTTAAGTTAAATATTTCAGAATCACTATAAGCTGTAAAATTTGCTCTATGATATTTTCTGTAACACAGGCTCCTTTATAATTCATTACAAATGTTATAGCATATTTAGTATTTTTATTTTCACATGTGTACCAAGACTATTAAGTGCTATTTTCCAATTTGAGGAATAATATATTCCATTTTTAATGCAAATATTGATAACTTCTTTAAATATTCAAGAGTAGCAACAAGGTTCAACAGACAACATTGTTTTATTTTTTTCCCCAAGTCTGATCACTTGAGTTGAATACCTTGAATTCACATTTAAAAAAATAACAAATCCTCTGATATACAAACCTGAAGCATAATATGTATGTGGGCACACACACACACACACACACCCAGAGAGAGAGAGAGAGAGAGAGAGAGAGAGAGAGAGAGAGAGAGAGAGAGAGAGAATGGAAACCTCTTACAAGCAATCAAAATATATTTTAAAGATCCTATCAAACTAAAACAATTAATAATTTTTTAAGATTATATGTGTATTTTACCATTGATAAATACTATAAAATAATTAAAATATAGATCTTTTTTATAATTAAAACAAGCATACCCAGGCAAGTCTAACCAGTGGTAACAGTTACCTGCACTTCAAAATAGCTATTAACATGGCCCAAGTCAAAAGGCTCAGAAATCATGAGATTTTTTTTTTGTGTGTGTGTGATGATTTTGTACTTGGATGTTCAGTGCTAGAGTGAACATTGTTGAAAAGGTTGCAGAGTGTAAGTGGGAAAGCTGTTGGTGCACATGAATCTTTCCTGATATTGTCAATGCTGCAGAAAGAATCCACTGTTGTTGACTCATTGAAGGTTTCTGGGAAAGGTTTTAATGGTTATAAAAAACATGTTTCCCCTATGTTTGACCAAATAATGTGTTTTTAATCTGAAAAATTATCCATGTTATATGATTGTTCGCTACTATTAATAAATGTTTCTGTCATAGTTTTGGTATTTTAAATAAAAATATCCAAGGCTGACTTTGAGTAAACTGTTCTCTCTGTAGCATAATATCAAAGGTGTTATACATACACATATCTATGAATCCTCTCAGCACACATTGTAAAATGAAGTTGATACCTCAAGGTTCTGTGGAGAGTCAGTTGTGTTGGATGGTGTTTTCCTGGGGCAAACACATAAAGGATTGTTTTCCTGATGTGGACACAGGTGAAAGACTAAGGCAGACTTGTGAAGGAGTGTTTTTAAAGAAGCTGATGCAGGAGACAGTATGTTCTGCTAAAGCAAACACATGAAAGGACACATGATGAAGGATCCTTTGCTAACAACACAGTGTATTAGTCTGCCCTACACTGAGTAGTTGAGCTACATTTGTTGGAACTCTGAGAATTCAGGCTAATTGGATGCACATGCTGAGACAAGACCAGACTGAGTGACAGAAACAGAGCTCGGCTTGCTGGCATGGCTATCTGTGCCATGCTTGTTCTCCCGCCTGCACTGATCTTTGCTTCCCTAAGCGAGGCACAGCTGAGAACTTCTCCTGGTATTCCTGTTGGTCCCTCCTGATGACTCAAGCCATTGATGTGGCCTGGCTGTCTCTGCTTGGTCATGTCACAGCTGTTGCTAACCCAGCTCTACCAAACTGAACTGCTCATGTATCCATGACGTGTTTGTGAGTGGATCGAGCTGCAACTGCCTGTTAACCTGTGAACTCAACCACTTAATTCCAGACAACACAAATGGGAGTTGTTCCAAAGACTTTTCTAAACAAGTCCAGCTCCCCTGTATCCTTTTTCTCCGGTGGGTGGTGGGTTATGTGCATTTAAGAACCATCATTAAAAATAAAATTTGAAAAAAAAATGAAAGTTACAGTAAATGAAGCTTCATACAAAATGAATATTTTTTGAAACAGAGAAAACATTAACTCAAATGTTGTTGACTTGGAAATCTAGAATCATTATGCAAATGGGCAGAAAATACAAACCCTGTGTTTTACAAAGGGGCTTGAAACTTTAGATGGTATTGCAGCAGCAGCAGCAGCATCCTCTACATTAAATATTTATGGTAAACTTTCCAGTCTTTATAACAAATTGAAAAGGATTCTCTCTTTATATGTCAATCATTTTCTTTCATATGTAACATTTCAAAAGCACATACATCATAATCATTTTAGAAAGTAATTTTACTCCAGGCTATTTTGTTGTTGTGATGTTAAATGATGTTCTTTTCTTCTCCACTGAAACAGAAATAAATTTATGTTAACATTTAGTAGTAATGCTCTGATTAAAAGGAATTCGATGATGCATGATGAGCTTATCACTCACAATTTAAGTCTAATCCCTCCAAATGAATAAAAACATAATTGACTACATATTAGCTACCAAAAAGAAAATAATTTTTTTTTTTTAGATTTTAAGAAAAAGTGGCATTTTAGAAAAGTTGTTCTTTTGGGGAACTTTCTATTTCTTTCTGTTTTTTTCTTTTCCTTTTTTTCTTTTAATTTTGTTTTTTTGTTTGTTTGCTTGTTTGTTTCGAGACAGGGTTTCTCTGTATAGCCCTGGCTGTCATGGAACTCACTCTGTAGACCAGGCTGGCCTTGAAATCAGAAATCACCTTGCCACTGCCTCCCAAGTTTTAGGATCAAAGGCATGCACCAACATGTCCAGCAGAAAGTTTCTAATATTAAAGATTCATTTTATTTTATTTGTTGTGTGAGTGTTTATATGTGTATCCTGTGTGTTTGTTTGTAATGTATATGTTTTTAAGTGTGACATGCAGGTGTTCCTAGAAGGGAAAAGAGGATAGAAAATACGCAGGAATGCCCTAGAACACAGTTATTGGCAGTCAGCCATCAAAATGGAGGTGTTGGGCAGTCCTCTAGGAGAAAGGCAAGTTCTCTTATCCACTAAACCCTCTCTCCCTCCCCAGGGCATTTTATTGAATTTACATCTGCCTGGTGCTGTCAGTGCTCAAGGACTTCAAACATTATCTTATTTACTCTAAATATCCAGGTACATTAACATGGAAAGCTCAACAGTAGTGATTTTTCATTAATTGAAATCAACAATCTTATAGTTGATTTTCCTTGTGATTAAAGCAAAATAATATACACTTTTAGAAAGCAGATCATAAAATGTTTCCATTTATTGAATGGATTTTACTTTGATAGTTTTGAATCACTAGAAAGACAGAAATAACTTTTTCATAATCTTCCTAAGATAGTTTTAAATCAAAATGAAAATGAATCCATTCACATCATTAAGTTCTTTGCTAAAATCTGTTTTTTTTTTAAAGCATTTTACAGTTCCTTCCCTCACTATGGCTGTTTTTAAGATGAGTTGTGAAGCAATTTTAACTTTGTCCCAGTTTCCAAATCCCAAACCTTCTACAAATTACTCCTTCTGGCCCCAGACACCCATTTTTTTCTCTTGCAGGTGCTGAATCCACACAATGTTTCTGACTGATTAAGCAATTGCTTACCAGGACTACTCAATTTAAAACTGGCAAGTTACCACAAAGAAGATTCTACAGTAAAGGTTTAGAAATTAAAAGGAAAAAAAATTCAGTATTGACTCTTTTTTTGCATCCTGATCCTTAGTAGTTATGTGCTCCTGAGTTCTACAGTCTCTCATCCCTTGTAGCAGTCTACAAAGTGGACCATGCTTTGCCCTTCACAATAGTTTAGCTTTCTGTTCTTCAAGTGGAGATCCCAAAAGAAGGGTAATTTTCTCTTTTACTTAAACGATGTATTTCTTAGTTTCGTGCATATTTAGAACTTTTTCATAAATCTGAAGATTGAGATAGGAAATTTTAATTTACACTGACAGCATTTATTCCTTTTAAAATTTCTCCACTATTCCTCTTTCAGTTGTGAAACAAAGGTTTTGAATAGAGTTAGAATTTTACCACAAGGTAAAAATCATCTCGGGTATGTAAAAACAGCTGTATGGTATGCTATAATTGATTGAGTTTAATCGAGTATAGGATTTGTAAGCTGTGATGTGGCATATCAGTGTAAGGATCTTGATTTGAATATAGAGACTAAAATTCAATGATTGTTTCACTGAGGAATCATTTAACCTAGTAAAGCACAATTTGCTTAAAAACTGTCTCATTCTCAAGAAGTTGGAATATAAGCTTATTTAGAACAAGGGAGAAAATTTACTCAACACTATTTTGATTATTTTTGATGATTTCTGGTCTACATTGACGAATTGAGTTCATTTCATACTTAAGAACAATTCATATACTAGATAATATATTTAATATAATAATGAAATACCTAAATCTAAAAATAAGACCTTATTTTTATTTTAATATTTGTTTATTTACATGTTTACATAATCTTAAGATGACATACAAACAATAGCTTGATTGTATACTTTGAAGGAATCAAATATTATACCTGAGAGCACATGAAATATGAACAATAAAATAATAATAATAATAATTATAATAACAATAATAATAATGTCAAAGAAAGGCAATAGGATAAAAATCTAAGCTGAAGAAAGTTCTGACTTCTAGGTTTAGGACAGTTACAAAGTTCCAAGAAAAACTTAACAAAAATAAAGCAAATGTTGATGTATACTGGCAAAATTGCAAATATGTGGGATAAACAATATATAAATGTACAAAATATGAATGAACCAGATGAAAAATAAATAAACAGAATAAGGAAGGATTTATAACTAAAATACTAGAATCTGATAAATAAAATATGTCATAAAATATAGAGAGAGCATAATTTTTTTACTTCAAAATAATATTTCAATGAAATAACTCACAATAAATAAATGACAATTTAAAGTATATTAACATTATACTAATATTCTTTTTTTCAATTTAAAATATTCTTCTCTCATATAATGCATCCAGGTCACAGATTCCTGTCTCTCCAGGCCTCCCGGCTTCCACCTGACATTCCCTGTCCCCAAGGTCCCTTTGCCCTCAAAAGGGCAAACAATTAAACATGACAAAACAAGATCTCCTTTTCATGTAGACACTTAAGGCCATGAATTTTCTTCTTAGCACCACATTAATTGTGCTCCACAAGTTTGTGTAAGTTGTTTTTTTTTTTTTAATTGAATCCTAGGAAAAAAATTAATTGCTCTTCATTTCTGTCTTGGCACATTTTTTTTTTTAATTTTATTTTATTTTATTTTTTTAATTTACATTCCAAATCACTTCCCCTTTCCCGTTTCCTCCCTCCCCGAAAGTCCCATAAGCCCCCTTCCCTCCCTCTTTTCTCCGTTCAACCCCCTCTCATTACTCTGTCCTGGCGTTCCCCTACATCCAGTCTTTCCAGGACCAGGGGTCTCTCCTTCCATCTTTTTAGAAATCTATTGATATGCTGATTGTGTCTAGGGTATTCTGAGATTCTGGGTCAATATCCCCTTATCAGTGACTTCATACCATGTGTGATCTTTTGTGATTGGGTTACCTCACTAAGGATGATATTTTCAAGTTCTGACCATTTGCCTAGCTGATAAACGACTTCAGCAAAGTGGCCGGATATAAAATCAACTCAAGCAAGTCAGAAGCCTTCCTATACTCAAAGGATAAGCAGGCTGAGAAAGAAGTAAGAGAAATAATACCCTTTACGATAGCCACAAACCATATTAAGTATCTTGGCGTGACGCTAACCAAACAAGTGAATTGGCACATTTTTAATTGAGTAGATAACTGTTCAGTTTCCAACAGTAGTAACTTTTCTGGTGTTTTTCTTTTTATTGATATCCAGCTTTAATTTGTCGTGGTCTAATAGGATAGAGGGAATATTTTCAAATTTCTTGAATCTATTGAGACTTACTTTGTGTCTGAATATATAGTCAATTTGGAAATAGCTCCTCAACAGTCTAAGAAAAAGGTATATTCTTTTGTGTTTGTGTGAATTGTTCTGGAAATATGTGTTATATACATTTGGTTTATAATATCTATTAGCTCCAATATTTATTCATTTAAGTTTTGTCTGGATAACCATTGGTGAGAGTAGAGTCTTGAAGTCTTCCACTAACAGTGTGTGAGGATCAGTATGTGATTTAAATTATAGTAGAATTTCTTGTACCAAAGTGGGCACCCTTGTGTTTGGGACAGAAATATCAGGAAATGAAATGTCGTCTAGGTAGATTTCCCCTTTGATGGGTAGGAATTGTGCTTCTCCATATATTTTGATTGGTTTGAAGACTACTTTGTTAGTTATTAAGATGGTTGTACCGTTTTCTTAAGTTCATACCATCTGGTACATCCTTTTTTAAACTTTTACCCTGATTTAATGTCTATTCTTGAGTTTGAAGTATGTTTCTTGTAAGCAGATGAAGGGTGAATTGTATTTTGCATCTATTCTGTTAGTCTGCGCCTTTTTACTTGGGAATTGAGACCACTGAAATTGAAAAATATCAGTGACCAATTATTGTTTGTTTTTGTTATTTTGTTATTAGTGGTAGTGGTGTCCGAGTTTTAGTGGTGATGATGGTGTATGTTTGTTTGTGTGTGTGTGTGTGTGTGTGTGTGTGTGTGTGTGTTTAAATCTCTTCTTTTCGACTTTCTGGTGTGAGATTATTTATATTCTATATTTTCATGAGTGTGATTAAACTTGCACAGTCTGTTGTTTTCCTTCTATCATCTTCTGTAAGGCTGGATTTATAGATAGAAATTTAAATTTGATTTTATCTTTGAATATATTATTTTCCCCATCTGTAGGATGGAAAAAGTTTTGCTGGATATAGTAGTCTATCAGGAGCCATAATAGGGCAAGCCAATAACTAGCAGGTGATCTTCCTGAGATGGTCTGCTTGAGATTAATCTCCAACAGATTTGCTTTTATATGCAAGGCATATATATATATATATATATATATATATATATATATATATATATATATATCACTATGTATTAACCCACCTGTTTTGAACAGATCTCTACAGTTCTATGAAGATGTACTAACTTATAGTGATATTATATAGACAAATAGATGACTTCCTAAGTTTTAATGATAATACTCTAAGAATTTCTAATATTATATCAGTAATTATTAAGCTGTCTTAGAGTGGAACTGCTATTATATTCCTTTCTAGTGGTCAAATCTACAATGAGAACTCTGTCAATCTCCCATGTGTCACCAGTTAATTGCTCTTAGATAGTAACCAGACTTTCTCCTACTCAGAGTACATTCCAAGAAGTTGTAAAACAATTAACTAAAGGTCAAAGGGAACTAATGATATTTTATAGGTGCTAGGACAGAAGATAAAATATTGACTGTGTTTATCTATTCAAAACTTCACTAATAACTGAGTTATGGTTTTTCACCCTTCTATGAACCTGTAGAGCTGTGACTGGTGATAGATGTTTAGCCAGATAATTACTCCTAATGGGTATGGATAGAAACACTCTCTGTTGTAAACTATTTCAATTTATGATCTGAATTTTTTTGTGTCTATGAACTTGTGATGAACTTTTTAACATATGATCAGGTATTCTGAAAGACATATAAGTACTGAAGATAAAGAGATGAAAAAGAAGAGCAAAAATTTTTCCCTTCCCCCCTTCTTTCCACTTTTCCCTTTAGATAGATTTCATAGGAAATTATTTACAACTTAGTAATAAATGCTATAATCACTTTTCAAAGTGTCCCTGTTTCTTCCTGTGACTTTATTATTATACAGATTCTTTAGTTACGTTTCAAATGTTATCCCCTTTCCTCGTTTCCCCTCTGAAAAACTCCCTATCTAATCCCCCCTCCCCCTGCTCACTAGCCACCCACTCCTGCTTCCCTGTTCTGGCATTTCCCTACAATGGGGAAATGAGCCTTAACAGGTCCAAGGGCCTCTCCTCTCGTTGATGCCTGATAAGGCCATCCTCTGCTACATATGCAGCTGAAGCCATGGGTCCCTCCATGTGTATTCTTTGCGTGGTGGTTTAGTCCCTGGGAGCTCTGGGTGTACTTGTTGGTTCATATTGTTGTTACTCCCATGGGGCTGCAAACCCCTTCAGCTCCTTGGGTGCTTTCTCTAGTTCATACATTGGGGACTCTGTGCTCAGTCCAATGGTTGACTGAGAACATCCAACTCTGTATTTGCCAGGCACTGGTAGAGCCTCTCAAGAGATTGATGTATCAGGCTCCTGTCAGCAAGTACTTGTTGGCATCCTCAATACTGTTTGGGTTTGGTAACTGTGTATGGGATGGATTCACACGTGGGGAAGTCTCTGGACGGTCTTTCCTTTGTCTCTGCTCCACACTTTGTATCTTCTCCCATGGGTATTTTGTTCCCCCTTCTAAGAAGGAACAAAGTATCCACACTTTGGTCTTCCTTCTTCTTGACCTTCATGTGGTCTGTGAATTATATCTTGGGCATTCTGAGCTTCTGGAGTAATATCCACTTATCAGTGAGTGCATACCATGTGTATTCTTTTGTAATTTGGTTACCTCAGTCAGGATGATATTTTCTAGTCCCATCCATTTGCCCAAGAATTTTATGAACTCATTGTTTTTAACAGCTAAGTAGTACTCCAATATGTAAATGTACCACAGTTTCTGTATCCATTCCTCTTTTGAGGGACATCCGAATTCTTTCCAGTTTCTGGCTATTATAAATAAGACTGCTATGAACATTGTTGAGCATGTGTCCTTAATACATGCTGGAGCATCTTCTGGGTATATGCCCAGGAGTGGTATAGCTGGGTTTTCTGAGGAACCACCAAACTGATTTCCGGAGTGTTTGTACCAACTTGCAATCCCACCAGCAATGGAGGAGTGTTCCTCTTTCTCCACATCCTAGCCCAGCATCTGCTGTCACCTGAGTTTTTTATCTTAGCCATTCTGACTGGTGTGAGGTGGAATCTCAAGGTTGTTTTGATTTGCATTTCCCTGATGACTAAGGATGTTGAACATTTCTTTAGGTGATTCTCAGCCATTCAGTATTCCTCAGTTGAGAATTTTTTTGTTTAGCTCTGTGCCCCATTTTTAATAGGGTTATTTTGTCCTCTGGAGTCTAGCAGGCAGTAAGTTAGAGATAGGCAGTTCCTGCTGAGTTTGGTCAAAGGCCACATTACTTAATCCTGTGCTGTTAAACTACAGGTGTTAATCACCTAAACCAACAGCCTTTTACTCTCTGAAAGAGCAAGAGAGTTTTTAGGGCTTTTTACAAGTTATCATCAGTCTTTCAGTGTAATTAGAGACCGAGAATGTCCAGAGGCCCTCAGACTTTAAAGCTACACCAGAGTCCTAAGCTGTATCCCTGCCACTACCATTCCAGACTGGTAGGCTCAGGGCAGTAGTCTGTGCTGGCATCTGCAGTCTCTTAGAGTCTGCAATATATCTGTCCAGTACCTTCTGTCTTACAGTGTCCACTGAGAAGTCAGGTGCAATTTTAATAGGTCTGTCATTTTATGTTACTTGCCCTTTTTACCTTTTAGATTTTCAGAGTCTTTCTTTGTCCTGTATGTTTAATGCTTTGATTATTGTATGGTGAGGAGAAATTCTTTTCTGGTCCAATCTTTTTTAATGTTCTTCACACTTCTTCTACCTTTAGAGGTATATCTGTTTTTAGACTAGGAAATTTTTCTTTTGTGATTTTGTTGAAAAAGTTTTTGGGGCCTTTGAGTTGGAATTCTCCTTCATCTATTCCTCATATTCTTAGGCTTGGTCTTTCAATAGTGTCCCACATTTCCTGGACATTTTATGGCAAGGCTTGTTTCTTATTTTTCATTTTTGATGAATGTATCCATTCATTTTACTTTATCTCCAATGTCTGAGATTCTCTCTTCCATGCCCTGTATTCTGTTAATAAAGTTTGCTTTTCAAATTCCTCAATTTTTCATTTCCAGTATTCTCTCACTTTGTGTTTTCTTTATTGCTTATATTTTCATTTTCAGGTCTTGAGCAGCTTTATATGTTTCTTTCTGCTGTTTATTTTCCTTTGATTTTTAAAATAAATTCCTCTTTTCCTCCAACTGTTTGGATTTTCCTCGATTTCAAAATGGGATTTATTTCTTTCCTCTTTAAAGACTTCGGTCTTATTCTTAAAGGTGGTTTTAAGGTGCTTTTCTTGTGCTTTTATATCTGTTTTATGTTGGAATATTTTTGTCCTGCAATAATGAAATAGCTAGTCTCTAGTGGAGTAATATTGCCTAGCTGTTATTGACTGTCATCAAAGCTAAGTTTTTCCTGGTGGCATATTTTCATCTGGATTTGAGTTGATTTTAGCTTTTAGGTGCTGCTTTCTGGAAAGTCTGGAGAAGCTGAAGATGAAAAGAGCCTGAAGGAACTTGGCTGGGGTGGGGGTGGGGAGGATTAAAACAGAGAGAGCAAAGACTTGTGAGATCTGAGGGCCACTTACCTGGTCTTCCAGCAGATGTGACCTGTGGTTGAGCAGGGAGTTTCTGGCTTACATGGGGGATGAGATACAGCAAAAATTAGGGTGCAATCAGGCTAGAAGGGGATGGTCTTTGGGATCCATAGGAGGAGTGGAGAAGGGAGAAGGAAAGCTGTGGCTAGTTTTCTGTAGCAGTGCTATGGATAATCATGTGCAGTTGGGATTGAAGTGGAAACACAGAGAAGAGAGGAGGTCTGCAGAGAGGCAATCTTAAAAATATGTTATTTTGACCAAAAAAATGTGTTTGTATTTAACAGAATATATGTTCTTTTTACTTAAATGATTACAGCATCAAACTTTTTTTAAAATGGGAATATTTTTAAATATCAAATAAATCAGAAACTCTCCTACGTTGATAGAAAATATGGTCGACAAAGAAAGAGTTAATCTTTGGTTAAAATGGTAGAAAATAGATAAATGGTAATAAATACAGAGAAAATAAAGGAATTAAACTTTAGTTAATATAGTAACAGAGAAAAAGGGAGAGAAGGAGGAAAAGAGGCAAAAAGTCATGAGTAATAAAGAAGAAAAGGAAAAGAGAAAATTTTAAATGATGTGATATAACAATATTCATTTACAAAAGTATCATGTATTCAAGTAAAATGAAAACAACTTGAGAAAACAATAAAAACACAAGAATGAGATTCTATTTTAGTCTTAAGTTATGACATATTTGCATTACAAAGTTATGGAAATGTACTTTTTTTCAGGCAATAATAAACTAGAAATCATAAAGTTCAGTTCTGTTACTTATAATACATTTTCTAGAAATTAGAATGGCTGTTACATCCACATAAAAATGTATTCCTTTTCCATTCAGATATGAATTTTTAATATTTATTTTATGATAATATAGAATATTTAAATATATTATTTCAATGAATATCACTGGCATCTTGTAATTTTATATTTAGTATATTTTTATATAAGATAAATTAATATAACCAGCTAAGAAATCAGAAGTAAATAAATAACTAATTTCATGAGATTAAAACATAGGTATATTCAATAAGTTTTTATTTGTTTGGGTTTTCTGTTTATTTTGTTTGTTTATTTTGTTGAACATTTTATTTATTTACATTTTAAATGTTATCCCCTTTCCTGATTTTCTCTCCAGAATCCCCTATCTCATCCCCCCTCCTTCTGCTTCTATGAGTGTGTGCACCCACCCACTCACCCACTTCTGCATCCCTGTCCTTGCATTCCCCTACACTGGGGCATTGAGCCTTCATAGGACCAAAGGCCTCTTCTCTCACTGATCCCCGACAAGACCATCCTCCGCTACATATATGGCTAGAGCCATGGATCCCTCCGTGTGTCCTCCTTGGTTGATGGTTTAAACGCTGGGAACTCTCTGGTTGGTTGATATTGTTGTTCTTCCCATGGGGTTGCAAGCCCATTCACCTACTTCAGTCCTTCTCCTAACTTCTCCATTGAGGACCCCATAATCAGTTCAATGTAATTTTAGTCATTTTTATTTCAAACTCCTCTTTGAGATTACTGTATGTTCACAAACTTATTTGGACACTAGTTTTTCTTATTTTGTTGAAGCTGTTACACCTCCTTAGCTATATATATGTTAATTTGACACAAGTTGGGCAGTGCCAACCCTGGGTAGTTGATTGTGTGATGTGTAAAATATAGGCTGAATGAGCTATAAAGGGCAAGCCAGTAAGAAATAATCTGCTACGGTGTCTGGTTCAGGTTCTACTTCCATGTTCCTGCCTTGAATTGCTCTAGTTATGTACTATACCTGGGAGTTTCATGCTCTCATAAATACATCCTCCTTAAGTTGTTTTGGGTCATATAAAGAGAAAGCAAGCTAGAACACTAGAGCTTTCTAAAAGTAGGGTTGGCCCATTTTATCATTGAATCCAAATACAAGCTGTTCTATATTTCATTTTTTTCAAGGAACTCATAATATTCAAGTCTAATTTCCAATACTTATTATAAAGTACTTTATTTTCACACAGACTCATCTGTGTGGAATATATTTTACTAACTAGGAACATATAAAAATCTTCAACTTCTGAAATAATCAAATTAAATGACAGAGGCAGTTACAACTTGGGTAGTGAGCATAATAGTGTTGTTGAAGATGCTTTGAAGCACTCTTCGGCCTCACCGGCTTCTTTTTGGAATATTGGTGTAACTCAGTATTAGTTTAAACCTCTTACAATGTACATGGCTGACAACCCAATACTTCATGATGCTTACATAAATTTTTGCTGCTTGTTCAACATGGAACACTTAAAAAAGCAAAGCAAAATAAAACAAAATAAACAAACAATACAAGAGCACTGCAGCAGCCTGCTAATGCAGTTGGGGAAACATTTACCAAGACAGTCTTGTTGGACCATTGTGTCCATGAGTCTAGGATGTGTATAGTCCCAATATCAAAGTGACATTCTTTGTGCTCTGTTGTATGGTTTCTCCTTAATTGAACTGTCATTCACAATAACCAGTGATTTCTTTTTCTGAAAACATTTGCATGCACTATTTTGGATATATATATATATCCAAAATGTGAAGATTGCTGGCTATATATATATATATATATATATATATATAGCCAGCAATCTTCACATTTTCTCATTTCTCAGTGTAATGACTGCATAGCTACAGCTACACCCAATGACTAATAACCATGACAGAGACTTAATGGTGTACACCTGAGAAATTCCTTAAAACCAACTAAATAAACTATTACCATTAAATTCAGCTTCACTCACATATTCATAACTTGGAAAAGTACAACTAAATATCTTGCTGGAATTTAATACAAATGGCCTTATTTATGGCTTCTAATAGAGTCTGTGTTTTATCCAGAAACTTCAAGAACATGGAGCACAATGCCCTTATTTGTGATTCTGGTCTATTGAACACCTACCAGATTCATCCTCTAAGCTCTATGCTAGCATTCTAAGAGTTCTTTGGCTGCAGTTCCAGTCTTCACAGGCACTTTTTCTCTCTTCATCACCAATTATCTGCGTTAGTTTTCTTTCTTGTTTTTTTTTAAATTCATTTTGTATTATGATTATTTTACTTAATCACTTTACATCATGCTCACTGTCCTTCTCGCAGTAACCCTCTCCCACAACTCTTACTCCCATCTCCCCCACTTCTCCTCTGAGAAGGTAGATCTCCCCTGGCTATCCCCCAACCTTGGCACATCAAGTCTCTGAGAGGCTAGGGATATCCTCTCTGACCTAAGCCACACAAGGCAACCGAGCTAGAAGAACATATCCCACGTACAGGCAACAACTTTTGAGATAGCCCCTGCTTCAGTCATTCAGGACCCATATAAAGACCAAGCTTCACTTCTACTATATATGTGCAAGGAGGCCTAGGGCCAACCTGTGGTGGTTCAGTCTCTGAGAGCTCCAATGGTACAGGTTAATTGACTGTGTTGGTCTTCCTGTGAAGTGCCTTAGGTGTCCCAGTCCTTTCTCCTATTCTTTTATATGAGTTCCCAAGCTTCATTGACTATATAGCCAAGCATGCCTGTGTCTGTCTGAATCAGGTGCTGGGTGAAGCCTCTCAAAGGGCAACATGCTCCAGTCTGCAAACATAATAGAGTATCATTAACACTGTCAGGGATTAGTACTTGCCTGGGGAATGGGCCTCAAGATCAGCCAGTGGACATAATATCTGACAGCAACTTTTTAAGGATGTAAGGACTCATTTTGACTCACGAGTTGAGGGACTATAATCTACATTGGTGGTTGTGTTACTCTGATGTTGAGAGTGTAAGAATGAGGAAGGTTGCTCACATAACAGCAGATCAGAACACATAGTATAAACCAGAAGCAGAGACAGATAATATTCCACAATTTCCTGATGCTACACATCCATATATGCACCAAGAAGCCACATGATGAATGCCAAACCAGCACCCCTAGATACAACCCCAGCACTGAAACATGCAAGGCTATTATTTCAAACTTAAATCATAATAGAATGTGTCCTCACACCAGTTATATGACCCTTGCCCTATAAATATTGAAAATACTTAACAATTACTGATATAAAAATACCATTTTTTCTGCTTTATCCTTTTTCCCTGAGCTTCAACACTCTGATAAGTTATTCTGTCATTCTTTACTCGGTATTAGAACTGTTGACCTGAGTTGCTCTTCTCTTTTTCCTAACAATCCCCTGGCCTTGCCCTAAGCTTCCTTTCTTAGTGCCCGTGAAGTGACGGAATTGTGTTGCTTTGCTTGGTGTCATTTTCCACATGATAGAACTTTAAAGAGAAAAATAAGTCATATCTCTGGTGGAAGCTGAGCCAAAGAAGCATGCCCTGTGGCATCACTGATGAATCTTCCTGTGGTGCACTGTAAGTTCTAGGAGTTAGTCAGTGTTTTACTCTAAGAGCATATAGGAATCCAGCTGATTACTGGTTGTGTTTAATGAAAAAAATAATTGAAGAGTAGTGAAATGGTTTTTATTCTAAATACAAAAAGAGATGTGGTTTTATGTTAAAGATAACAAATTGATATTTACTGACTATAAGTAGAAATGTATGAAAGAATTATAATTCAAGAAATTTTAATATGTTACTTTGCAGAGCCAAATATTCCTTAACTACCATTCATAAAATCATATTTGGATAATTTTAATCACTGAAGAATTTAAGCATAACAAGTTCATTGTTATTCAACATTTTAATTTGGATTAACCCCTTCAAAAAGACAAAGCTGATCAAAAAAAGATACAAGTAAACATAAGCAAACACTAGGCTAATTAATTATTTGACAATCATATTCAATATAACTTTTAGAAATAAATATGTGATATCATCATATCAAATAACAGATAACAGATAATCTTTCTCAATTTTAACTTAATTTTAGGATTCATTAATAGCATTCATAATCAATGAAATAAAAACATCATTAAAACTGTAAGTGGAAGTTTACTTTTCATAAAGCTTGCCAAGTTTTGACATAACTTTATACACACTTTAATAATATAGTGTGTAAAATTACCTTTTGTTCTTCCTAGGCAATTGCAGTTTCAGAGGTTAACTGCTGAATAAGCCCATCTTTCTAGTTCTTTCTGAACTTTGCTTGGCTAACTCAACAGTTCTGGCTCAAACTCTTCTCCAAACTGATTCAATCTGGCTTTTCTTAGCTTCTAATTGAAATGTTCTGCTTGTTCTCAAACAAACTCTGGCAGTCCATTCTGATCTTCTGGCTCCTTCTCCTTCTCTGGTTCATTCTGTCTTCACCTGTGTCTTGCTTGTTCTCTCTGCAATCTATCGCTGTAAAACTGTCCAGGTAAAAACTGCCTCTGAACTCCATGAATTGAACTGGTGGGAACTCAACTCCATTGAACTGCCTCTCAACAGAATGAACTCCCAACTCCACTGCACTGAACTCAACTCACCGAAGAGAACTAACTAAACTCCATTCTGAATTGATGAACTGACACTCCATGCACTGCTCTTAAACAGCTTTTCTCCTAAGAACTGGGCATATCCTTATCTCTGACACCTTCTGTCACATCTTTCTCTGAATTATCATTTTGTCTGACTCTCAATTAGACATCATAGTTTAGTATAAAAGGTGTGTACTAAGGGTATGTTTCCATTCCAGTGGCATCACACAGACCTAGAAGGTCTTTGGATGTGATCAGAGCAGCTATGTTACTTGATGAAAATTCTTCTACAATAGTGTCTTTCAAATCATGACAGCCACATCTTAAAAATGTTACTTAGACATGTTTCATGATATTGTTAATCAAAAAAGGAAGCCATTACTATATTGGCTGTAGGAGAAACTTATCCAACAAATGCTCTGTTCCTGACTCTTGGATTCAACCAATTCTCAGAAAAACAAAATGCCTTTCCATATACCTTCAGAAATCTTCAGTCTTCACAGTTCTAGCATTGCTCAGAATCCAAGTTCACTTTAATTTCTGACATTCAAAGCAAAGTAAATGGAGCAGAGACTGAAGAAAAAGTCATCCAGTGACCAACCAAATACGGATCCATCCCATAGGCAAGCACCAAACCCTGACACTATTATTGGTTCCATGTTGTGCTAGCAGAAAGGAGCCTAGTCTCTGAGAAGCTCTACTAGCAGTGGATTGTGACAGATGCAGATACTTACAGCCAACCACTGCACTATTGTCAGGGAACCTTATGGAAGAGTTAGGGGAAGGATTGAAGAAGCTGAAGGAGACGGCAACCCCATAGGAAGAACAGTATCAACTAACCCAGACCTCTTAGATATCCCAGAGAGTAAGTCATCAACCAAAGAGCATACATGGACTGTTCTGCGGCCCCTGGCACATATATAACAGAGGACTGCACTGTTAGGTAGTCAGAAAGGATGTGACTACTCTTGTAGAGACTTGTGTGAAGAACTCTGGGAAGGGAGCTAAAAGGGAGCAACATTTGGAATGTAAATAAATAAAATAATTAAATTTTAAAAAGATTCTAGAGTTCCACCAGGGATATACCTTTTTAAAACAACCCACTTTTCAACTTAGTTGTTCAGCTCTGATTTTATGTGCTAACTAAAATTAATGTCATCAGAAAAGCATGACAGCACCGAGACTATACATCCATAATGTTCTAGAAAGCATCAGGGAACTCAGAAAAGTGAAAAAAAAATGAAGAGGCAGAATTTTTAACACACTGTTGATGCTGAACACCATGCAGTCTTTACCTTGGGGCCAACTTTTCGAAGTAGGAAATACATAGAAGAGGTGAGCTGGCCGGTTCTTTTTAACTTGACATAAAGATGTAACCCAGTATCTTCTGGAAAGGATCAACCTCAACTGAGGAATAACTTTGACCAGATTCTTTGTGGCCAAGTCTGTGTAGTACTTTGTTGATTATTAATTGATGTAGGAGAAGTCAGTCCAAAGCACCATCATTAGGCATGTCGGCCTGGCTTGTATAAAAAAAGTAGCTGAATGTGAGCCTGGGAGCAAGCTGGTAAGCTACATTTCTCCATGGTCTTTGCTTCAGTTTCTACCTCCAAGTTCTTGCCTTGGCTTCCCTGGATAATAGACTATGACCTATAAGATGAAATAAAGTCTTTCACCCCCAAGATGCTTTTGGTCATGGTCATGACCAAAGAGGTCATAAAAACTCAGCTGGGCCCCAAATTGAATGATCAGTCCAAGTGTCATTTAAAATTAATTTGTTCTTGTTTTTGAGACATGTGATGTTAATGTCTCTTCAATGTTAACTTCACTTCTTTAGAATCACCATGGAAACACACCTCTGTGCGTCTGACTGTGTGCATTATAAGAGATGTTTGTCTGAGATGAGAAGACTGACCATGAATGTAGTCACCTGTTGGCAGAGGCAGACTGAACACTGGCATTCATCTTTCTCCATTTCCTGACTAAATATAGTGCAACCAAATGCCTGATACTCCTGCTGCCATGCCTTCCCACATGATGGCTTTAGACCTTCAAACAGGAAGGCAAAACAAATCCTACCTTGAGAGAGAGAGACAGACACTCACACACACACACACACACACACAGAGAGAGAGAGAGAGAGAGAGAGAGAGAGAGAGAGAGACAGAGACAGAGACAGAGAGACAGAGACAGAGAGAAAGACAGCGAGAGACTGAGAGAGACAAAGAGAGAGACAGCGAGAGACCGAGAGAGATTATATACTTGATATATAGAAAATGAGTAGACATCTGTAACTATCCCCATCCCTATTACAATAATAAAATGTCAGGTGCAAATGGTAGAAAACTAAAATACAGCCTTAACAAGTAAAATATCAAATCTGAGTGTTCCATTGTTGAAACACAGTATATTCTCTGGACTCTGAAAGCCTTATTCTTACTTTTTCTCATGTTGCCAACTATATGACTTCTCTTATTGTCTGCCTTTCTCTATTTGTTTCATTTTATTTAATAAGCATACTTCGTCCCTGTCATCTCTTCTCCTGTATGTATGTAGTGCATGTAGAAGATAGAAAAATTCATTGAACTTCTTAGGAATGGAGTTATAAAATGTTAGCTACCATTTTGTTTTTTGAGAAGCAAATCTGGGAGCTTGGCAAGAGAGATGAGTGCTCTTTATTACTAAGCCATCGTTTTAGCCTCAGAAGTACAATTTTGACTTCAATTATATAGCTCTATAAGCTTCTTCTTACAGGAACACTTGTCCTGCTGTATAGATTCATGACTTCTAGACATCACATTGTAATCTCAGTGAAGTCTATAGTCTTTATCTCTCCTCCAAAATGCCAATTTGTAAAACCTTATGACACCCTATATTATATTCCTGAGGAATCATCTATATCTGTGCCTTCTTGAACCACAGTTGTATTAATCTCAGTTCATTGCCCATTTGTCTAAATAATATGGACAAATAAATGAGCATGGTGAATTTGGGGCTCTATTCTCAAAAGAAAGAAAGGAAACCTACCAAAATTTGTATTTTTATATTTTGACCCTTGTGAGAGACATGGCGTGACAAGACTAAAAATACCTTCTGGACATCTTGTACCAGTGAAAAACAATTGTTTTGTGGTTTTAGTCTTAGTCTGCAGTACATGAACACCCCTAGACTGAACTTTTATACGTTTACTTTTAGTTAAAAATAAATATTTCCAAATCTATCTCTACCTTTCTTTGATTCCAATTTCAGTGATAAATGTAGATCAAATTAGGTATTCATAGTTATTCTATTTCATGTTGTTGTGCCTTCTTGAAATTCTTCTGTATGTTCCAGTCTATTTCACTTTAGGTCAGATGAACATAGCCATGGGGTGTGGATAAATCTCATATATGTTTAAGCAGTAGACTTTAGATTTTATTTAAATCTGTTAATCATTCTAAACATTTTCTTGCACATATTACTATTAGCATTCTGTTCTCAAAGCATATGAAAAGAAATTATTAATATCTGCTTACAGAATATTAGTAGGCTTTCTTGGTGCCACTCCTTTGAAACTTCAGAAGAGTTTCAAGAAGCTCTTCAAGAGCACTGACTGCTCTTCCAGAGGTCCTGAGTTCAAATCCCAGCAACCACATGGTGGCTCACAACCATCTGTAATGGTATCTAATGCCCTCTCTGGTGTGTCTGAGGACAACTACAGTGTACTTATATATAATAAATAAAGAGATCTTTCTTTAAAAAAAAAAAAAAGAAGCTCTTCAATGTTCTTAGGACTGACAAGACCAAAGAGTATACCAATACTCAGGAGCTGAGTTTTTTAAATCTAGATTTCCTTTACTAAAACATATATTACATGAGACAGCTGAATAATAAAGAAGAAAGGTTACTTGGGATCATAGTTTTGGAAATTTCAATTAATTATCAGTTGATCCTTCATTTTAAGTTCTAAAGCTAGATAATATAAACAGGTTGGAAGTGAAACAGAAATAGAAGAGACCAGGTTTATAACACCTCCTTCATGAACATGACTTCAATCCTATTAGAAACCACATATATTGTACCTGAATTGGTCACAGGGATTTGCATATCTGAGGAATATATTATAGCATGGAAATTTTATGAAATATCAAGCCAAACTTTCACTGTCATTCCATTACCTATTAAAAATTCTACAGACTCTGACATACAAACCTTTGGAGGGCAATATCTACTACAGAAAAATATCTATTCATTGTAGTTGAACAACTTAGAGTAGTTAAGGTTATTCTGAGAAATTGAACTTCTGTGGAATGAAAAACATAAGTTGATAGATAGAAAATGAATGGTAGAAGTAGATGGATAATGATAGATGATAGATAGATAGATAGATAGATAGATAGATAGATAGATAGATAGATGTATTTACCGTAAGAATGTTCATTTTATTATATAATAGACTTAATATTCTTAAACTTGAAATTGGATACCAATTAAAATGGTGTAATTAATTTGGCCACAAATATCTGAAATAATGAAGACAGTAGGATAAACATCAGTGGAAGACAGAGGCTTAGGACCTTGTGAGATATCTTGGGTAAGTCACTGAGGAGGAAGACTTGAGATGTAGGGAACTACATTGACTACATTCTAAAGTAGACACATGTCTTAGCTCAAGAAACAGAAATCTCTATTCTAGTTATTCTAATTGTGTTAAATTGCCAATAAATCTAAGTAGTACACTGAAACTTCCAATGATTAGATAATAATATCAAAACTGCTAATCATAATAAACATTACCCAGTCCACTGATTGAAATTGTATTCATATATTTTGGGAAGATAGAAACAAATATACCTAGAATTTATGTCTTCCCAGATATTTGAGAAATCCCTACTCTAGGCAAACTCCCAAACTTAACCATCATATTATTTATTCTTCTCTAAATTATTGGATGTATATACTAATTAATGTACTATTTATATAAGTATTTGTATTAATATATACTATAAAATAAACTCACTGGTCCATAAACCCAACCTGATCAATGGATACTAGAATAAACTTAGAAACCTTGTTTCAAATAAATTTGATGTACAGTAAGAAAGGAAAACACTCTATAACCTCTATAGTCAACAGACACACACATGCATGTGCACTTTAACACACACACATGCACGCACACACACGCGCGTGCACACACACACACACACACTCGTGTAGACATGCACACAATACAGAAAAATAGACTATTTTATTGTAAAGAAACACAAAGAAGTAATAAAAGAAACTTTTTCACCATTTTGACCAGTTCTGAAATTTATGAAAAGTTCTCAAACAAGATGATTAATCACTGGATAATTGTAAGGCTTTTCCTGCATTCAATAACACATGGTGCTGTTTTCATTGTACCGCCACTGATATGGGCAGAGTCATTTGGTGTTTCCACTGTCAGTGACACTACCAGAATAGAAAGTCTCTTCTACGACATCATTGAATCCAAATTATTGTCCAAAATATCCCACTTAACATACCATAACATTGGAGGTTAAAATTTTGGAAAGACACAAATGGTAGTCTATAATTTTATCTGCGTAAATATGAATGTCAAGTGTGACTATTTTGATAGGTTTTATATCTGTCATTTGCTTTTTGACGCAAACAGAAGGATTATAATTAGCTTTCCCTTGCCAAATACCACATTTTAGTTTTCTGAAAATCCTGTACAACCCAATTTGTGGAGGATAAATTGAGCTACACTAGCATATTCTGAATTTTAATGGTCATAGTATAAGAAGTAAATTTTTAGTTTAAATATAAAATGTACCAAGTTTAATCAAAAATGTATAAATGAGTTCTTTATATGTACTGACAAGGAAACTGATGCAAGTCATACATTACAGTCCTTTGTATGTCTGAAATATATATCAGTAAAGATTGCCAATATTTAGATCTGGAGAAATGGCTCAGAGGTTAAGAACGTGTTATGGGCTTGTAGAGCACCTTGATTCCCATTATATCTGAAAGCACACAGCCATCTATAACTATAATTCTGGAGGATCTAATACCTTCCTTTGGCCATTAGGACCTGTTGGGCATAGGTGAGCTTAGCTCAATGACCCCAGCTGAGCTGTCTGCACAGGTTTTCTGAAAGCAGAACATCCTGCGGCTTAGCTTGATTTCTGTCTTCCCACCAGGTGTGGTAGGGACTTCCCAGGTGCCTGACCTATGACTATGATTGTTTTTCCCTGTTGTTTTTCACCCGGCCTCTAGTATATATTGCTGGTTCCTCAGTAAAGCTTTGGCATTCTCCTCACCAGAATGACCTGAGTCTGTGTTTTCTGTTAATCCCCCAGGCCTACGCCCGATACTCGGTATCGTGGAGGTGCGGGTGCCATCGAGGAACACCTGTAGTGTGCCCCACATAAGTTCACCATAGCAGAAAACAAATATTGTAAAGCACACTGATATTTCAAGTTGCAGCAGTTTTATGTGGCTAATGAACATCTTCAAAGAAATGATTGCTCTTTAATAATAGGAAGGTGTAATTATCTTCTAATATTTTAGATTACCCAATACTTGGTACCGTGGCTGCACGGGCGCCGTCAAGTGGAGGTTCCACTGAGATCGGGAATGAGAGGAACACCTGACAGGATCGTTCCAAGAAAAGCCGACCAGCGAAAGGAGAGGAATGTATTGGGGAAATATATGGCATAAGAAACAAAGTGAAAGTAAGAACTGCATCAGGCGAGAGGAATAGGACATAAAATAAAATAAAAAGAGTAAAAAACAAAAAAACAAAAATTTAGAAACATGAGAGAGAAAAGGAGAGAAGGAAAATGGATTTCAACAATCTCCTAGGGACAAGGGGAAATCTGGAGACGTCCTCTTTCCTCTATGAATCCTACTGGAGAGATTCTTAATACTGATTACAAGTGCTCTTCCCTCTCTATGGATTGTTTGTCTTTGGTGCACTAATTTGTCCATGTGTAAATTTGTGTCTGTTCTTGTTTCATTGTTTGAATGATTGTTATATGTTTCATGTTGAAAACCCACCTAGGAAGTTTCAGGCCAAAACCAGCATTAATGACAGATCTATTCAGGTGTGGTTCAAATACAGTTCAAACTTAAGATCTATAAATGGGTAATAAGGCTATGGAGAACTTAAGAAGATATTAAAATTTGGCCTGCCGAATCCATACAAAATTATTATGGATTCAGAAGGTTATTTTTTGCTTTGCATCCTGATAATTGTAAAACATTATTGGCTAAGACATTGCTCTAAGCTTACCACAGGAGGACTTATACCTCTGTTCTCAAGGTGGATGCAAATTAACTGGCAAAAGAAAATAACTTTACAGATAGTAGAGAAGGCTACTGTAATCAGTTGTTTGCTATGTGTTCACAGCCATTCCTTGGCAAAGGGAGCACTAACCCTTTTTCATTTCCAAGTAAAGTTTTAACATCCTACTATAAAGCTGTTGGTGTGTTGATAAAGTATTTTTGGATAAAATCATGAAAGTATTTTGAAAAGAATGTCTTAAGAACCTGATGAAACATTTGTTCCTTGTTTCAATCAACAATCAAATTGGTCATTACAGAGTATTGATACTTGGCCTATTAAATGGCAAGGCTTTTAGGCAAAATTGATAATTGTTATCCAAAAGTTCATTGTGATATTACTAGAGAACAAGCTGTGCAAATTGTTACTCAATGCCCTCAATGTGCTCGGAGTTTGGAGAGGTCCTGATCCAGTGTTGGTCAGGATGAGAGGTTCTGTTTGTATCTTTCCTAAAGATAAAGCAAGTCCTATCTGGGTTCCTGAGCATTGTGTGTGTCCTGTCATTATGGATACCAGTACAGACAGAAACTTACTGGAGCTTCATGGAAAGTCCACCAGTCCTGATGTTGGTGGGGATAAGTCTGTCTGTGTGGCCAGATACGTTAGAAAATTTATTCTTTGAATACTAAACTACGTATTTTAGCCCCATTCTTTTTGTAGTTTGGAAAGTCTCTAATGAACAGGAAGAAGACAAGAAATTGAATTGTTCTAGCAGATTGTGTGTACTGACAAACTGCTGAGAGTATGAAGATGCTGCTGTGGTTGTGAGAATTCCTGGAATTATGCCTATGCCTCTGAATGATGACGGAAGACTCTGTCACCTTGTATCACCATAAGAGACTTTGGGATTACTGCCACCCCTGATTAAAAATGTCTGGGTCCATAGAACGAGTTGGGTAGTGTTCCTTCTGTTTCTATTTTGTGGAACAGTTTGAAGAGTATTGGTGTTAGGTCTTCTTTGAAGGTCTGATAGAATTCTGCACTAAAACCATCTGGACCTGTGCTTTTTTTGGTTGGAAGACTTCCAATGACAACTTCTATTTCTTCAGGGGTTATAGGATGGTTTAGATGGTCTATTTGATCCTGATTTAATTTTGGTACTTGGTATCTGTCAAGGAAATTTTCCATTTCCTCAAGATTTTCTAGTTGTGTTGAATACAGGTTTTTGTAGTAGGATCTGATAATTTTTTGAATTTCCTCAGTTTCTGTTGTTATCTCGCCCTTTTCGTTTCTGATTTTATTAATTTGGATACTATCTCTGTGCTCTCTGGTTAGTCTGGCTAAGGGCTTATCTACCTTGTTGATTTTCTCAAAGAACCAACTTCTCGTTTTGTTGATTCTTTGTATGGATTTATTTGTTTCTAATTGATTGATTTCAGCCCTGAGTTTGATGATTTCCTGCCTTCTACTCCTCTTTGATGTATTTGCTTCTTTTTGTTCCAGGGCTTTCAGGTGTGCCATTAAGCTGTTAGTGTATGCTGTCTCCCGTTTCTTTTTGGCGGCACTCAGGGCTATGAATTTTCCTCTTAGCACTGCTTTCATTGTGTCCCATAAATTAGGGTATGTTGAGCCTTCATTTTCATTAACTTTCAAAAAGTCTTTGATTTCTTTCTTTATTTCCACCTTGACCAAGTTATCATTGAGTAGAGCATTGTTCAGCCTCCATGTGTACGTGGGTTTTCTTTTGTTTTTGTTGCCATTGAAGACCACCCTTATTCCATAGTGATCTGATAGGAGGCATGGGATTAGTTCTATCTTCTTGTATCTGCTGAGGTCTGATTTGTGACCAATTATATGGTCAGTTTTGGAGAAGGTACCATGAGGAGCTGAGAAGAAGGTGTATTCTTTAGCTCTAGGATGAAATGTTCTATACATATCAGTTAGTTCCATTTGGTCCAAGGCTTCAATTAGATTCACTGTGTCCCTGTTTAGTTTCTGCTTTCCTGAACGATGAAGCCACAATTACACTAATATCAAAAGCACACAAAGATCCGACAAAGAAAGAGAATCTCAGGCCAATCTCTCTTATGAATATCGATGCAAAAATACTCAATAAAATTCTTGCCAACCGAATCCAAGAACACATCAAAACGATCATCCACCACGATCAAGTAGGCTTCATCCCAGGGATGCAGGGATGGTTCAATATAAGGAAATCCATCAATGTAATCCACTACATAAACAATCTCAAAGAAAAAAACCACATGGTCATCTCATTAGATGCTGAGAAAGCATTTGACAAACTTCAGCATCCTTTCATGCTAAAGGTCTTGGAAAGATCAGGAATTCAAGGCCCATATCTAAACATAGTAAAAGCAATTTACAGCAAACCGGTAGCCAGCATCAATCTAAATGGAGAGAAACTTGAAGCAATCCCACTAAAATCAGGGACTAGACAAGGCTGCCCTCTCTCTCCATATCTTTTCAATATAGTACTTGAAGTTCTAGCTAGAGCAATTAGACAACAAAAAGAGATCAAAGGGATACAAATTGGAAAGGAAGAAGTCAAACTATCACTATTTGCAGACGATATGATAGTATACTTAAGCGACCCAAAGAACTCCACCAGAGAACTCCTACAGCTGATAAACGACTTCAGCAAAGTGGCCGGATATAAAATCAACTCAAGCAAGTCAGAAGCCTTCCTATACTCAAAGGATAAGCAGGCTGAGAAAGAAGTAAGAGAAATAATACCCTTCATGATAGCCACAAACCATATTAAGTATCTTGGCGTGACTCTAACCAAACAAGTGAAAGATCTGTATGACAAGAACTTCAAGTCTCTGAAGAAAGAAATTGAAGAAGACCTCAGAAGATGGAAAAATCTGCCATGCTCATGGATTGGTAGGATTAATATAGTAAAAATGAGCATCTTACCAAAAGTAATACACAGATTCAATGCAATCCCCATCAAAATCCCAACTCAATTCTTCATAGAGTTAGAAAGAGCAATTCAAAAATTCATCTGGAATAACAGAAAACCCAGAATAGCTAAAACTATTCTCAAGAGTAAAAGAACCTCTGGGGGAATCAGTATCCTGGACCTCAAGCTGTACTACAGAGCAATAGTGTTAAAAACTGCATGGTATTGGTAAAGTAACAGACATGTAGATCAATGGAACAGAATTGAAGACCCAGAAATGAATCCACACTCCTATGGTCACTTGATCTTTGACAAAGGAGCTAAAACCATCCAGTGGAAAAAAGATAGCCTTTTCAACAAATGGTGCTGGCTCAGCTGGAGGTCAACATGCAGAAGAATGCAAATTGACCCATCCTTATCTCCTTGCACTAAGCTCAATTCTATGTGGATCAAAGATCTCCACATAAAACCAGACACACTGAAACTAATAGAAGGGAAACTAGGGAAGAACCTTGAACATATGGGCACAGGGGAGAATTTCCTGAGCAGAACTCCAATAGCTTATGCTCTAAGATCAAGAATAGACAAATGGGACCTCATTAAATTACAAAGTTTTTGCAAGGCAAAAGACACTGTCAAAAAGACAAAGCGGCAACCAACTAACTGGGAAATGATCTTTACCAACCTTATATCCGACAGAGGGCTAATATCCAATATATACAAAGAACTCAAGAAGTTAAACTCCAGAGAGGCAAGTAACCCTATTAAAAAATGGGGTACAGAGCTACACAAAGAGTTCTCACCTGAAGAATATCTAATGGCTGAGAAGCACCTAAAGAGATGTTCATCATCCTTAGTCATTAGGGAAATGCAAATCAAAACAACCCTGAGATTCCATCTCACACCAGTCAGGATGGCTAAGATCTAAAACACAGGAGACAGCAGTTGTTGGCGAGGATGTGGAGAAAGAGGAACACTCCTCCACTGCTGGTGGAATTGCAAGCTGGTACAACCACTCTGGAAAGCAGTCTGGCGGTTCCTCAGAAAACTGGGCATGACACTCCCGGAGGATCCGGCTATACCACTCCTGGGCATATACCCAGAGACTTTACCTGCATGCAATAAGGACACATGCTCCACTATGTTCATAGCAGCCTTATTTATAATAGCCAGAAGCTGGAAAGAACCCAGATGTCCCTCAATGGAGGAATGGATTCAGAAGATGTGGTATATCTACACAATGGAATACTACTCTGCAATTAAAAACAATGAATTCACGAAATTCCTAGGCAAATGGTCAGATCTTGAAAATATCATCCTTAGTGAGGTAACCCAATCACAAAAGAACACACATGGTATGCAGTCACTGATAAGGGGATATTGACCCAGAATCTCGGAATACCCTAGACACAATCAGCATATCAATAGATTTCTAAAAAGATGGAAGGAGAGACCCCTGGTCCTGGAAAGACTGGATGTAGGGGAACGCCAGGACAGAGTAACGAGAGGGGATTGAATGGAGAAAAGAGGGAGGAAAGGGGGCTTATGAGACTTTCGGGGAGGAAGGAAACGGGAAAGGGGAAGTGATTTGGAATGTAAATTAAAAAAATAAAAAAAAATGTCTGGGTCCATGGCACTAGGGCTTTTGGCTTGTGGAGCTGCCGCATTGGGATTGTTCTTTCTGAACCGTATGTGCAAATAAAAATACCAGTCCAGGGCAGTAACTGAACAAGTGCTTATGTCTTTGGCACAGGATAATTCATCTGCTCAAATTCTGCTTAGCCTATATCATAAATAGTTAGTCTATGACGGGCAACTCCTTCTTAGTCCACACCAACCTAAGTCAGGGACTCTGGGACTGGCAGAGATTCCCAGAGACGGGTAATGGGAGTTGGACGGAAGGTGTCCTAAAGACAGACGCTATTCCTTCTTAAAAAATAAAAAAGGGGGACTTGTTGGCATCGGTGAGCTTAGCTCAATGCCCCCAGTTGAGCTGTTTGCACAGGTTTCCTGAGAGCAGACCATCCTGTGCCTTAGCTTGATTTCTGTCTTCCCACCAGGTGTGGTAGGGACTTGTCAGGTGCCTGACCTTTGACTATGATTGTAATTATCTTCTAATATTTTTCCATCAAAGTTAATTTTTTAAGGGTGGGGAGATGGATCTGTGTATTAAAATATTTAGTATGCAAGAACCAATACCTGCGACTAAATCCTTAGGCCCCACCATACAAAGTTGGACATAACTGAATACCTATAATCCCATGACTGAAAGAAAATAAACCGGATCAGGGGTCTAATGTCTGCCTAACTGAATTAGTGACTTCCAGATCACCAATCAGTCCTGTATCAAAGCAGTAAGGTATAGGCAATGGAGGAATATATCTTTTTTTTTATTAGATATTTTCTTTATTTACATTTCAAGTGTTATCCCTTTTCCTGGTTTCCCCACCAAAAACCCCCTATCCCATCCCCACTCCCCCTGCTCACAAACTCTCCCACTCCTGCTTCCCTGTCCTGGTATTCCCCTATATTGGGGCATCGAGCCTTCTCAGGACCAAGGACCTCTCCTCCCAACAAGTCCATCCTCTGCTACATATGCAGCTGGAGCCATGGTTACCTTCATGTGTACTCTTTGATTGGTGGTTTAGTCCCTAGGAGCTCTGGGAGTACTGGTTCATTCATATTGTTGTTCCTCCTACGGGACTGCAAACTCCTTCAGCTCCTTCAGTCCTTTCTCTAGCTCAGAGGAATATATTTTAAACCCTTCTTCTGGTCTCCACGTGCCCATGCTTGGACTCTGGCAACCACATGCATCAAGCATACATACATGCATGCATACACACACACACACTATACACAAAACCACGCTCTAGAGAAGCGACACCATCCAAAACCAATATGATTAAAAGTTCACCTGTTACCTAGTTTTATTCATTAAGTACTTCCACTAAAATGAGAATGACTTTATTAAGCTTAATGCATTTATTACTTTCCTCCTTCCTGAAATAAATACCATGGAGCAGGCAACATAAGACACAGTGACTATATCTTGATTTGCATATTAAAGGGCATTATACTTGAGAAGCCACACAGGACAGAAGCTTGCAGTTGACCCAATGACAGAAGTGAATGCTGTGGCTTAATTCCCTTTGTTCATTTCATTCTATCTCACACTCAATCTATGGCGCTGTCATATTTCATATGTCATATTTCTTCTCACATTATAAACCATCTCGAAAATGCCTCACACTCACATCTAGGGATTATCTTCTAGATGATACTAAATCTCATCCAAATGATAATTCATGATAGTCATCTAATCCAAGACTTTTAATCACATCAATCTATAAGCTGAGGAATGGTGACTGTACAAGTGCAACAGCCTGTACAACATGACAATCCTTTCTTAGAGCAAAAATAAGGAAAATCAATATAATGTTATATATGCAAATATGAACTGGTGAATCTTATTTAGTAAAAGGAAAGGAGTCATAGCTTTACGAAGAATGTATTTATGCTAACCCTAGACTGAATATATTTTAGATATATGTATTTGCTCAGAATATGAACATGAACAGGGTCAAATGCATCAATTTAACAATAAGAAAAAAATATGGGGCCAGGGGGAGGAAGCAGGTTGTCTAGAGGCTTGACAGCACTACTGAGTGGCTCTATCCATAAACTTCAAGTTTATGAACAAGGAGACTTTTAAAGTGAGGTTTGGGCTTGAGCGGCTATGGATGCCATGAGCTATTAAAGCTATAAAGATTGCATTCTGAAGCTGTTTATTTCTGAAAGTGAATGGGGAAATCTCATGGCCAAAGGAAAACAGAAGTGAATGAGTTTTGGGCCTATCTTGGGATAAAGGGTTTGATTTTTACATTATTTTCTCATAGTGGAATAGGAAAAAATATGAAGAGGAAAAAAATCCAAGCACTTAGCATAGAAATCCAAAAGGGATCAAGAAGTAGAAACTTTATTTTGAAAGGCCAATGTCATGACAGCAGGAATTAGTTTTGATATAACCCATCTTTGAATTGTCATTCTGATTAATGAAAGAATTCACCATACAAAATGGAAGCTGACTCGAAGAAGTTTGTTTCACAAAATCACATTTATCCCATAAATTCTGGTGGCAGTTGAAGGACTCTTCTGGATTATATAGTTTCTAATCTTTTGGTTTAAGTTAATAGTTTATAAATTACAATGTTTTAATGCATTTTAATTTTTGTCTTTAACTGTTTTCTTGCTTGACACAGAGTCATTGAAATCACCATGAGAAATGCAAGTAAATATTAAAACAGAGTTATTTATTCCTCCTAGTATTGGCATTTTTCTCTATACTACCAAATCCCAGACAATAAAGTCATTTGAAAACTACCACTGAATAAGTTAAGTTTCCTAAAACAGAAAAGTATACATATATAAAAACATTTTAAACTGAGTTATCCTGTAACAAGTTATCTTAGAGTTGTTATTACTGTGATAAAAATCTATAGTCTAAATCAACATGGGGAAGAAATGGTTATTTCCCTCAGAGTTCCACATAAAAGCAGTTCATCCTCAAGAACAGTGAGGGCAGAAACTCAATAAGATAGAAAGCTAGAGGCAGGAGCTGATGTAGAGATCTTCTAGGGTGCTGCTTTCTTGCTTACTCTCCATAGCACAAGTGTGGCCCCACCCACAATGAGATGGGCCCTCCAACATTAGTAACCAATGATAAAATTTGCTTCAAATCCTTTCCTACAGTCCCATCTTATGGAGGCATTTTTCTCAAGTGAAATATCCTACTCTCTGGCGACTCGGATATCAAGCTGACATAATACAAGCCAGAACACAAAGCCTCTAATAGGCACCATGAGATAAGAGATAAATAACCCAGGAATGGGTTATAATTATTGGTGATGATGATTAGTAAAGTCCTTCCAATATTAGAGGATATTGTGACTTTTCTTATTGACCACTCCCTAAAAACTCGATGACACTAAACTAGTACTGAAGATACTACTCAAATATGACATATTTGAGTTATTAAAATATGGAAATAAAGGGTGGAAGTGACCTGACAGTTTTCTCCCTTCTGGCTAGCTGTCATAGTACTGGAAGTTGCTAACAGGGGAGAAGAGTAATAATTAGTCATACACAGCTGTGAACTCTAGAGCTTATAATAATGATCTTCGGGCAAGTTATGACTACTGATACTATAGGGCAAAATGTCATAAAATTAATCATAAACACTTTCTGATTGTGTTTAAAGCCCCCTCCACAAGCTGGAACTCATACCTGGCAAACGTTTCTAAATATGTATGGCTAGTTAAGTTCTAGAATTTAGGATAGAACCTATGTCTGTTACGCTGCTTGTATGACAGAGCATTAAATGACCACCTCATAGTTTTTATTGTGCCCGTAGATTAGTGCATCTTTCAAACCTCATCAAATTAGCTGATTTTTCTTGTTTTTCTGAATTTTTCTTTACTTTTCTTCCTATTGTAGCAAGAGATGGTTACCATTGAGACAAACAAGTGTTCAAGGTTCAGAAAATAAGAGAGTGTTCAGCCCTAGATGGGTTGTCTACATTGCTCAACCCTCTCCCCATGTCTCAGGGGTCATTTAAAAACGCTATAAGAATCAAGAATGGTGCATGACTGCCAGGAAATAATACTCTATCCCCCAAATACCACAGTTTCACATTTGAACTCATAGAGGTATGATACCATACACAATACCTTTTCAAACTCAAGACATATAAAATTACAGCAAGGAGAAGGTCAGTATGAAGCTCTTCCCCTAATGGAAAAGCTATTAGTAAATGAAAGCTATCAGTTTACAGAGTTAGGTTTCTTTAGGGTGTGGCTCTCTATAGATCTGACAAGATCCAATAAATGAAATCCAACCAAGTATATAGATAGATATAGATACAGATTATATAGATAAGATAGAGACAGAGATAGAGATAGAGACAGAGATAGAGATGATATAGATGTAGATGTAGATATACAGATATAGATATAATGTGTGTATACATATACTAATATGACTTAATGGATTTAAAAAAGGGGATAAGGATACAGAAGGATGGCAATGACATGAAGTTTGGGTTTGTGAAGAGTTGTGGCAAAGCCGGGCGGTGGTGGCGCACGCCTTTAATCTCAGCACTTGGGAGGCAGAGGCAGGTGGATTTCTGAGTTCGAGGCCAGCCTGGTCTACAGAGTGAGTTCCAGGATAGCCAGGGCTACACAGAGAAACCTTGTCTCAAAAAAAAAAAAAAAGAGTTGTGGCAAAGCAATGAATTTGATCAAAAAATATTATCCAATCCTAAAAAACCACACAAATATTTTAAAGGCATAATTTCTGTTGCTACTTATTGCCAAATCTCTTATCCACAGCACCTCAACCAAACGACATCTTCTCTCTTGTGCTATTCTTCTACATTTTATGGAAACTACTTTAATAATTGCCCATTCAAGAAGTATGTATATTTTAAAAGGAGAAGGAAGAAGTGCTATATCATTTTTTTTGATATTTTAATGGTGGAAATGTATTGTTCAACTGGGATTCCCCTCTTCGCTCTTAATCACAACAAGTGTAATGCAAATAGTAATACACAAGACAGGTTCTGAAATGATTATTTAAGCTCTAGTAAGTTAGGAGATAATGACAGAAGTAACAGTGATAATATCATAGACGATTATGGTAAGAGAATAAAATTTAAGCATGCTTATAACAGAGATGTGATTTCTATTATGCTTCATGAAAGCTGAAGTTGTTCCTACTGAGTAGTTGAAGTAGTTAAATAGTGGTTTCTTCCACGGATTGGTGCTTGCTCGCGTGATTTTTGTCATTCCACTTCAAAACACACTGGTATCACACATCTAATACATACAATAGTCTGACTTCAACACAGCTACACAATTGGTTCTGAAGATAATGATGCATCATGAAGGAGTGTTTTTCTAAAGCTGTTAGTAGTAATGCATTGTTTACAAAGCATCATTGTTCTCATATATTCTTCTGTTGGTCACTTCATCTTCCTGTTCTCATTATTTTAGAATCTTGCATGAGAATTACTTTAATAGTAGCACTCTTGTTTAGTATGTAATTCTATGCAGTTTGTGTCCTAGAAATACTCACATGTACACACAAACACACATGCACACACACACATATACACACACACAATGTAGTGTGCTCAAAGTAAGGTTAACATTGTTTCTGATCAGCTAACATAAAGGGCATTTCACTCAGGCAGATAAGAAATGCTAACAAATAACTGAAAAAACTACTGTTTTATAAAATGTGTTCCGGAACTGGATTCTTCTTCAAGATAAAATGACTCATTACATTCTCCTTTCACCTCTCCTCTCACTTTAGCTGACCTGCTAAGCCTGAACCATATAGGTAAGCTTCCCTTCCCCTACCAATACTTAGTCCTCTGCTCTGAGCCCAGCTGCTTTGAGTAGCCTGCTAGTTCAGGGGAACCTCTGTTCTCCAATTATTTCTCTGCACATCTTCATCTGATCTCCAACTCCTGATCCATATAGAACTGAAGTTCCTGAAACATACAGTCCAAGGATATGTATAAGAGGCTTGTCACATCAGGACCATCAAGGTTAACCACCATTCCAGTACCTACTACAGTGGAATATCCAGGGAATACTGACACCCAGATGGATAAAGGCTCTTGAAAGAACACATTCTACAGAAGCTGGGGTAATATGAACACTTCAGAACACAACTACCTTTCAAGAACAAGCCCTGGATATCCTATCTCAACTGAAGAACAAGAAAATGATCATAAATCCAATTTTATTAAGGTGATAGAATCCTTTAAAGAGGAAATGAATCACTCCCCTAAAGAAATACAGAATACAATTAAACAGGTATCACTATTTGCAGATAATATGATAGTATACATAAGTGACCCCAAAAGTTCTATCTGAGAACTTCTCCAGCTGATAAACAACTTCAGCAAAGAGATTGGATATAAAATTTACTCAAATAAATCAGTATCTTTCCTTTATACAAACGATAAACAAGCTGAGAAAGAAATTAGGAAAATAACTCACTTCACAATAGACACAAATAATAAAAAAAATCTTAGCATAACTCTAACCAAACAAGTATAAGATCTGTATGACAAAAACTTCAAGTCTCTCAAGAAGGAAATCAAAGAAGATCTCAGAAAATGGAGAGATCTCCCATGCTCATGGATTAGCAGAATGAATATAGTAAAAATGTCAGCCCTACGAAAGACAAGTTACAAATTCAGTTCAATCCCCATCAAAATCTCAACACAATTCTTCAAAGACATGGAAAGAACAATTCTTAAATTCATCTGGAAAGGCAATAAACCCAGAAGAGCAAAAACAATTCTTAGAAATAAAAGAATGCCTTGGGGAATCACCATCCCTGACCTCAAGCTTTACTACAGAGCAATAGTGATTAAAAACTGAATGGTATTGATACAGAGACCTGCAGGAAGATCAATGGAATAGATGTGAAGACCTAGAAACCAAATCACACACTCATGAACACTTGGTCTTTGGCAAAGATGAAAAAATGGATAAAAGAAAGCATCTTCAATATATGGTGCTGATATAACTGGCTGTCTGTATGTAGAAAAATGAAAATAGAACCATATTTGTCACCTTGCATAAAGCTCAAGTCCAAGTGGATCAAGGAGCTCAACATAAAACTGGATACATTGAATCTAATAGAAGAGAAAGCTGGAAAGAGCATTGAACTCATTGGTACAGGATGAAATTTCCTAAACAGAACTCCAATAGCTCCTGATCTAAGACCAAGAATTGATGAATGAGACATCACAAACTTTAGAAAATTCTCTAAGGCAAAGGACATAGTAAATAAAACAAATCCACAAACTACAGATTGGGAAAAAATCTTCACTAACCTCACATCTATTAGAGAGCTAACATACAAAATACATAAAAAACTCAAGAAGCTAACCCCCCAAATAAAACAAACAACCCAATGAAAAAAAAGAGGTATAGAACCAACTGTTACTTCAAAACAGAGGAATCCTGAGTGGCTGAGAATAACCTAAAGAAATGTTCAAAGTCCTTAGTGGTCAGAGAAATGCAACTCAAAACGACCATGAGATTCCAATTTACACCAACCAGACTGGCTAAGATCAAAACCTCAGGTGATAATACATGTTGGCCAGGATGTGGAGAAAGAGAAACACTCCTCTATTGCTGGTGGAATTGCAAACTGGTACAACTTCTCTGGAAATCAATCTGGAGGTTCCTCATAAAATTTGATATAGATCTACCAGAAGACTCCTGAGGACATATCCAAAAGATGCCCCATCATGACCTAGGGGTAAAGGTTCCACCAAGTGCATAGCAGCCTTATTTGTGATAGCCAGAAACTGGAAACAACTCAGATGTTCCATGACAGAAAAATGAATACAGAAAATGTGATTCATTTACACAGTGGAATACTACTCAGCTATTAAGAACAAGGACATCCTGGTTTTTGCAGGCAAATGGATGGAACTAGAAAATATTATGCTGAGTCAGGAAACTCAGACCCTAAAGGACATGCATTCTATGTACTCATTTATAAGTGTATATTAGCCAAAAAAGTTTACAGAATACTCAAGATTTAGTTCATAGAACTCAAAAAGTTCAACAAGCTGAAGGGTCCAAGTGAGGATGCCTCAGTCCCACTTGGGACAATGAAGAAAGCAATCACAAGTGGGGAGGAAGGGAGGGACATGGGAGGGAAAGTAGACTGCACCAGGTGTGGTGGGAGAGAAGGGAACCTGATCTGGTATTAGGTGAAGGAAAAGGACTGAAGGAATGAAGGCCACCGGAAAGAATGGAAACAGGCAACCTTGAGATGTAAGAGGTTGGGGGACCCTCTAGAATGCACCAGAGACCTGGCGGGTAAGACTCTCAGGACTTAAAGGGAGGCACCTTAGATGATATGCCTGACAGTAAGGAGAGGGAATTTATACAGCCCACCTCCAATAGGAAGACAAAGCATCAAGTGAGGGAGAAGGTTACCATCCTATAGTCAAAACTCTGACCAATAATTTTTCTTGTCCGAAAGAACTGCAGGGATGTAAATGGAGAGGAGCCTGAGGAAAAGAAGGTCCAGCAACAGGCCCAAAGAGGGATCCAGTTCAAGGGGAGGTCCCAAAGCCTGACACTATTACTGAGGCTATGGAGCACTGACAATAAGGGTCCTATCATGACTGCATTCTGGAAGACCCAACACGCCGCTGAGTCAGATACAAATATTTGCATCCAACTAATGGACAGAAGTTGCTGACCCCTGTGGTTGAATTAGGGAATGGCTAGAAGAAGATGAGAAGGAAGGTGACCCTGTAGGAGGACCAGCAGTCTCAATTAACCTGAACCCTGGAGAAATCTTAAACACTGGACCACCAACCAGGCAGCATATATCAGCTTATATGAGGTCCCCAACACATATACAGCAGAGGAATGCCAGGTCTGGGTTCAATCGGAGAGAATGTTCCTAACCCTCAAGAGACTGGAGGCCCCCAGAAGTTTAGAGGTCTGATTGGGTGGGTGGTGAGGGTCAGGGTGGGTACATCCGCCTGGAGACAGTTAGTGGGGTGGAGGTATTGGATGATTGGAGGGTGGATGAGGGGGGAATCTGGAATAGAGAGAAAGAAAGAAAGAAAGAAAGAAAGAAAGAAAGAAAGAAAGAAAAGAAAAGAAAAGAAAAGAAAAGAAAAGAAAAGAAAAGAAAAGAAAAGAAAGGAAAGGAAAAGAATAGAAAAAAAAATGGTGCACCGAACGAAACAGAGAATTCTCTATAGAGGAATCTCAAATGCCCAAGAACCAAAGTCCTTAGTCACCAGGAAAATGCAAATCAAAACAATTCTGAGATTTTGTTTTACATTGCTCAGAATGACTAAGATCAAAATCGTAAATGATAGCACATGCAGGCTAGAATGTGGAGCAACAGTAACAGTTCTCCATTGATGGTGGCATTGCAAACTTTTAAAATCACTTTGGAAATCAATTTGGCGGTTTCTCAGAAAACTAAGAATAGTTCTACCTCAAGATCCAGCTTTATCCAGAAAGACACTTGCTCAGTTCTGTTCATAGCAGCTTTATTCCTAATATTTAGAAAGTTGAAACAACCCTCAACTGAAAAATAGAAAAAGAAAATCTGGTACATGTTCACAGTAGAATAGTATTCAGCTATTAAAAACAAAAATTTCATAAAGTTTTTAGGCAAATGGATGGAACCAGAAAATATTATCCTGGTTAAGTTAACACAGTCACAAAAGGACATGGATCACTTATAAGTGGACATTAGCCATAAAACACAGGATACCAATGGTACACTCCACAGACCCAAAAAAGGTAAACAAGAAAGAAGGCACAAGGGAGAATGTGTGAATCTCACTAGTTAGGGGAAATAAAATAGTCATAAGAGGCAGATAGGAGAGAGAGTGGTAAGGGGAATGGGGGGAGGTTTAAGGATCATATATGGGGAGGGACAGGATGAATGACCAGATAGCCATGAAAATGAATGGAAATCTGTAACTGACTGGAGTGGGTAGGTAGTAGCTATCTCCAGGAAGAGACAGAGACCTGGGATAAGGGAGGTGCCCAACAATCAATGAGGGTATCCTTAACTGTGACTTGCAACATTTGGAACCTAAAGAGGCCTCCTACTGTAAACAGTCAGGAACCCCAATGGAATGATAAGGACACCAAATCACCCACAAAACCTTCAACCCAAAATTTATCCTGTCTACAAGAAATGCAGAGATTCAGAATGGAGCAAATACTTAGAGAATGAACAAACCAAAAATCAGCCCAACTTGAGACCCATCACATGGGAAAGCACCAATCCTTGACACTATTAATGATGCTCTGTTATGCTTAGAAACAGGCGTCTAGGTAGAGTGTTCTCTGATAGGCTCCACCCAGCAGCTGATTCATACAGATACAGTAACCTAAAGTCAATCAGTGAGTAGAGCTTAGGGACATTTATGGGAAAAGTGGAAGGACTGGGGCCTCTAAGGGAATAGGAACTCCGCAGAAAGACTGACAGAGTCAACTAACCTGGACCCCTGGGGCTCTCAGAGACTGAACCACCCAACAAAAGAACATACATGGTCTGGACCTAGGCTTCTCTACACATATGTAGCAAAAGTGCAGTTTGCTCTTCAAGTGGCTTCTGAACAATTGAACCCAGGACTATCGCAAAGCTTTTACCTGTACAAGAGATTTGCTCTTCTAGCTGTGTTTGCTTGTCTGGCCTCAGTGGAAAAGTAGGCACCTAGCCTCATAGAGACTTGATGTACTAGGCTGGGGGCATATTCTAGGTGGTATAAATAATTTTATACCTAGTTTCATCTTTATGAATAGCTAACTGTTCTGATATTTGTCATATCTAACAATCTTATCTCCTATCATTAGTAATAGGCTTCTCCTTCAAATCAATAGGGAGGGAGAAAGAAAGAAAGAAAGAAAGAAAGAAAGAAAGAAAGAAAGAAAGAAAGAAAGAAAGAAAGAAAGAAAGAAAGGAAGGAAAGAAAAGAAAGAAAGGAAGAAAGAAAGAAAGAAAGAAAGAAAGAAAGAAAGAAAGAAAGAAAGAAAGAAAGAAAGAAAGAAAAGAAAGAAGCAAAGAAACCAACCAACCAACTCAACCAACCAACCAACCAACTGGAATGGTTAGAATAGGTCTAGGCTTTCTGTGATTTTTGTTCTCTCCTCACACATTTCATTCACATTTTTGGAGATATATGAGTGACTTCCTGAATTTTGGTTGCATCAATTATGAATTGTGTCAAAATAATTATTTTTTGTTCTTTTTTAAATAATTATCCATGATTTCATGGTTTGAATTAGCCTAAGGCCTTGACATTAAATATTGATCTAATAGCCAATTGAATATTTTTTGAGTAACTACATTCTAAAAGATCCTTTATTGATGCTGAAGAAAACAAGGTCAACACAACAGGTAAATCCAAACTCTTACGGTCTTACAACTATGTACTTGTAAAAGATAGAGGTACAAAGCAAATAATCAAATGAAGTTAATTTACCACTCTAGCAAATATTTTGGAAGGAAATCAATTAACTTGGAATTATGAACCACATGAGAATTGACTCATCATCTTCTATCTCTTACAAATAGCCAGAGGAAGGATTAATGAAAATGAGAATCAAAAAGATGGAAACTAGAGAAGAAGGTGACTATCTGGAAGTAGGCCATATTTCCAATAGCTACAATGCCAGAACTGGGGCTTAACCCTTGTTTTTCATAAACACTTGGATGTGGCACAAGACAAACTCACTATGACAATAGAAAGCATTCTTTTATTAGCACATCCAGAAGTTGGAAGATGGTTAAGTATATACATGAAAGATTTACATTTGCTTAGTGTATAATATGTGTATGTACTTACAGATAAGGATCCAGATTGATCAAGCAGGTTGATGGGATGGCAGTTATTATATTACGGATGCTAAGCAGATGAGCAATCCAGTGACCAGAATTAATACCCAATCATGCTCTAGTGGAAAGCCTCCAGAGATCATGAAGAAAATATTGGAAACTAGAGGCAGATAAATCCGCAGTTGGAAATGGAACAATGTACAACAGCATCCTGAATTACAAGGCTAGTGGTACAAGGATGCTTTTTGAACAGTTAGGGAATATTGGAACCTACTCAAAGTTTGAGGATGCTATTATGGGCTAAGTCTTGGTCAGATCTAACTTGAGGTGTTATTGACTAAGTATTGGTTTGAGTAGGTAGTTGGCTGTGTTTAAAAGAAAAGCCTCAGCTAGAAAGAAAATGTCAGTTATCAACATTGTGAAATCCAGTAATAGAAGCTGTGAAATCTAGGGAAGTTAATGCTTTTAATCTATGACTCTAAATTTAGCATAATATTTTATATGGAATGATATAAATTTATTGTCAGCTTTATGTTTTGTAGTTTTATTTTTAAGTAGAAATTACTGTAATAAACTATGTAAAATAGAATTATTTATAGTTTTAAAACTTACCCCGATGTGCATGGGTGTGCAGAATAGATAAAAAGAAGTGTTTATAATGGTTTGAGTTTTGTATAATGAACAGGATCTACTATATGGAAAAATGAAAGCATTACCTAGAAAACTTGTTCACTCTGCAGGCTTGTGTATTTCTCTGTATTCATGTGGCTTATTGAATGAAGATTTGTCTGTTTGATATTAATATCCAATAAATAAGAATGTTTTAGTAATAATAAATGTGCTAGCATTGTAAAATTAGTATTATACTATTATTTATGTTAATGTAATTAATCTAACTAACCTGATGAGATATGAAGTCTGTCTTCTCCCATTCTTCAGATGAGGAGAATGATAGAGATTATCTGGATTTTCAAAGCTATTTCATTGGGTCAACAAAAGATCAGAAGTCCAAAACAGTTATCCTTATTTCAGTGTCTCAACTCTAATAAATATGTCATTATTGCTTCCAATTATTCACTCACCCATCCTCCTGGTAATATGATTTCATGTTTTATATTATTGCTGTGGCAGGGAATGACATCCTAAGAAAGATAGTTTTAGAATGAAGAGAAAATACAAAGCATAGATCCCTATCAAATTTTAAAACTTATATTTTTCTCTTCACTCACTTTTAAGGGAAGCTTCATTTCTGAACAATTTATATCATCTGGCATAACCAATGTCTCTGAGAAAATTATAGACCTTTCTATTATGGATTAAAAAGTCTTTGCCATAAATCACTAAACTTATCAATTAGTGTTGGTGGTGGCTATAAGCAAATGAGCCCACTTCTAACACATAATCTAAGCCAGCCATGCACATAAAATGAAACCTATAATCAGGGCAAAGCCACTAAGCATACTATACAAGAGAAAAACACAGACAAAATTTGTCAAGCCACAGTAATCTAAGACTTCAGAGTATAAACTATTGTTTTTTATCAAAAATGCAGTTATAGCAACAAAATCAACACGATCATGTTATTTACCTGATAAACAATCTGCAGAAAAGAATAGGTAAAGGGCATTCAACCATTTCCAAAGATATCCATACATCTTCCAGATCCACCCTGTGGTGTTTGATAAGAGCAGAATCTTACTTAAGAAATAGTCTAGCTCTTTGCTCTGCAGTTCTCACTGGTATAAAATAGTGCTTGAAATTATGTTTCTGTACTGAGGCTTATTATCTCTTTTATTTTTCTGTACTTTACTTTCACCTGTAAAATACTTTTTATTGAAATCCCAAGAAAAACTTTTAATTGAAATAGGTCTGAAAAATTATATATGACTGGAAGTATCAGTTTTATGAAGTAACTTTGATGTATTCACTTTTACTTTTTGTTCCAGAGAACTCAAAATGGTTAAAAAGCTGAAGGGTCCAAGTGAGGATGCTTCAATCCCACTTGGGAGAGAGAAGAAAGGAATATCAGGGAGCAGAAGAAGGGAAAGTCATGGATATGAGAGGGGAGGGGAGGGAAAAAGAGGAACATAATCAGGTATTAGGGGAGAACAGGAGTGAAGCCCTGAAGCCAGGATAATGACTAGTAACAGGCAATCTTGGAAGGTAGGAGGTGGAGTTCTGCTAGAATGTACCAGAGACCTCTGGACTCTGGGAGTCAAGAGACTCTCATTACTCAAAGGGAGGGACTTTAGATGAAATGCCCTACAGTGGGGAGAGGGAACTTGCAGAGTTCATCTCCAGTAGAAAGACAGGGCATCAGTCAGCAAGCACTTGCGGGCATCAATAATAGTGTCTGGGTTTTGTATCTGTATATGGAATGGATCCCTAGGAGGGGTAGTCTCTGGATGATCTTTCCTTCAGACTCTGCTCCATACTTTGTCTCTGTATCTCCTTCTGTGGGTATTTTGTTCCGCTTTCTAAGAAGGACCAGAGTATCCATACTTTTTCTTCCTCCTTCTTGAGCCTAATTTGATATGTGAAATGTGTCTTTGGTATTCCAAGCTTCTGGGCAAATATACACTTATCAGTAAGTGCATACCATGTGTGTTCTTTTATGATGTGGTTTACATCACTCAGGATGATATTTTCCAGTTCCATCCATTTCCTAAGAATTTCATGAATTCATTGTTTCATGGAGTTGTATTCCATTGTGTAAATATACCATATTTTCTGTATCCATTCCTCCGTTGAGGGACATCTGGATTCTTTCCAGCTTCTGGTTATTACAAATATGGCTGTTATAAACATAGTGGAGCATGTGTCTTTATTACATGTTGGAGAATCCTCTGGGTATATGCCTAGAAGGATCACTCTCAGCCAGCCATTATACTGATCACAGGGTACCCAATGGAGGATCTAGGAAAAGGACCCAAGGAGATGAAGGGGTTTGTGGCACCATAGGAGAAACAATGATATGAGCTACCCAGCACTTCCAGAGCTCCCAGGGACAAAACCATCAACCAAAGAGCACACATGGAGTTGCCCATGGCTCCAGACACATAGGTAGCAGAGGGTGGCCTTGTTAGACACCAAAGGGAGGATATGCCCTTGGTCCTGGAAAGACTTGATGATGCAGTATAGAGGAATACCAGGAAAGGGAAGTGTGAGAGGGTTGATTGGGGAATAGGGGGAGGGGAGATGGCTTATTGAATTTTCTGGGGGGGGGGCAGGAAAGTGGACAACATTTAAAATGTAAATAAAGAATATATCTAATAAAAATAAAAAAAAATAAAGACAGGGCATCAAGTGGAAGGATGAGGTTATGATTCCACATCAAAAACTCTGTCCCACAATTGCTCATGTCTAAAAGAACTTCAGGGACAAAAAAATGGAGAAAACCCTAAGGAAAAGGAAGTCCAGTGACAGACCCAAAGTGGGATCTAGCTCAATGGGAGGCTCTAACACTACTATTGAGGCTATGGAGTGCTCACAAAAAGTGACCTCTCATGATTGCCCTCTGAAAGACACAACTAGTTGAGTTAGATGCAGATATTGATATCCAACCACTGGACAGAAGCTGCGGATTCCCTGTGGTTGAATTAGGGAAAAGCTGGAAGGAGCTGAGGAGGGGGTCTTGTAAAAGGACCAGCAGTCTCAACTATCCTGGACCCCCAAGATCTCTTAGACACTGGACCACCAACCAGACTGATATGAGGCCCCCAACACATATACAGATGGGGACTGCCATGTCTGTGCTCCTTCAGAGAAGATGCACCTAGCCCTCAAGAGACTAGATGTCCCAGGAAGTGGGGAGGTCTGGTGATGTGGGAGAGTTGGGAGTGGGGACATCGTTGTGTAGTGGGGGAAGGGACAAAGGAGAGGTATGGTATGTGCAACACTCAGAGGATGGACTGGGAGGGGGATAAAATCTGTGTTATTAAAAAATATTAAATATTGTTTTAAAAATAGAGAAGAAAAAGATAAATATAATTTTATATTCATTTAAAATATTTTTAAGATATTTGTGTCTTCATTTTTTACAGGCCAGGCTATATCATAACTATCATTGTCTATCATCCATTTGATATTTCAGATGAATATTTAGATTTGAGAGTAATGGAATGAGAAAATTTCTCAATAATTCAACATCCACCAATGAATTTTTATAGCAAAATATGCATCATACTTCATCCATATAACCACTGACAAACTACATGTTCCTAAATATCTTCTGTGCATCAGGGAATCAATTACACAATACATAATCCCATGTTGTATACTTCATGATACAAACTCCAAAATTATTATTTCCTGCCAAAATTCATAAATTTTAGCAGCTTGTTTAATAATCCCAGGAAATTCCTATAATGACGCCTGACTTAATCAAGTTTTGGGAAATCTAAAAGGTTCTTTTTTGTTTCTATAATTACATAAAAGTTTATTAATTAAGTGGATATTTTGTACACAAGTTCTATTTTTTATTATTTCCATATATTGAAATATACTTTAAGCAAATACTTAAAGAAATAGAATGAGAGCAAATGTAAACATTTTAGAGTAATTGATTTCACTTCTGGGAAATAACTTGTAAAATTATTTCATAAACTCAAACTCTAATCCTACCCACATACACACATGCGGATAGACATTCCAATATTGACTGAAGTTAGGGGTCCTCTATGATTGAATTATGGGAAGGACTGGAAAAACTGAAGAGGAGAGTGACCCCAGACCCCATAGGAAGACCATCATTCTCTTCTAACCCAGACCCTAGGAGCTCTCAGAGACCTAGCCACCAAGCAGGCAGTTTCACAGGCACATATATAACAAAGGTTTGCCTAGTCAGGCTTCATCCTAGAGAGACTTGAGGCCCCAGGGAAGGAGGAGGGCTGGGTGGGGGGTAGTACCTGCTCAGAGCCAGGGGGTGGAGGAATGGGATGAGGAACTGTGGGAGGGGGAACCTAGAGGAGGAGCAAGAACTGGAATGTAAATAAATAAAATAATAAAAAACAATATTTTTAAATCGTGACTCAGATAATTTAGAAGCAGCATATAATTTATTCTGTAGACTAGAGAGAACTGTGTGAGGTGGCCACAAGTGATCATGACGCATGACTGCCACGTTGGCTGTGAGCATTTACTGTCCTGGATTTTCACCTAGTTTGACTTAAATCTCATTTCTCTTCACTGCTGTATACTGTTATCAAAGCACCACTCAGTTCTGAGCATTCTAATTGTCTATCACTTTTTAGCAGAGTATTCTGAGGTCTATCCTTTGCCAGCCTTTCCTCCAATAGGGTTAGTTTCTCCATTCTTTGCTCACATTTTACATCGTTTCCTCCTACATCACTAAGCACTATGCCTACTGACATATGGTTAATCTAGAGGTTTTCACATTGAAATCTACAAGCCCTGTGTACCTGTTACTAAGGACTTGGTATAGGAAAAGTATTTACTTGGTTTTTGCAACTCTGTGCCTTTAAATTAACAAATATGAAATTATATGAATAAGTACTTGAAGTATACATTTCTATTTTCATAGTTTTGCTATGTCATCATTAGTGTGAATATATCCTTTAAGCGAAGGCCGTGAAATCCATTCATTGTGAAGGCTCCATGACAGTTCTAATACGTTTTCATATCTGCCTTTTCTGAAGTACTACAATGTTTATACCACATCAAATCATCATGTATGCGTATAACATGTGATCAGAGGACATATATTCAGGTTCTGGGAGGTTATAAGGACTAGACCTTATTTTCTCAAGAAGTATGCTAAACCCAAGACATTTTTAAGTGTAAGACAAAAGATTGCTATATACATTGTGCACAATATGCAAATTCACTGTGAATTTATCATACTAAGCCCCTACAATTGAAGTTTCTCTTATTTCTAAGGGACTGAATGATTAAAAGAAAATATTTTCTTTATTTATTTATTTATTCATATTAGATCATGTCTTAGGATTTCCATTGCTGTGAAGAGACACCATGATGAAGGCAACTCTTATAAAGGACCACTATAATTGGGACTAGCTTGTAGGTTCTGAGGCTCTGTTCATTATCATTAAGGCAGGAGCATGGTAGCATCCAGGCATCATGATGGGAGGAGATCTACGTCTTGTTCCAAAGGCAAACAGAAGACTGTCTTCCAAACAGCTAAGAGGAGGATCTCAAAGCCCCCACACACAGTGACACAGTTCCTCCAACATGGCTTTTCTTACTCCTACAAGGAAACATTTCCTAGTAGTGCTACACCCTGGGTTATGCATATTCCAAACTCCACATTCCACTCCCTGGCCTTCATAGACCTGTTCAAACACATGTGTATGTATGCGCCATGTTTATAGCATAATGCAAAGTACATTTAGTCTAACTTCAAAGTCTCAGTAGTCTATAACAGTCTCAACAATGATAAAAGTTCAAAGTTCCAAGTCTCTTCTGAGATTCATTCAATCACTTCCCTGTAATCCCCAATAATACTAAAATCAAAAAACAGATCACTTACCTCAAATATCACAGGGCATGAGTTATCATTCCAAAACATTATAGTGAGAAAATACTGTACCAAACAAGACCAAAATCAAGCTGGGCAAACTCCAAATTCTGCAACTCCATGTCTGATGTCAAGGCACTATTTAAATCTACAAATGCTTACATAATTGTTGACTTCTGTTGGAAAAATCAGGCATTTAGCATCAAAAATTTGTTATATTGAGCTGGTTCCACTCCCTATTGGCAGCTTTCCTTGGATGGTATCCCATAGCTGTACCATCCCAAACATCTTGAGATCTCCAAGGCAAATGAAACTTTACAGCTTTTTGTTCCAACGTCTGGGATCCACATATGATCATCTGGGTTCCTATAAAGGACTTGAGTCACTTCTCCAGCTCCGTCCTTTGTAGAACTCATGGCTCTGGTTGACTCTACTCCATTGCTGCTGTGTTCTGGGTGATCATCCCATGGTAAAATCTCTAATTCGCTGGAGTCTTCAACTGAAACTAGGCTTCACCAATAGCCTCTCATAGTCTCTCTTCATGGTGTCAACCTTCAACTTCTTTGTATAACCTCTTCATTCCTGGGCCATCAACTGCAAATGGGGCTGCATCTTCACCAATGGCGTTCTCTGGCCTGACACAGTGACAATCTTCAGCTGCTGTCATTGACTCCTTCATGCCTTCAAAACTACTACAACATGCGTGATTCTTACACATTATCAAGTACAGCTGAAGAATGCGGTACAACCTTGACTATCTCTGGAACACAGCTTCTTTGTGGTTTCAAAAAATACTTCCCAGATGATTCCATCTTAGTGATGCTGGTCTCTTCTTAACCTTGTTTATTTCTTATCTCCAGCTAACCAACATCAATTATCCAAGTAGTCCACTCTATTCTTGACTCTAAAGCCAGAGCCGCCTGACTGAAGCTGCTGAGTTCTGCTTGCTGGAACTGGAACGTGGCTCCCTTTTGTTATTACCTGCTTTATTGCCTAAGCTTGGCTGTCCTGGAATTGCTCTGTAAACTGAACTTGAACTCAGACCTGTATGCCTCTGTCTCCTGACTTCTAGCATTAAAGACATGTACCACCATGTCTGGATTTAAACTTTTCTTTAGTGCAAGGAGATAAGGATGGGTCAATTTGCATTCTTCTGCATGTTGACCTCCAGCTGAGCCAGCACCATTTGTTGAAAAGGCTATCTTTTTTCCACTGGATGGTTTTAGCTCCTTTGTCAAAGATCAAGTGACCATAGGAGTGTGGATTCATTTCTGGGTCTTCAATTCTGTTCCATTGATCTACATGTCTGTTACTGTACCAATACCATGCAGTTTTTAACACTATTGCTCTGTAGTACAGCTTGAGGTCCGGGATACTGATTCCCCCAGAGGTTCTTTTACTCTTGAGAATAGTTTTAGCTATTCTGGGTTTTCTGTTGTTCCAGATGAATTTTTGAATTGCTCTTTCTAACTCTATGAAGAATTGAGTTGGGATTTTGATGGGGATTGCATTGAATCTGTGTATTACTTTTGGTAAGATGCTCATTTTTACTATATTAATCCTGCCAATCCATGAGCATGGCAGATTTTTCCATCTTCCGAGGTCTTCTTCAATTTCTTTCTTCAGAGACTTGAAGTTCTTGTCATACAGATCTTTCACTTGTTTGGTTAGCGTCACGCCAAGATACTTAATATGGTTTGTGGCTATCGTAAAGGGTATTATTTCTCTTACTTCTTTCTCAGCCTGCTTATCCTTTGAGTATATCTCCTTGCACTAAGCTCAATTCTAAGTGGATCAAAGATCTCCACATAAAACCAGACACACTGAAACTAATAGAAGGGAAACTAGGGAAGAACCTTGAACATATGGGCACAGGGGAGAATTTCCTGAACAGAACTCCAATAGCTTATGCTCTAAGATCAAGAATAGACAAATGGGACCTCATTAAATTACAAAGTTTTTGCAAGGCAAAAGACACCGTCAAAAAGACAAAGCGGCAACCAACTAACTGGGAAATGATCTTTACCAACCTTACATCCGACAGAGGGCTAATATCCAAGATATACAAAGAACTCAAGAAGTTAAACTCCAGAGAGGCAAGTAACCCTATTAAAAAATGGGGTACAGAGCTCCACAAAGAGTTCTCACCTGAAGAATATCTAATGGCTGAGAAGCACCTAAAGAGATGTTCATCATCCTTAGTCATTAGGGAAATGCAAATCAAAACAACCCTGAGATTCCATCTCACACCAGTCAGGATGGCTAAGATCAAAAACACAGGAGACAGCAGTTGTTGGCGAGGATGTGGAGAAAGAGGAACACTCCTCCACTGCTGGTGGAATTGCAGGCTGGTACAACCACTCTGGAAAGCAGTCTGGCGGCTCCTCAGAAAACTGGGCATGACACTTCCGGAGGATCCGGCTATACCACTCCTGGGCATATACCCAGAGACTTTACCTGCATGCAATAAGGACACATGCTCCACTATATTCATAGCAGCCTTATTTATAATAGCCAGAAGCTGGAAAGAACCCAGATGTCCCTCAACGGAGGAATGGATTCAGAAGATGTGGTATATTTACACAATGGAATACTACTCTGCAATTAAAAACAATGAATTCACGAAATTCCTAGGCAAATGGTCAGAACTTGAAAATATCATCCTTAGTGAGGTAACCCAATCACAAAAGATCACACATGGTATGAAGTCACTGATAAGGGGATATTGACCCAGAATCTCAGAATACCCTAGACACAATCAGCATATCAATAGATTTCTAAAAAGATGGAAGGAGAGACCCCTGGTCCTGGAAAGACTGGATGTAGGGGAACGCCAGGACAGAGTAATGAGAGGGGGTTGAACGGAGAAAAGAGGGAGGGAAGGGGGCTTATGGGACTTTCGGGGAGGGAGGAAACGGGAAAGGGGAAGTGATTTGGAATGTAAATTAAAAAAATAAAATAAAATTAAATTAAAAAAAAAAAAAAAAAAAAAAAAAAAAAAAAACTTTTCTTTAACTAGAACTTGCTCTGTAACAGGCTGACCTTGAACTTAGAGGTCTCCTTGGGTCTATCTCTTGGGATTAAAGGCATGTACTATCATAGCTGGACCTAAGCTTTTCATGGTCAATATTCCTTAAGACACAGATCAAAAGCCTTTGTTCTCCATTTCTGGTTTGCACTTTATTCCAGATTAAAGTCCAAAAGGAAACAATAACCAAGTAGACAATAAGTTTAGCTAGTTGAGATCTTGCTCCAAAGTCAAAACTCTCTTAATCTGTGTTTCTCCTAGAACACGTGATTTAGCTCCAATATACTTTCTGGTGCCTTTTTTATTATTTGAGATATACATTTTGCATATTTCCTTTCTAAACTTGCTGTGCTTTATCGAAACACTCCTCATAAGACTGAACCACAGAATGAAGTCTAAACTAGACCTTTTGGAATTTCTTTGGTCAATGCAATTAATCTGAATCTTTTCATTTTAGCCGCAGGCAAACTCTTCAGACAAGGGCAAAAAGCAAACACATTTTTCACTGAAATATCACAAGAACAGCCTGTAGGTCACATACTAAATTTTTCCTCCTCTGAAACTTCTTGAATCTGACCCCCAGTGTTCAAATCACCCTCAACACCAATGTCTTCCATGTTCCTACTAGCATGGCTCATTTAGGCCCAATTAATAAAGCATTCCATTGCTTTCCAAATCCAAAGTCCCCAAATCTACATTCTTCCAAACAAAAATGTGATCAAGCCTATCACAGTAGTACCCCAGTCCCTAGTACAAACTTCTGTTTTAGTTAGGGTTTCCATTGCTATAAAGAGACACCATGGGAAAAGCAACTCTTATGAAGGATAATTTTAATTGGGGTTAGCTTACAGGTTCAGAGGTTGAGTCCACTGTTATCAATGCAGGAGCATGGCACTATCCAGGTATGCATGATATTATCCAGGTACGCATGGCACTGGAGATGCTTAGAATTCTACATCTTGTTTCAATGGCAAACAGAAGAAGACTGATTTCCAGACAGCTAGGAAGAGGGTCTCAAAGCACATACCCACGTCAGCACATTTCTGCCAACAAGGACACTCTTCCTAATAGTGCCAAGCATATTCAAACCACCACACATCCAAATCATAGCCTTCTCTTTTCTTTTCTCCCATTCCCACCCTCACAATCCCCCTCCCTGGTTTCACCCTCCCCTTATTCTCTTAGAAGTGAATACAACCCAAGCATAACAATCTTTCCCTGGCACATCAAGTTATAGCAGGACTATTGCATCATCTTCCTTGGAGGCCAGACAAAGCAGTATAGCTATGGAGAAGGGATCCAAAGGGGATCAACATAGTCACCCCCATGAGCTCAGATTGCTAGGGGACCCAATTGTAGACCTTGCTGCACATTTGCTACATATATGATTAGGGGTGGTAGGTCCAGCTCATGTATGCTCTTTGGGTGCTGATTCAATCTCTGTGAGTTGACTCTGTAGGTCTTCCTGTGATGTTATTTATACTAAAAATATGTGCTTTTTTTTTCCAAAAATCTCTGGCTTTTAACTTTTAATACTGCTTTCAATTTATTATGTTTATTTGACATAAGTTTGAAACATTGCTAATTTTCTGCTTATATAGTGTTTATTTTGTTGATAAATGATCAACATGCCAGCCACTATTTAATCAGGAATTTATAAAGCTTCCCACCTGACAAATTAATATTTAAAAGGTATAATCTTTACATCACAATGATATAAAGTAATACATTTACAACCCCTTCTGTTCCCTATAGTTTCAGGCTTTTGATTACTTTTAATCTAATACTAAATTCAAAGTTGAGGAAACAGTTCCATGCTCATACTGGAGGACATTTTCACTTTCAGAAGAACTGATCAATTCAGGTCTGAAGGTAAAGACAAGAGGGAAATCTGTTCAATTTAAAGTAGAAACAAAACCAATTTTATGTGTCTTTTTTTCCTTACTATAATTTCAGCACTTGGGATTTGAAATAAATATGATGTAGCACTAACACATTAATATATTTATTCTTATAGTTATGTCAAATTAAATTGATAGCATCTGCATTTTATCAGAGGTTTTTGTGGCTAGCATAATAAGACTTAAATAAAAAAATTACTTATCATATGAGCAGATAATCTTAGAGATTCAGATAATGTATAAGAATGTGCACAATTTGCTTGTGAATGTGTGTGTGTATATGTGTGTGTGCATGTGTGTTTATGAGGAGTAAGAGAAAGCGAGAGAGAAAGAGAGAGGGGGGATATTAGTTGATATTGCTTTAACAGTCATTTACATAGGTCTTTGGGTAGTATTGAAGATAGGAGAGCTTGAGAGATGATCTTATTAGACCTTTCTGTATCTACATTATTTTCCTGTATGTGTATACTTGTGTCCTAATTTTCAATTTTAAACATATGTAACATGTAATCATTTAATATATACCCTATTCATTATTCATTTTCCTTTATTTATTTATATCTTGATAAATAACCTCCTATAGCCCCGAAAGTCCTTGATATGTACCCATGATTGATACTCTTGAAATTCTAAATGCTGTGATTAATGGTGATCACTACCATGCTCAATTTACACAGTACTGGGGATTGAACCCAGGGTTTTATGTATGTTAGAATAGTTCTCAATCAACAGATAAGCTACCAGGTGAGTACCAAAGTGGTAGTTACTGGTATTCATTCTCGTCTACACTGAGAACATTGAAGATGTGCATAGTCAAGAGCCTGTTATTACAACTCGACAAAGCTTTCGTAGAGGTATTGCTTTAAAAGTTATTTAAATGGGTCTTTTGGTAATATTGAAAATGGTAGAGTTTGAGAGTTGATCTTATTAGACCCAAGTAATGATTTTCATTTAAAATTTTTTTGAAATTAAAATATAATTATATCATGGCCTATTTCCAATTGAGATCACATTTTGAGAATCTGATTTCTAGAACTTCAGCATCAGAACTTTTGTGGAATATAGTTCAACCTACAAAGAATTTTAACACTGTTCTGTTTTAATTATCACAGTGAAGTTATGTCACTACTTACAGAATCCTTACCAGAATATTTTGGGAACTGATTTCTCAAGTCAAATTAAATGCCCATTGTATATGTAGGACTCTTTAGACTTCACAGCAGGCAGAGTATGGATGCACATATGGCTATAACCATGTCCATTCTCACATTTTTAAGCTAAGATTCTGATATCCAAATATGTAGAGCCATATGATCCTTCTGGTTATACAATAAACATACTTAAATTGTATTTCTCTAAAAACCCAAATATGACCCATTACATTTACAAGCTATTTCCAAAGCAGACCTATTCTAAGAATTAGGTATGAATATTCACAATATCACCCTCCCCTATATGTAAATGTACTATTTTATATAACTTTTGATTATGTCTCATGCCTTCCTTTTCTCTCTAAACCTAGACTGGAAATACCATAATTGGGACAACCTTATGCTTATCTCACATTTATGTCTAGTGGAAACAGTAAATGTCTGTTCTTGAGGTACAACCTGTATCTGTATCCATACTTTATCTAGTATTTTATTTTTTTCACATTTGAATTAAATTACTTATGGTACACTGTCATATGAAATTTACCCACTTCCTTTTGTTAATATATTTGCAAGGATAGTTTGGCTTTACCCAGATATATTTCCTCTTGTTTAAGATATGTCATCTAATATAAGACAACAACAAAATATAAAGAAACACAATCACTTATTACATTTATTTATTTTTTTGTGTGTGTGTGACTTGTGTGCAGATATGTCACAGCACAAGTATGGTAGTCAGAGAACAACCTGGAGGACTTGGCGCTTTCTTTCCTCTCTATGGGCCCAAGGATCAAATTCACATGTGCAAACTTGGTGGAAGTGAGGTCACCCATGGCATGCTCTTGCCAGCCCCATAATTACTCTTTTATTGAAGCCAAATAAATTTGATCTATCTTATGTATTATTTCTGCTTTATGATCATCCAAGGGCGATGATAAGCAATAAAGACCAGCAAGTCATATCATCCAGTGTCTCTTTGTGATGTTCAGTGACTGTGTGACACTAAGATTTATTTCATTGGCATTATTAACTTGAATTCACAGCATACTGATCTTTAGAAAATTTTAATTTTATTAGGTGTAGTTTCTATGTTTTAAACATTTAGCCATTGTCATTAGAATAAATACTTGGCAATGCTAAATAAATCTTTATCCTACATATTTGCTCACTGGACAATTATTTACTTAGTTGTTATTAATTAAGACTGTTATATAATTATTTATATTTATATATATAAGTATGTGAACACATTATGTTTATGTTGTTAATTGTCTGAAAACTCCCCCTTCACTAGAAAATTAGCTGAAGATGTTGTTTGATAGCTGGTTTCACAAATCAGGACTCTTCCTTAATGGACAATTTGTACTTGAAGTGTTTTGGCTTCATGTTTCTCAAAGTGAAACAAACAAACAAGCCAACAAAACACACAAAAAAAACCTTTTCTTTGCTAAGTCTTGTACATAATAAGACAGAAATTTGTAAACTCAAAAAATTAAAATGAATTCAAGAAAATACTTGGTACTTTATAAACATTAAATAAACTATAATATTAAATATCGAAACAACAAATATGCTGAATAAAATAGGTGGTCAGGAAAATGGAACAGAAGAACAAATTCAGTCCTCAGATATGTATAGAAGGATTCTGCCTAGAAGTTATTTAAACCTAATTTTTTCCTTAAAAATCTTTTTGAAGAAAGAGATTAGGAGAGAGAGAGAAATGGAGATGGAGATAAAACATGAAATATGGTGAACAGAGGGAAGGGGAGTATCTGTGAGGAGTTGGAGTAATAGAAAAATATGAGTAAAATACAGAAAATATAAAAATTTAACTCCAAGTAAACTAATAGCTTCTTTCAAGTATCAATTTCAGAATTTCATAGTTACTATAATTCTCACAGAATTTTCATCAAAACCAGACTTTTTAGAATGGTCAGTTCCAATATTCCTAACTACTATTTATCTTATTTCTACTTTTACTCTTGACTCATTTTTATCAAGTACATGCTGTATGAAATAATCAAATATCCAAAGGTTTTCCTAAAATTGATCATCACTCATCATTCTTAAAAACCACAAGGCTGTTTCTCTGTCTTTCATTCAGAGATGTCCTTTAATTATATTTCATTCACTTCATCTATCTTTAGTCATAGAAAAAATTATCCAGAAATATTTACCTCATCCAAATCTAACATATTTTATTATGTTTTATGAATAAAATTTAGTATCAGAAGATATATACTCTTAAATATAGATTAATAAATTTTGACCCTTGTGTGGATTTACAGGCAACTACTGTTTGATTTCTGTCATTATGAATTGGAAATGATGAGATAATGGCTTTGTCCTGGTGAAAATGAGAACTTTGTAAAAATATTTGGCACTGTTCACATTACATAAAATGAGAGGGAATCCTTTGTAAGAAAAGAAAATGCTAACATGTCAAAATGAAGCAAAGAGCTTCAAATCACATCTTCTCCATTTTCTTATGAAGATAAAAGATGACCTGGTATTCAAATAGATGTTCTGAAATAGATTGATAATTATGGGCTATGACACAATGACATAAGAATTTGCTAGACTCAGTGAATTTTTGTTCCTTTTGATGACTAACCATTTCTCTTCTGTGGTGGTAGTAAGAATGCCCCCCATAGTCTCATACATTTGAAAGTTTATCAACAAGGAGTGGCAATACTAGAGAAGTCATAGGAAGTATGGCCTTGTTGAATAGGTGGCCTTATTAGAAAAGGTTGGGCTTCAATGTTTCAAAAACTAAATCCAAGTGTACTGTCTTCCCTTTCCTACTGCCTGTGGATGAGGGTGTATCTCTGAGCTACTTTTCCAACACACTGCCTGTCTATGTGTTGCCATACTCCTTGGTGTAATGATATTAAACTAAACTTCTAAATTAGAATGTTTTATTTTATGAGAGCTATTGTGGTTATGGTGTCTCTTCATAGTAATAGAAGACTGACTAAAACAGCTTCATCAGAAGCTGACAAATGCTCACTACTATCCTTAAGCAAACCTCTTCTTACTTATCACAATATCTGTCTAATATGTTTGTTTGTTTGTTTGTTTGTTTGAAGGGATATATTAGTTAGAAATTTGATTCTAGGTTTTGCAGATGCCACTGCCGCTTTTCGCTGCTTGCTGCAGCCATGGTCAATCATACTGTGTTCTTTGACATTAAAGCCAATGACAAGCCCTTGGGTCTCATCTCCTTTGAGCTGTTTGTAGACAAATTTCCAAAGACAGCACTGGAGAGAAAGGATTTGGGTATAAGGGTTCCTCCTTTCACAGAATTATTTCAGGATTCATGTGCTAGGGTGGTGACATCACATGCCACAATGGCACTGGCAGCAGGTCCAACTATGGAGAGAAATTTAAAGATGAGAACTTCATCCTGAAGCATACAGGTCATGGCATCTTGTCCATGGCAATGCTGGACCAAAGAGAAATGGTTCCCAGTTTTTTATCTGCACTGCCAAAACTGAACGGCTCGATAGCAAGCATGTGGTCTCTGGGAAGGTGAAAGAAGGCGTGCATATTGTAGAAGCCATGGAGCGAGATGGGTCCAGGAATGCCAAGACCAGTAAGAAGATCACCATTTCTGACTGTGGACAACTCTAATTTCTTTTGACTTGTGGGCATTTTATCCATCAAATCATTCCTTCTGTAGCTCAGGAGAGTGCCCCCACTCCATCTGCTCACAATACCCTGTAATATCTGCTCTCACTGAAATTCTTTGAGTTGCATATTTTCCTCACTCCCCTTCAAGTCTAGCTGGATTGCAAAGTTAAGTTTATGATTATGAATAAAAACTAAATAAAGAAAAAAATTTGATTCTATATACTGGACTTTCAATAAGAAATACTCGTGAAATAGTTCATTTTGCTTTCTTTTGTTTTGTTGAAGATTTCTTTGGTTCAGTCACATGGCATACCCATGAGGACTGTAGCAGCATATATGATTCTCTTAAATAAATATAACGGAACAGTTGAGCGTCTGGTTGATTTTATTTCCTAATACCTCTCATTTGATTTCACTTGTTAAACCAGACTTCTCATCAGAACATTACAATGCTCTCACAGCAAGCAATGTCCTCTAGGCCTGTTGGCCTGACTCCAATAAACGAATTACTTCTCTACTTAAAATTCTCTAATGCCATCTCTATGTTCAAATGGTAGCATATTAGTAAACACAATCCATATGATTCAGAACCACCAGCTTCACATAGCCTCAATCTGCACTTGCTCCGTCTGCTGCTCTGTTCTATCATTGGCACTGGGCTTCTATCATTTATGTAATGGAGCTTTTGGATATATTCATATTTTCTGCACCGCCCAACTGTAGCTAGAATGTCCCGAAAAAATTGACATCTGAAAAATTCCATGACAAAGCAAAAAGAAATTGGGAATACACACCCAGTTTCTTTAAACAAAAAAAAAAAGTTAAATAAATCTAATCACTGGAACAATGGCTAGGTTAATCCAGAATGCATGAACTATCCAAACATGACAAGTGGATTATTAAAATATTAAAATACCCACATTTTGGTGGAGACTTAAGATGTTTTTAGGATATAGGATGGAATACCTTGAGTATGACATATCATGCATAAGAAAAGACTACTCGGCAAATGAGCCTGAATGTTTATTCTTTACGACACAAAAGTTCATTGCAATCATTTGTCTAGCATGTGAGTTACTAGTACTAAAATCTTATGTTAATGGCCCACTTCCTGCTTGCCATGGAAATGTATTTTTTCTATTAAAGTGTCCTGTTTTTTCCCATAGCTCTTCGCTTCTGCTTAACTTTTTGATCTAAAACACAAGAGCCTCAAACCTCTGTGTAGGTGTCCATCAAAGGACAACAAAGCTAATAATCTAAGCCGAAAAAACCTTCAGAATCCCAGTATATGTTCTGAATAATTCATAATCTCACACAAATATTGGACATGAAGAGCAGAAAGCAAAACAGATGAATAGACATTGTGTAATAGATGTGCATGCAATGAATTGTAACTATTTTAAAAACAAAATTTCACAAGCTCTTGTGTACAAACAGATATTTGCCCACAGTTACATCTAGGTTAGGGCTACTAAAAGTTTTGATGGGCTTTTCATGTTGTTTGAGGTTGGCATGATTTTTTAAAAATAAGGATGGCAAAATTTAGTGATAACCTTAATATTTCTTATACTTTCCCAGTAGTTCAATTCTTTCATGATAAATATTTACTTTAAATTTTTTACTATTTAGATTTATATATTGGATATTTACATATCAACTTTTACTTATATAAGTATGGCAACATTAAACATCAAGAATTAAACAATCAAGTCATACATATCTATAAAAAGGGAAATTATATTGTATCATTGTAGTACACAACCTTGTAACAATGTATAGTGACATTATATATTAAATGTACTTTTGTGTTGTAATAAACTCTTTTCACATTAAGTAGGTGTAGGTGAGATGCACGTGGAGGTCAGTAGAAAAACCTCACAAAGGTCCTCAGACACATCCCTTTGTGGAGAAGCCTTACTATCCCAGTATCTCTTAGATTCTGAAAGACTAGAACTTTTACTGACTCTCAGAGACAGAGTTAATAAGACATCTTGGAGTCACTTAAGTCTGATATTCTATTGTGGGCTGCAGCAGTTTATTACCTTTCTACAAAAGAGCAATGTGTCTACCATCTTACTTGCCTTGAATTTCACATGTAACCAACTCTTATACCTTAAGCTAATGCATAGCTCTAACTCAAATTATATCCTCTTACATACCTTTGATCCAGAGAACATTGTATGTGTGATGGTGTAGGCACCAGAGAAAGCCTTAAGTGAGAAAATTCTTGAATAATTACATATTGTTGCAGTGGGCACGGACATGTTAAGGTCTACAAGGGTTCAGGAACATGAACAACAATCAAAATGTCCCAAATAGGGATTAAGCTTGGAGAGAAGACAAAACTTTCCTTGGATATCTGAGTATGTATGAGGGACCAATGTTTAATAAAAGCTAGCAATTTCAAATTTTTCTCTCCTGGGCTTTTAGAGCCTGAGAGTGTTTGTTATAGAAACTTCTATACTATATTATAAGTAACTAATTCTTACCCCTATAGTGTACCTAAAATGATACACTGAGATTTTGGGTTGCTGGCATAGCAAGCATGTCTCTATTAGAGCACAAGGAGTAGGCATTTCTGAATGTCTGAAATTAGTGTTAGCATTCAAAATGACACATGCAAACTATTGTTTGAAATGAGTTGTATCATTGATCTGAAACTAACAAGTACACGCCTAGGCTAGTCCAATAAATTCCTCAGCTGTACCTGCCTCTATCTCCCAGCTTTTGTGAGAGACCTAAAGGTCCAAGTTTAGGAAGTTATAAAACTGATGCAAGCACTTTATCAAACAACCAAACTCCTATCCCTGGCTATTTTTTTTTTGTATTGTTTTTTCATTGCTTCTAAAATGTCTCTATTTTGAAATTCACTGTATGCAAGTATCTAATACAATAAAAATCTAATTGGTGTTTTTTTTAAATCAACATCTTTCTCATTTAGTGACTTTTAAATGGACATTTTTTTAAAATTCATTTATTATGTATACAGCGTTCTGCCTGCATGTATGCCTGCAGCCCAGAAGAGGGCACAAGATCTCATTTTAGATAGGTATGAGCCATTATGTAGTTGCTGGGAATTGAACTCAGGACCTCTGGAAGAGCAGACAGTACCCTGAACCTCTGAGCCTTCTCTCTAGCCCTAAATGGACAATTTTTAGTAAAATTCTCTGCTTCATGTAAATTTTTGGATAATAAAAATATTCATTTATTTAAAAATAAAAACACAAAAATAATAATAAATAAAGGTATACCTCATTAATTTACATTTTTATTAATTTTAGTTTTATTGACCTAGGCTAGAATGTTCTTATAGTATATAATATAATAATTTGATAAAAACATACATTATAAAATGATTAAATTAAGAAAATCAATATGTGTAAAACATGAAAATTTAAATTATGTGAATGGTGAGAAATGTTAACACGTATTCTAAATTGGAAAGAAGCATCGTTCTTAACTATTAAGTTCTTACACTGTTCTGATGTGTTCTTTCTTATGGGAATTTTGACCTGGAATATTCCTCTATTTCTCACCCTCATTTCTGGTACAACTTCTTTATTTTGAGTGTTTTCAACACTTTGAATTTCACACACAAGTAAAGCCATGCAATAATTTTTACTATTTCTAATTTATTGTACTCAGTGTAATATCTCTGGGTTCAACCATCACATTGAAATTCTGGTTTTCAATGACGAGTAGTGAGATTTTGTCTTATCAAGATACTGCTTGCTTGTATTCATTCATTGGCGTGTGTTTAAAGCGATTTCAAACCTAGCTACAGTGAGTAATGTAGCTGATACAGATGAAACTGTACTTGCTGTTATGTTCATCAATTCTTTAGAAATTCTCAGAATGTATATGAAAAATCTATTTTCAAAAAAAAAAGAATTTGCTTTTCCAACATAATTGTTAATATGTGTTATCATCTGTCTTTTGAAGTATTTTGATGAAGTCTAACATTGGCACTTTTCACCTATCTCAGAGAGGTTCTATGTCTCCTTGACCAGTGTCTCTTTAGCCCTTCAGTCAATTTTTTGTTCGGTCACTTTTTAATGGGTTCACATCTTAATGCAGCTTGTTTAGTAAGGCCTTAAGTAATGTTTCCAATGCAGGACTGAATATTAGTCATTGTAATATGTGTTGCTAATATAATTAGTTATAAAGAAATTTCTCTTTGCTCCTGAAAATTTTTTATATTTTTAAGTTTATGAAACTTTAGGATGGAAGAAGTTGGAAAAAAAAAAGATCTTCCAATCTGAAGAATTTTTGTATAGCTTTTTATCCCAGAAATGGTAATTTTTTCATATCCTTGTGAGTTTTTTTTCTTGTTCCCAACAGTAATTATTTTATGTTCCTCAGAATTAAGTCTATATCCCCTTATATCTGATGGGTTTCTCTATACCTGTTACAAAACCAAGAGCAGAAGAGGCTAGGGTGCCCACTCTAGAATATGAATCAGTTGCTTCACTGTCCTCAGAGGGAAACAGAGGTCCAAGTCCTGGTACAGAACAAGTACATAGGAACCTTTAGACCAATAGATAAGGGAAGTGTGGAATCTATCAGCTGGGAGACTCTAAAAAACCCAAACTGTCTGTCAGCTATCTCCTGGTTCTGCAGTCCTCTGCTGAAGCCTTCATCAATGCTGGTTGATAAAAGGCATTTTCACCATGCAATGAACTCATTTGTTTGCTTGTTTGTTTGTTTGTTTTCTTCTAGTTCTTCAGCTGATGGAGAAACAGGACTCCGTGCTAACGCATACTAAAAAAGGTTGTCAGCAGAATACTTACTATATGTTCAAAACACAACAGCTATTATTAGCTCACTTTTGCAAATGATCTTTCATAGATTCAGTGAGGCTTACTCTACTTAATCTTACAAATGATAAAAGGCAAGACAAGATACAATATATAAGCAAGTGCTTGTTACACTCCAGTCATTCCTTCTTACCACAATGATCCCAATGTGTTTATGTATAATTGGTACTGTGCTGTAAAATGAGCTGTCCCTGAAATTTCAGGTGGAAGTAAGTACATTTCACTCTTTAGACTTTCATGTTTACATTTAAATATTTATGTACTGTAGATAATGTAATTATGTTTCAGAATATATTGCTTTAATTTATAGAGAAGTAGTTTCTTTGTAAGTAGCATTAAAAAACTTGTTAACGGTGAGATTTCCTTGTAATACACACACACACACACACACACACACACACAATGTTTATAATATATTAAACAATGAAGAAATAGTGCCATCTTCTGTCCATGTTTTATTCAACAGTTGTCAGTGAAGAAAGATTGAGTTAATGTCGATGAGGGGGGGAAAAAACCCTCAAGCAATTTAAAGACTTTATGATCACGCATTATGTGATACATTTCTGAACACTTGCAAAGAGGCTAATTATTTGAAAGGCCTCTAGGGGCAATGGCAAGTTTAGAAGTTCCGTGTGATTAATTATCCAAAACCTTCGAATATCCAAACAATTGAAAGAAAAAGAAGGAAGCACAGGAGGCAAGTGAGCGACTGGCAGAAAGAGCTGGAAAGTGTATGCAGCCACTTGATGTTAGGAGAGTTGACCCAAACCAGGGGCTGTCGGAGGGCTTTTGTTGGTTGGTTTGCTGTATGATTGGGTTCTCCTCTATTTATTTATCATTTCATAAAACTAGGCTTGTACATGGAAAAATTTCATTCACCCATTTGTCAGAGACAAGGATGTAAACTAGAGAAGGATAGTGTTAGGGTGATTCTATGTTTCAGCATTAATAAACATGATTCATTTATATGTGTGTTGTATTTCATAGACTTCACATTTTAGTCAAAGATTGTAACTAATGTATTATATACATTCAAAATTATTCTTAGGTAGGAAGACATAATTCCTAAGATTGACACTAATTAGTATATTATGGAGTCTAAAACAAAAACAAAAGAGTAACAAAAGAGATGTTTATCGAAATGTATTCAATAATGCTCACCATGAAAACATTTTAAAAGTAAGGAACCACACGGTAGAACTAGAAAATTAATGAGAAATTGTAAATTGAAGTGCTCTCAATCATGACTATACTTATACAAAAATAAGGGTGCATATTAGAGACATTTTTATTCCAACCCAACTCTAGCTATCTTCTCAGGAGCTTCAATGTGGTATGTGATTGTTTTATGTATTTGGATACAAAGTCTTGACATGTGTGGGTGAAACTACGAGTGTCCAGAAGTTACAGTTTATCTTCTCATAAAACAGAAAGGGGCAGACTCTTAATTTCCTGTTCAATATTTTATATTTACTTATTTGGCATAATATAATTTTCTTAAGACATATTCTAATGATTTATAGTAGTTTCATTGATCATCCCAAAAACATTAATTTCTATTCTTTGAAGAATCTGCCCAATGTTTGGTTACAATGAAAAATATATTTCATTTTATTTAGATTGTTGATTTTGTATAGTAAGTTGATTTGTCAGGTAAATCATTTAATTAACACAAAATTAATGAAATATGTGTATGTGAAACATGCTGAATATCTGAGGTCAGGTAACTTCCTTTACAAATATATTTCATTTTATTTAGATTGTTAATTTTGTGTAATAAGTTGGTTTGGCAGATAAATCATGAAATTTACACAAAATTAATGAAATACCAGTATGTGAAACATGCTAAATATCTATGGTCAGGAACATTCCTTTGTCATTACATTTTTCAATTAACTTCTAATATGTCCTAGTGATGGTTCAGAGACAGTTCCAAATGTTTGTTGAAACCTAGGTCCTCTTCAGCTTATCTCATGATACACTGACTGGAAGATAAAAAGGACTCAATGCATCTGGATGTAAAGTGAATAAATAAATACATTAGTGAAAAATAAGGACTCACAGGAAAATATTCACAATTTCTGGTATGTTGTTTAGTCATCTCAAAAAGTGGTAAATTAGAAATAATATTAGGTATGTGTATGTATGTGAATGTGTATGTGACACATATACACAAACACACACTCATGGAGCTAGATGTGTAATTGTTGAAATGCATGTCTGTATGTTTGTGTGTGTGTGTGTGTACTTGTGTGACCTAGCATGTAGCAGCTTCAGAGATAGGTATTCATTGATATCTCAGGGATTTTATGTGATGTTGGTATTCCAAACTCAAGTCATTGCACATAAAAACAATTATTCATACCTGATCTGAGGTTCAGGACACATAAACAGCAGAGAATTGCCTGGTCTGGCCTCAGTGAGAGAAGAAGCACCTAACCTTCTAGAAACTTGAGGCCCCTAGGAGTAGGCAAGTCTAGTGGGTTGGTAGGTGGGGACAGGTACATCCTCTTGGAGACAGGGGAGGAGGTATGGGATAAGGAAGAGTCAGAGGACAGACAGGGAGGTGGATAATGACTGGACTGTTAAAAAATGTTAAATAATAATAATAATAATAATAATAATAATAATAATAATAATAATAAAGAAAATATATATTAAAATAAATGCTATGCTTAGTCATATAAAATGGAAACTTTGGGGTTTTACATTGATTTTATTTATGTATGAACGTGTACCATGGGTGTCTGGTGACCATGGTGTTCAAAAGAAGTTCTTAGATTTCTTGAAACTAGAGTTACAGATGGTTGCATATGACCAAAATATGCAGGTCCTGGGAAATGAACCTGAGACTTTGAAAGGATAAAGTACTGTTGTGGTGGTTTGAATATGCAAATGTGCTTAGTTCAGGGAGTGGCACTATTAGGTGTTGCTTTGTTGGAGTAGGTGTGGCTTGGAGTGCCACTCAGCTGGTAGGATTTGAGATCCTTCTCCTAGCTGCCTGGAACACAGTCTGTTCCTGGCTTTCTTTGGATGAAGACATAACTCTCTGCTCTCACAGCACTTTGCCAGCCTGGATGCTGCCATGCTTCCTGCCATGATGACTATGGACTGAACCACAGAACCTGTTAGCCAGCCCCAATTAAATGTCCTTTATAAGAGCTTCTTTTCTCATGTTGTATCTTAATAGTAATAGAAACTCTAAGACAACCAGTAAACCACCTCTATAGCTGAATAGAATTTTGATCAACCAAAATATTGGCACCACTAAAAATCCATTAAGTTAATAGAAGGGATATATTATTGGTTTTAGATAAAGCACATCAGTATATTATTGGTGAGTCCGAAAAACAGAGAAAAGGTCAATATCATAATTAATTGTTCATTTATTGGAGAAAAAATTACATATTTTTAAAATAAAACAACAAAATTCCTATTTTGGAAAAAGTCAGAACTAGAGAAACAAACCTCAGTATCAAGGCTCTTCAGCTCATACAAGGGTTTGTGTGTTCGACGCCCCATGTCTGAAGTGGGGTAAAGGCTCATTAGCCTGCCAGGTCCCGCCTGTCAGTGAAAATAGGAGCCAGGACTGAGGGGTGAGGGTGATTATAGGAAAGGGAGAGAGAAGACTCAAGAGACAGAGATAGGAGGGTTACTGGTCAACACCATGCCAGCGAGCAAGTGTATTTTCTCAGTGTCTTTTAAAGGTAAGCAACACAAAGCATGACCGACTCCAGGAAGATAAACAATGACCACGTAAGATGCTTACGTGGAAAGTTGATAGTACACAGTATCTATGCTTGACTAAGGCTGTTTCCATCAAGCTATGACAGTCTCTCAAGACATGTGTATAAGCAAAGGAACTTTTCAAGTTATAAAGCACGTCTTGATTAAAAACAAAGACAGAGGCCAGCAGACTCATTCATGACTAATCACAAGCAGGAAATGAGTCAAAGTTATCTCTGGAAGTGCTCTGCACATTAGCCCAGTTATGGTTTTAATGAATACAAATATACACGAATGGTTAAAATATCATGACTCAAGAAATATTCATCGGCTTAGATTGAGTAATGTGAATGTATTATTAGCACAGAACACTGAAATATAGAGGCATAAATCAATATATTTAAAATATGATATCAAGTAACAAAATAATGATATTTGAAAATTTTATATTTGTTTGTTACTGATTGAAACATACATAGGTCTTTTTTTTTTTAACTTGGGGAAATCAGAATGTGGGTGATGACCACAGATTTAGTGAGGTTACCTTGTGTGCTTTACTATTTGGAGAAAAAACATTCAGATTCAATAACTATGATTCAAGAAATCCTAAATATTTATGCTACCATATTGAGTAAATAATAATTATCTCAAATGGAATTTAAATGGGGAGAATAGGATTACATTTTACATTCATAAAAATAAAACAGTAAAACAAATGCTCACAGTCATTTATAAGTAAAAAGAAACACTGTTTCAAGAGTAAAGTTTGGTAACATAGCAATTTACAGCTTTTTAAAGATTCTCTAGAGTTTGAAGTATTTTCTAGGCAACACAGGCATTATCTTTAACATTTATTTTATAGAAATAATCAAGTGACAATTTTTGATGTTATTTTTTGACCCAAGGACATGCCTGGATCAAATTTTGGAGTTTAGAAAATAACATTGACATTAACCTGAGAAATGCAATGACCTCTGATGCCAGAAATGATTGTAATAGCCTGGCTGGAAATTTATGAACGCCTACGAAATAATGTTACAGTCCGTGGAGTAGAGGTCATGTCTGAAATTGATGTGGTAGAATATCCTTTGAACTTTTCCACATGGTATGTAAGGCATGTGGAAGAAGAAAAAATGGAGATACTGCATATATTTGTATCTAGGTACCCGAACAAATATTGATATTATTCATCTGGAAAATAAAAATAATAAAAAAAAATCCTATGCATTTCTTTTATATCTGCATAGCTGCAAATATTCCTATACTTGTGACCTTAAATAAGTGCAGGTTATTGTTTTGAAGCTGGGGATTAACTTTTTTAATTGTCTCATACTTAACTGAAAACAACAACAACTTGTCAGCAGGCCTGTGTCTTTTCTGGATAGTCTAGGGATAAGGCTATTTTCCCAGCTTTTTCTCAGAGTGTGTACATATTTCTTACCCATAGAAAATCACCTGTTTTAAAAACCAATAGGCAAATGGTGTCTTTGCTCATGTCTTGTCTCTAATATGAACCTTTTATATACCTCTTCCTAATTACAAACTCTGTGTTGTATATTGTACCAGAATATAGAATTTAGCATACTTTAAATTACATAGATAAGAAATTGAATTCCATTTGATAATTTAAACCTTTCTTGTTATACAACACATAGATTATGTTTCTATTTATTAGTTAGTTAGTTATGAGTTAGTTACTTGTATATAATGAGTAAGTCAGTTCACCTCAACTATCATGTAGGGATCAAACTTAGGTCAACTAATTTGGGGGATAGTGTTTTTATCCATCCATCCATATTGGTAGCCTTATCAGGGAGAGCCTAAGGTGAATATATTTAAAGGTTTGTTCCTACGCCTACTACATATTATAGAGTAATGACTGAGGCATGCTTAATGTGAAAAGAGAAACTGTCCTACATGAAGCTGTGTAATATTCTGGGACTATATTCTTATAGTAATTTCTAGATGGCACAAGAAATATGTAAATTAAAGATTTCAATGGATTTGTCCTGAGTCCAAATAAATAATGCTCAAATTATTCAACATATTTACCTTCTGAAAGTTTCATTATCAGTAATGTAATTTTTACTTTATTGTATAAAATTTACTGAAAACTTAGGACCTTCAAATTTTATTCACTTACCTTATTGGCTTATAGTTAAATGTCATAATTCCACCACAATTTGATTTTGTGTTTCTAGCTTAGTTGTTTAAAATTTAACAATAAACAATAAACACACACTAAATAAACTTAGAAGAATGTATTTTCATTTTTCATTTATCCGCAGATGCTTCTAAGTTTATTCTTATGGAATATTTTATTTATACAATATATTCTGGTTATAGTTTTTTCCCTTTCAGCTAGTTCCAGATTGTCCTTAGCTCTGCACCCACTCAAATTCATGCCATTTCTTGGTTTCTTTCATTCAGTTATTTTTATTGAGTAATTTGTTATTTTACATCCCCATTACAAAATCTCTTCAGTCCTCTTCAGATTCCTCCATCTCACCCATACCATTTACCCATTTTCTCCACAGAAAAGAAGAGACTTCCCTTCAATATCAATCAGCCTTTGCATATGAAGTTGCAGTATGACTAGGTGTATCTTCTTCCACTGGGGCTAGATAAGGCAGTCTAGTAAGGAAAAGGAATGCAAAGGCAAGCAACAGAGTAAGAGACATCCTCTGCTCCCACTTTAATTTTATTGGGAGAACAACATTGCATCCTCCATTGCCTTGCTTTTTGTTAAATGAGAGCTGCTTTCAGCTTCTCAGTGCCTCTCACAATGCCTGCCATGGGAGTCCTGAGCTGTTCCATTCAGAAGTAGCAGGCAGAAGGCTAATGATTTCCCCATTTGGTTTCCATTCCACAATCTCTAGTAGAGAGCCTCATGCTTCAAAGTAATTCAGCTTTCCCTAGATCCACTCCATAGTATGCTAAATCAAAATAGTTTAGATATGCAGATGAAATTCATTCAGACTTAAGATAATTAGATAGTATATACTCAAAAAGAGAGAAAATATCTCAGTGACCAGCTTAAAGTTCAGCCTCTCTTTATCATCTTTATTATTTTATTTTATTCCTGTCTCATTTCTAATTGTAATCTGCATCTGAGATACTGATATTTATTTTTTTTCTGATGTATGCTTACCTCTCTACTACAAAAATGTATGTTGTTTCCCACACAATTTAAAATATACAAGAATATATATGAGTAAAACAGGCTCTTAAGCTGTATCATCACCCCATGGCATAAACCAAACTCTCTCAGTTCCTTCTAGAATATTTGAAAGACATTTTATTCACTATTAGTTTATTTCTTCATAGTCTGACAATTTATTTGACATTGCATGGAAAATTTTGCCTTTAAAGAGGGAATGTAAGATATCTGTGAAGTTCACTGTCCAAATATATATATATGGAAGTTAGGAGTTAGGGAGAAGAGGGAAAGATGTTAAAGAGCTAATAGAGAGATATATGATAAATATTAATATATAAGAAAGTGGGAGGTTAAAGGAAAAAGAAACAAAGAATAAATATTTCTACCTAGGAAAGAATCCATTACTTAGCAAGATTCTCCATTCTTGTTGCTTGACATCTAAAGATAGAGGCAGAAATCATTTCAAAGTATTATAAAATATGCCTAATAGAGTGTGCTCTTCTTAAATTTTGTACATTTTTTAAGATTTATTTATTTATTATATGTAAGTACATTGTAGCTGTCTTCAGACACTCCAGAAGAGGGCATCAGATCTCGTTATGGATGGTTGTGAGCCACCATGTGGTTGCTGGGATTTGAACTCTGTACCTTCGGAAGATCAGTCAGTGCTCTTAACTGCTGAGTCATCTCGCCAGCCCAATTTTGTACATTTTAAAACCTAAAATTTCAAAGCCCATGTCTCAGCACTTTAAGAACATTTAGATCACCAGTTAGTTTCCATAGAGGTTACTTTACTTTGTAAATCAATTATGTATTTCATTCATATAAAGACCATGCCACTAACCATTTATGCAGTTACTCATCTAGTGATGTTGAGACAACTGTAAGGATTATTTATTTTAATCATTTATTAAAAGAGAATAACAAATGAATGATATATTCTAAGATATCCAAATATCTTAGAAAAATCAATAAACTCTTCAGATGAAGAGATTAGTTTGATACTGAATCATTGCTATGTAATACCTGAGAGAGTTTTGGTACATTTTTATGAAATAGTTGTTCTTTGTAGGATGAATATGGGTGGAGGTATGAACCTAGTACAAGTTACTAAAATGTAATGGTTACATATATATTTCATTATGTGACCCATAGGAATGTCCATTACTAACATCACACATTTGGGAATAGATGAAATTCAACTTTGGTGCCGTCATTGCTCATGTAGAAGCTTTGTTTACACTGCCTTGAAACTGCCTGTGAGTACGAGGAAGAAACTTTCACTAGAGAAGATGCACAGAGCCAAGCAGCGAGTATTTCAGGGAACTGGGCAGACAATCAGCTCTCATAATAAGTCGTCAAACAAAACTCAGAGAATGTAGAATGAGAATAGGATCTTGTGCAAATAACTGTTGCTTAAGTAGAAGAAACTAAAATACTTTCCTGAGTAGAGTCAGCCATGTTGTATGAGCATAGGGGGCACCTGGCTGTACTTTGCTTCCTTCATCTCCAAAGTTATACCTAAGGGATAGAGGAATTCTTTTAAACTCCTGTGAGGTGTTTCATAATTTATCAAAGTTTGCCTTAGAGGTAAAGGAATTCATTTTACACTGTCTGTAGATAGTCAAATATGTTCCAAATATACATCAGTTTTGAAAACTGTAACTTGAGGAAGCTCAGATAAATGAAATAAAATTAAAAATGTTTGAATTTCAGAGGCTTGATATATTGCTGTTTCATTCAAGTCTTATGTTTATTTTTCATTTGATCTAATTGTTCCCAGTCCAGCAATAATAGAAGGTTTTATGTATGAGAAATTAGAACATATTATATATGAAATTGTTGTACAACTAATTAAAACTATTTCATGGTTCTAAATTAAAGCCTAGAAAAGCCATGTGAAACTGTAGTTCTCATTCTCAGACAACATCTGCTAATGAAACAAATTTTGGAATTTCTGATAATGTTTCTTCCTGTGCATGGTTTAATCCATAAGTGTGGAATAAATTGCTCTTTTAATATTATATTTTAATTAGTGGTGGTTGGAATAATCATTTTATGTACTGTGTAAATCTTGTTTTCCTATTATTTAACTGTTGATTTCTAGGCCAGCAGAATATGCAGTATTGTCCAGACATTGCTATTGCTATTTTTATTGGAACATCACCTGCCTAAGTATTGTGTGAACATTCTTCTCCATCATCTTCTGATCCATTTAATAAAGACCTGGTGACATATAGTGGGACGGGAAAAGAAAGGTGGGACTTCCTGGCAGAGATAGGAAAGCTGGGAAAGAAAAAGGTATGTGTGGAGGTATTTTGCCTTCCAGATACCGAGGAAATTCGACAAATGGGGACTGGATGAGAAATAACCTACCAGATGGCAAAGGTGGATTACAATAAAATGTTTTTTAAGTCATGCAAGCTAGTTGAAAAGCAGACTAAACTATAACACTCTGTGTCATTATTCAGAAACTGGTGGGTCAAGAAAGTATGAAAATAGTGTTGATAATTAGTTTTATAGGCACATTGACTGCTGGAAAATCCATTCTCAATATTTCCCACTACTGGACTGCAGATGTCCCAGCAATAGACCATGTAAGAATACAAAGATCTGAAGTTAATTACAGTCAGTGAAAGAGCCATTGCTATAGATATGTAAAGAAGTGAAGACAGTAGAGTCATTCTGTAGTCATAGAAACACAAATGACAGAATTCAGAAACAACATGCAAAGTGACAAGGGACAACTTGACCTTTTAAATTTCATTGCTTGTAGAGACTGGGTGAATGTTTATGAGAAATTTTAAAGGAGTCCCCATGAGAAAATTCGGGAAAAATATTGTTTGAGGGGCTTTTGTGACAACCAAACTAGGATGTCTGAAAACATCAGTTTTCCTCTGTCTTACACACCACACAATAGCTATCAGAATACATCCAAAGTATTAAAACAAAAACAAAAAAAAAAAGCCTGCTGCAGGATAGTACTCTTCAAGTAAGAATTTTCTGATTGTTTTACTTTGGCTTCAGAAGGAAAAGGAATCAGGATTTTATTGCTTGATTGTTGAATTATGGATAGTCTACCTATCTGAGAGTAATAGGAAGCCAGTAAAACAAACAAGGATCTATATTAACATCCAAAAATGATATTCCTGGAATTCACGCACTTGCATAAGCCTTGTGATTCATGTAAGGTTTAGTCTTAGTGGTTCATTCTTGACGAGTAGAAGGTATTACAGGTAATGTGTTAGTGCACATGATATTAGGTTAAAAAGTGTCTTGGTTAGGATTTCATTGCTATGAGGAGACACCATGACCAAAGTAAATTTTTTTATAAGCAACATGTTTATTTGGGGTTGGTTTATAGTTTCAGAGGTTAGTCTATTATCATCATGGTGGGAAGAATGGCAGCTTACAGTCAGACATAGTGCTGGAGAAGGATCTGAGGGATATACTTCCTGGTCTGCTATACACGGAAACTCTGCATCACTGGGAGTAACGTGGGCACAGGAGACCTCAAAGTCCATGTTCAAAGAAATACACTTCTTAAAATAAGGCTCTGCCTCCGAATAGTGCCACTTCCCATGGGTTAAGCATTTAAATACATGAATCTATGGAGGCCCATACCTTGTCAAACAACCACAAAAGGTAATTGTGAAAATAAGAAATGTGGCTTCTAAATTCTGTCTTGTCATCTGCCCATTGATGGAGTAATTATGTCAAGAGTACTGATGAAAAGATATACCCAGAAGGGTGATGTGCTGATGTCTACAGCTAGAATTCAGCCAGAGTCTCAGCCCATCCTACGGTGATAAAGGTCACATTCTGTCCTGAAGCTGACCACATTACACTCTTAATAGATGTGAAAGGGATATGGTAGTATATACCTGGAATAACGGCTCTCAGGATGATAAGTAAGGAGCTTTTGGTAGAGGCCAGCTTGGGATCTATAGAACAACTGTCTTTAATAAATAAACAAGTAAAATAAAATAAAATAAAATAACAGCCTTAGAGGATACTTCAATTCTCATCCTAGTAGACATATCTAGGTTCCTGATGCATAGAACCTGAAATAATATACTGATTGTTCATTGTCATAAAGTTTCCAATTCTGAATAATCTTCGTCAAATACTTAAAAAGGTACATCTGTTTATACAGCTAAGCATTTTTGTCTTTAAAATCAAAACAATACTAAAACTGTTTTAATTAAAAAAAATATATCATTTAACAACAACAGCAACAACAAAAACACTAGTAACAGAAGTGGCTTTAGTATATAAGTATAATAATCTACTTAAGATCTCGTATAAACTTATAAAGCAGATAGATTCTTGTCTCCTTTCGTTAAGTTTCAAATATTAAGGTAATACATTGATATTTAAATATCATGGGCTTCAAAATATAAATGTGAAAATACTGTGTCTGTGGTGGGATTATAGTGCTGGGATGACTTGGCAAACTCCAGAGCATTTGTGACCTAAATTTTAGGGATGCTGGCATCAGATCAAATAGTAAATGATGGTGCAATCCTGCATTTGAACCATGGCAGTGGTGAAGAGGGTAATTAGTGTTCATTCAAATAATCAAGAATAAAAACAGAAAAACACTTTAGGTTTAGATCCATTGGAGATTATGTTCTAGAAAAGGAATTCAAAATGGATGCCTTTAAGCAAGTCAGTAGGAACATATCTTGAAGTACAAACTTTATAAGATGTCACTCTTCGTATTTATATATATGTATATGTGTATATTTGTATGTGTATATGATGTGTATGTGTATATATGTATATATGCATATATGTAAATATGTATGTATACATAGATATTTATATACATAATATATATGTATTAAAGCAGGAGGACATTTTCATGTCAACTTTATCATGGAACACATTGTGCCCCAACCTGTGCAACAATGTCAGTGTTCCAATGTGATAATTATTCACTATAAATTTATTATTATTCATTCCACAACAATTTTGCCCCCAATTAATTTTTCGAGAAATATGTGCACAGAGTTTGATACTTTTACATTAATAGGGAGGGCCTTCTCTCTGTATAAAATTGTACACAAGGTAAGAATCTCACAGATATAATTTATAAGGCACTAAATTATTTTCTTGCTTTTCAATAATTTCATCACCCTCAAAAGCTTTACCTCTAAAAGTCATCACATTCTGCATACCTCTGAACAAATGAATTCCAAGAAAAAAAAAACAAAAGCAATTAAAACTAAACCATCTAGACCATAGAAGCGAGTATCCCATATTTGTTCAAAGTATAGCTTAGGAGACAAAGAGCATCAATTATGACTCAGGATGAGGTATCAATCACTGTTTTTATGATTTTGATGACTGACTTTTCTCCAAAAAAATAGATTGTTGTTAAGGTTTTGAAATAGTATTTACAACCGATCAAACATTTGGAAAATGTATCTTTCTAACATGAATTTACTAATTAATTAAACCTGTATAAATTAGTACTTCTTAAGTCCTAAGTTCCATGCTATGATTTTATAAACAATATAATATAAAATTCTACCATTGAGCATTTCTAACTCAGAAGTTTAGGTCTGGAGTCAATCTTATGTATTACTCTTTGGAAAGTATTCAAAATATGTTTGGAACACAATCTCTTTAGGTTTTTTCTATAGGTATATTAGTTCTCCCAATTTATCTAGTAGAAACAATCCCCCAAATGATGGTAATTTATAGTGTGCATTGTAGAAAGTATCCTTTCATGATTAAAACATTTTAAATGAAACAGTCTAGGATTTTATTTCAAAGCCTGTATGTATATCCATGCAAACAAAACATAATCAGCTTTCATGACAACTACCCATGGCTTAGGAGCTGTCATTACAATATTGTTCAACCATTTGAGCAACACCATAAGATTTTATACAGCTCTTCCTGGATGGAATAGCACAGACAAACCCAATAATCAAATCGTGATTGAGGGCTCAATAAAGACAAATGTAGGCAGAAAGACAATAAAAGACTGTAAGAGTTGTGTAGATGTGAAAACGTCATTCTTCTTGGTTTGTTGCTCTTCATTTCCTCAGGCTCTCGGTAAAGTGACTCTCAGTAAACTCAGAGCAGATAAACAACGATTTTGTGTTAATGTGTGATTTTATATCTGAGATTATTCACATAATAACTTAAAATGTTTAAATGCCCACTGTATAACCAAAAGAAGCAAAGCTCCTAAGAGGGTGTGAGGCTCTTGACTCAGAGATTTCAGACAAATGAACTGGGTGTCTGCCAAGTATGTATCCTTCCCAAGAGTTCAACCATAAAACTTTTGTTTGGAAATATGAACTACGGTAAAGCTAAAAGGCAGCTTTAGTAATGGCAGTGCATAGAACTAGTGTTGAGAACATAATGATAATTTTGTAAATGGTCCCTAATAAAAAAGAAGATGGGGAACAATTGACCTATTACAGGAAATAAAACTATTGGTTACCCAAACCAGAAACTGACATCTCAGTACTCGTCATAACAGAGCTTCACCATTCGACAGCTTGAAACAAAATGTACATCAGTGTGCCTGGAGGACCAGAGAAGCAGCAATGCTGATAACAAAACCTACATATGAGAATTCAGGAAGACCTGGAATTTGTATGGATGATTATATAGGAAGAATTTCGATGCCTCTTCTGTCTGTGACAATCCTAAAACATACAGAATGATGGCTTTTGTAGAAGGTCTAGTTCGTATGCACACTTATAAATAGCATTCTTGTTTATTTTCACCAAAAAACATATTGACATTTTATACAAATAAAAACTATTTAAAGACTGGTATGTATGTATGTATGTATTTATATATTTATACATATATATATATGTGTGTGTAATGTATATGTATATATATATATATATGTATATATATATACATATATATGTATGTATAATTTCTACCCACCTGTGTATAACATTTGCTTCATCTGACAGAGACTAAAGTTCTTGGAAATACTAAATACTAGGTCAATGCATAGAGAAATCTGGCAAACACTTATTCTATGTCTTTGCTTCAAAATCCACTTAGTGTATTTTCTGTGGAGAGAAGGCACATCTTATTTAATTGATAGGGAAATACCCATCACATAGTATTAGCTAAAAGGCACAGAAGCAATGTAAAGCATATTTCTGAGTTATGATTATTGTGACTACAGCTAAATTAAGTGTTCCTCAGAAATTTATTTGTGAATCTGCCATCTGACAAAGCCATTTTAGAAATTCAATTTTAATAGAAACAGTTATGTCTCTCTTCATTAATTTTTTCTGGACTCTGGATAATAAAAATATTAAAATGTTCATGACATATACTGGGTCAAGGGTTCACTGCTGTGATTTTCACAAATTCATGATTTCTAATATTTATATGTTTTAATTAATATTAAAAAAAGTGAAGTGTTTTTTTCCTTATTACTATTATTTTCTATGCAGAAATCACAATTTAAAGGTAACTCCAGTTTTCCCCTTATTTGTGTCTTTCCAACCTCACTCTTCTCTTTTTCTGTCTTGAAATGCCCAGTGTGGTGAAGCCTGTAGAGAGCTCTATGTAGATTCCTCTAAGTATATAGGCAAATATCAATACATGCAATGATGTTAAAAATAATGAAAATCTTCCCTTTAAATGACCCTTACTTTGAGCTCATCCTCTGGTCCTGTGCTGAAAACAACATTCTATGCTCACTGTCATGAACTCACCTTTTTCTGGACAGCTATTCCTTAGGTCTCAAATAGATAAGCCACTGTGTTCATTTGCTTTTGTTTTAAGTTACTTTGGTTTCCTGATTTTGTGGTTGGCCAGCATCTCACTAAATATTATCCCAGCTAGCCATTGGATATCATCTACAACAAATCCTAAGCTATATGCAGGTAGCCTTCCCAAGTTCTGATATTTTTGTCCTGTGATCTCTAAGACTTTCTTTGAAAGTATACTTATTTTTTATTTATGTATTTACATTCCAATGCTATTCCCACTCCAGGTCTCCCCTTGCAGTGTTCCTCCCTCCATTCCCCATCTCTGTCACCACTTAAAGGGTGCTCCTATTGGGTATCACCCTACCCAGGTGCATCAATTGCTACAGGATTAGGTATATCTCCCACTGAGACCAGAGGAGGTGGTTCTCTGCTGAATATGTGCACGGGCCTCCTCAGACCAGTCAGTGTATGCTCGTTGGTTGGTAGCTCAGACTCTGGGAGCTCCTGGGCTTTCAAGTTACTTGATACTGTAGGTCTTCCTATAGGTTTGCCATCCTCTTCAGTTCCTTCAATCCTTCCCTAACCCTTCCACAGGGGTCACTGGCCTCTGTCTAATAATTGGCTGTGGCATTTGCATGTGACAGTCCACTGGTGGGTAGAGCCTCTGTATTTTTCTGTAAATTATTACCTGGATATGAAGCAACTCTGTATCTTCCAGTTGTTAATCTTTGATAAGACTCTTATTAGGCATATATGTGTTTCCTGTCATTGATAACTTAAGACTTGAAAGCAATCACACCTGGACTGTGGACAGATCAAGACACTACAGATCAAGTAGAATCATTCTCATGCTGAGAAAAGGGAGAAAGCCAATGTCACAAAGCATTATATATATATATATATATATATATATATATGTATACACACACACACACACACACACACACATATATATATATATATATATATATAATTTTATAAGTGAACAGTGGGCTGATGACAACAGAGAAACCACTGCTTATTTATATTTGTTAATACTGCACAGAGAACCAGGAAGTGGTGGCACATGCCTTTAATTGCAGCACTTGAGAGGAAGAGGCAGAGGCATGCAGATTTCTGAGTTTGAGTCCACCCTGGTCTACAAAGTGAGTTACAGGACAGCCAGGGATATGCAGAGAAACCCTGTCTCAAAAAAAAAAAAAAACAGAGCCCCCCATATTCACATATGGGTGAGTCCACAAATCCAGAGAGTATGCTAAACCCTCAAAGAGACACAACATATAAATATACAAAGCATTTCTGTTTGTCTTTAGTTTGTGGATTTTTAGCTTGTCGCTAATATGCTATGTTTGTATCTGTTTCTGCCTGATGACTAGATGTGGAAGAGCACAGAAACCATTCCATGTGGAAGGCAGAGGGGATACTTTAAAGGAATCTTAAAGGAATTCCACAATGGATTAGCTTACTGCAAATATGCCATTCTAAATTTAATTGTAAGCTTCATGCAACAATTGTGGAAGTTGTTAGTCATATAATGTCCATTTTTTTCTTGTTGTTGTTTTCTGAAATGATTATCACAATACACATGCATAGACATATGCATGACTTTTTGGATAAGGTACATTGTCAAGAATGTAAGCTTACAGCCATTCATTAGTTTAGGTATCAAATATGAATAAATGGGAAATTCAAGGCAAATTATTGTTGTTACATTGCTCTCTTAAAAGTAGATTTAAAAAATGGACTGAGTACCCAGAAGGATATCAAGCAAATTCTTAAGTGACTTTGTTGTGTATTATATTAAGCTACTAGGTTCAGAAATAGTTCTTGTTTCTTTGAATACTAGAGACACTTATTTATTTCTTAAAAAAAAAAAACATAATGATTTATTGCTAACCAGGCCAACATAAAATTACTTTTCAAGTCTCTCTTCTATACAAGATAATCATGCTAGGAAGAGTGGTTAAAATCCATGGGATAAATATATAATTCTATTTATTACAGATTAAATATGATGTGTCTATAAAAAGATAAAGAGGTACAAGATATGTTCTATGGGAGTGTGGTGAGGTATGGGGGAAGGGAAAAACCCATGAGGGCAAGAGAGAAGCAAGCGGGAAGCAAGAGTAGGAGTGAGACACTTTTAAAAACTATATCACCCAAATGAAAGGCCAATCAACCATACATCTTGTACTGCAGGTATATTTAAGGTGTTATTATTTGGCAATAACAATCTGAGAGTGAACCTCAGAAACCTATTGTTATGTTTATCTTTCTGGATCAGGAACTAGATCACTGGGGACACATGTGAATCTTTTTTATTTTATTTTATTTTTTTAATTTACATTCCAAATCACTTCCCCTTTCCCGTTTCCTCCCTCCCCGAAAGTCCCATAAGCCCCCTTCCCTCCCTCTTTTCTCCATTCAACCCCCTCTCATTACTCTGTCCTGGCGTTCCCCTACATCCAGTCTTTCCAGGACCAGGGGTCTCTCCTTCCATCTTTTTAGAAATCTATTGATATGCTGATTTTGTCTAGGGTATTCTGAGATTCTGGGTCAATATCCCCTTATCAGTGACTGCATACCATGTGTGATCTTTTGTGATTGGGTTACCTCACTAAGGATGATATTTTTAAGTTCTGACCATTTGCCTAGGAATTTCGTGAATTCATTGTTTTTAATTGCAGAGTAGTATTCCATTGTGTAAATATACCACATCTTCTGAATCCATTCCTCCGTTGAGGGACATCTGGGTTCTTTCCAGCTTCTGGCTATTATAAATAAGGCTGCTATGAATATAGTGGAGCATGTGTCCTTATTGCATGCAGGTAAAGTCTCTGGGTATATGCCCAGGAGTGGTATAGCCGGATCCTCCGGAAGTGTCATGCCCAGTTTTCTGAGGAGCCGCCAGACTGCTTTCCAGAGTGGTTGTACCAGCCTGCAATTCCACCAGCAGTGGAGGAGTGTTCCTCTTTCTCCACATCCTCGCCAACAACTGCTGTCTCCTGTGTTTTTGATCTTAGCCATCCTGACTGGTGTGAGATGGAATCTCAGGGTTGTTTTGATTTGCATTTCCCTAATGACTAAGGATGATGAACATCTCTTTAGGTGCTTCTCAGCCATTAGATATTCTTCAGGTGAGAACTCTTTGTGGAGCTCTGTACCCCATTTTTTAATAGGGTTACTTGCCTCTCTGGAGTTTAACTTCTTGAGTTCTTTGTATATCTTGGATATTAGCCCTCTGTTGGATGTAAGGTTGGTAAAGATCATTTCCCAGTTAGTTGGTTGCCGCTTTGTCTTTTTGACGGTGTCTTTTGCCTTGCAAAAACTTTGTAATTTAATGAGGTCCCATTTGTCAATTCTTGATCTTAGAGCATAAGCTATTGGAGTTCTGTTCAGGAAATTCTCCCCTGTGCCCATATGTTCAAGGTTCTTCCCTAGTTTCCCTTCTATTAGTTTCAGTGTGTCTGGTTTTATGTGGAGATCTTTGATCCACTTAGAATTGAGCTTAGTGCAAGGAGATAAGGATGGGTCAATTTGCATTCTTCTGCATGTTGACCTCCAGCTGAGCCAGCACCATTTGTTGAAAAGGCTATCTTTTTTCCACTGGATGGTTTTAGCTCCTTTGTCAAAGATCAAGTGACCATAGGAGTGTGGATTCATTTCTGGGTCTTCAATTCTGTTCCATTGATCTACATGTCTGTTACTGTACCAATACCATGCAGTTTTTAACACTATTGCTCTGTAGTACAGCTTGAGGTCCGGGATACTGATTCCCCCAGAGGTTCTTTTACTCTTGAGAATAGTTTTAGCTATTCTGGGTTTTCTGTTATTCCAGATGAATTTTTGAATTGCTCTTTCTAACTCTATGAAGAATTGAGTTGGGATTTTGATGGGGATTGCATTGAATCTGTGTATTACTTTTGGTAAGATGCTCATTTTTACTATATTAATCCTGCCAATCCATGAGCATGGCAGATTTTTCCATCTTCTGAGGTCTTCTTCAATTTCTTTCTTCAGAGACTTGAAGTTCTTGTCATACAGATCTTTCACTTGTTTGGTTAGCGTCACGCCAAGATACTTAATATGGTTTGTGGCTATCGTAAAGGGTATTATTTCTCTTACTTCTTTCTCAGCCTGCTTATCCTTTGAGTATAGGAAGGCTTCTGACTTGCTTGAGTTGATTTTATATCCGGCCACTTTGCTGAAGTCGTTTATCAGCTGTAGGAGTTCTCTGGTGGAGTTCTTTGGGTCGCTTATGTATACTATCCTATCGTCTGCAAATAGTGATAGTTTGACTTCTTCCTTTCCAATTTGTATCCCTTTGACCTCTTTTTGTTGTCTAATTGCTCGAGCTAGAACTTCAAGTACTATATTGAAAAGATATGGAGAGAGAGGGCAGCCTTGTCTAGTCCCTGATTTTAGTGGGATTGCTTCAAGTTTCTCTCCGTTTAGATTGATGCTGGCTACTGGTTTGCTGTAAATTGCTTTTACTATGTTTAGATATGGGCCTTGAATTCCTGATCTTTCCAAGACCTTTAGCATGAAAGGATGCTGAATTTTGTCAAATGCTTTCTCAGCATCTAATGAGATGACCATGTGGTTTTTTTCTTTGAGATTGTTTATGTAGTGGATTACATTGATGGATTTCCTTATATTGAACCATCCCTGCATCCCTGGGATGAAGCCTACTTGATCGTGGTGAATGATCGTTTTGATGTGTTCTTGGATTCGGTTGGCAAGAATTTTATTGAGTATTTTTGCATCGATATTCATAAGAGAGATTGGCCTGAGATTCTCTTTCTTTGTCGGATCTTTGTGTGCTTTTGGTATTAGTGTAATTGTGGCTTCATAGAACGAGTTGGGTAGTGTTCCTTCTGTTTCTATTTTGTGGAACAGTTTGAAGAGTATTGGTGTTAGGTCTTCTTTGAAGGTCTGGTAGAATTCTGCACTAAAACCATCTGGACCTGTGCTTTTTTTGGTTGGAAGACTTCCAATGACAACTTCTATTTCTTCAGGGGTTATAGGATGGTTTAGATGGTCTATTTGATCCTGATTTAATTTTGGTACTTGGTATCTGTCAAGGAAATTGTCCATTTCCTCAAGATTTTCTAGTTGTGTTGAATACAGGTTTTTGTAGTAGGATCTGATGATTTTTTGAATTTCCTCAGTTTCTGTTGTTATCTCTCCCTTTTCGTTTCTGATTTTATTAATTTGGATACTATCTCTGTGCCCTCTGGTTAGTCTGGCTAAGGGCTTATCTATCTTGTTGATTTTCTCAAAGAACCAACTCCTCATTTTGTTGATTCTTTGTATGGTTTTATTTGTTTCTACTTGATTGATTTCAGCCCTGAGTTTGATGATTTCATATGAATCTTAAGTAGATAGAATGAAGGACACATAGATTTTCCTCAAAACAAAAATTCTATTTAATTTAAAAGTATAATAACTTATGAATGCATAGTTTTCACTTTAAGAACAGGTAGTTATTAACCACAAAATAGAATGAACTTGTTAAGAAAGGAGTTTAATATTCCTGAAATAGATCATGTTTATATTTTTTCACATTGATCTTTCTTCTAGGATATTGAAGAATAAAAGCATGGTGTGATAATTCTTCATATATATCATGTATAGAACAGACTCAATTATTCTGATCATCAATAACAATGGCTTATTTTTCTGTTTAATTAACTGTTACTAAGTAGTAATTATTATTATTATTATTATTATTATTATTATTATTATTTTATGTCTTTTTGGTATATCAACGATTTGGGATAATAATAACTTGAAATATAGCAGATGAAAATGGATATTTTGATCTTTGTTTCTGTAAAAACATACAATGAGATGTGGAAACTGTCCCACCAATATTAAAATACAAATAGCATTTCTATAATCAAAGTACAGCAGGAAGATTCTAATATTCCTTACACTTGCTAAAGTAAATTTAATTTTAAACCTTATGTCATCTTCTTTTTTCATATTTTACTATTTTCCCCAGTATTCAATACATGTATTCAACTCTAACTCTTGGTGATACCTTTTCATTCCCTTTAATAGTTTTCTATTGTAAATAAAACATATCAAATAATGAAACAAACAAAAACATGCAAAATGACTGAGTATAGTTTTCAGTTTAATACTCAGATCATCTATTATACATCCCCTAGAGAGGGAGTAATATGAGATTTGGCTTCTATGTATTTAAGCTTGAAATGTATGTAGGACATTCTACAATAACAAGATTTTTGCTAGTCATCAACACTTGTGAAAAGAAGTAGATAGAAATAAGTTGGCCTGAAAGTTGAATTTGTTTCTGGATACCAAAATTTTAACTATTTGATGTCAGTTTCAAAAAAAAATGGCTGTTAGAATGGCTCACACTGTCCTGTAAAATATATCCTTATAAGTAACCTACCTCTGCCAGCTGAAGAGTATTTCACTGCTGAGTTGCTATCATTGAACAACACGTTATTAGCAAAGACAGTTCAATATCTTTTTAGGAAATATTTAAGCAGAATAGTCATCTTTCCTTGATGGTGGAAATGAATGTTTCTAAGCTCAAATTACATGTATGCTGTCTTACATGTAAATTGACTACTCCAAATGAACATGGCACTAGATGGCCAAAAAGAAAATACTGAGATGCCAGCAGAACAATACATGTCTTTAGAAGTAGAGGAAACACCATAAGTTCAAGTTCATCCTGGTTTATGTACTGAAACATTGTCTCAAAAAGAAAGGAGTAAACAAACAAGAAACAATAAATCCTGATGTCCAAAGAATACATGAACAAATGAATAATAACCTTTGTTTAATTATTACTTTTAATAAGAAATGTTCCAGAGTGTGAGGGATTCTTCATTTTTCTTTCTCCTGATTTAAATCTATAACAGACAACCTCTTGTTGTTGTTCCAAGACAGCAGTTGTTGATTTGTGAATCCCTCTCTTTGTCATTCTTAATCTGATTGTGATTAAGCATGTCTCAAATTTATGGGCAATTTTCATTCTGTTTGCATGTCCCAGAATTGAATTATCCTGGGTATTAAAATTCATGATACAAATAATCAAGTGTAAGAAAGGAGAGAGTCCTCAGATGCCACCAACAGGAAAATAAAAGAGACAAGCAAAAATGTTAGTATTTTAATACTCACAAAGCACAGAGAAATTGTATGTCAAAATTAGAACAAATATCTCAATGAAATGTAACTGTATTTTACATGGAAATTATATTATTAAGTTATAGCATTATATAAAGAATATGCTTGGATTCATTTTTTTCTAAAAAACTAAAAAAGTCTGCTGTAGGAAAAAACGGAGTCAATTATAGATGCTCACATAAATTGTCATGCTTAGACTCACAAACATAAGGTACACATACTACAACATTGTGCCTTAGGAAAATGAGCATGGCTGTGAACAAAGTGTATTAAGGAGAATAGTAATTGGAACAAAGAATGTTTTTAAGATCAAATTAGTGAGATGAGAAGTGAGAGCACTATAATGATATTTATTAAGTCTTATATAAGAGATACCCATTATGTTCAGTATATGGGTTATAGTATTCAATTTTCAGATATGGATGTAATAATTCATTACAATTGTCTTAGTTTCACTTCTTACTGCTATAATAAAATAGCCCCAAACTTTCAAAGAGTAGGCATTTATTTGTCTTACATTTGTAGCTCGAATCCATCTTTAAAGAAAATTTAGGTTAGGAAGAAATTGAGGAAGCTTGGCACATTATGACCAACAGTAACAGAAAGTAATAAATGAATACATGGACCCAATTACTTCACTTGTTTTTTTTTTCCACTTCTGCAGTTCAACAGAAGGGACCATCCAAAGTGTATAGGACTTCCCACTTCAGCTAACACAATCAGGAATAAACATTCCTTCAGACCAGGCTGAACTTCAGCCCCAGCTGGATTTGATTGTCAATAAAGAATTGTACACCCTAGGGAACTGGGAAGATCCACAGCCTTCTGTACACAGCCTGCCAGAAAAGAGTGACCTACCAGCAGCACTTTCACTTCTGAGTGCAGAGATGAGATCTCCACATTCTCTCTGGAGGGGAAAAGCTAGGAGCACACAGGATATAAGATCCCGTGGAGCAGCTGGGACAGAGGACTTCAGGCTGGCATTTGTACCAGGGAGCCAGGTGGCTCCACAGCCTGGCAGAAGAGAGTTGGTCTCCCAGGAGTATGGACACAGGCTTACAGGCCCAGAGGAGGGACAAGCTCCAGCAAGAGACAGCAAATTAGCACCAGAGATAACCAGATGGCAAAAGGTAAGCACAAGAATTTTACCAACATAAACCAAGGCTACTTGGCAACATCAGAACCCAGTTCTCCCACCACAGCAAGTCCCAGATACCCCAACACACTGGAAAAGCAAGAGTTGGATTGAAAATCGTAACTCATGGTGCTGATAGAGGGCTTCAAGAATGACTTAAAGAAATACAGGAGAACATTGGTCAACAGGAAAAAGCCCTTAAAGAGGAAACACAAAAATCCCTTAAAGAATTACAGGAAAACACAAACAAACAAGTGAAGGAACTGAACAAAACCATTCACGATTTAAAAGTAGAAGTAGAAACAATAAAGAAATCACAAAGTGAGACCTCTCTGGAGATAGAAAGTCTTGGAAAAAATTCAGGAGTCATAGATGCAAGCATCAACAACAAAATGCAAGAGATAGAAGAAAGAATCTCAGGGGCTGAAGATACCATAGAAAACATTGACTCAACAGTCAAAGAAAATGCAAAATGCATAAAGCTTGTAACCCAAAACATACAGGAAATCCAGGACACAATGAGAAGACCAAACCTAAGGAATATAGGTATAGAAGAGAGCGAAGATTTAAAACTTAAAGGGCCATTAAATATCTTCAACAAAATTATAGAAGAAAACTTCCCTAACCTAAAGAAAGAGATACCCATGAACATACAAGAAGTCTACAGAACTCCAAACAGACTGGACCAGAACAGAAATTCCTCCCGGCACATTATAATCAAAACACCAAATGCACTAAACAAAGAAAGAATATTAAAAGCAGTAAGGGAAAAAGGGCAAGTAACTTATAAAGGCAGGCCTATCAAAATTAGACCAGACTTCTCTTCTGAGATGATGAAAACTAGAAGATTCTGGTCATATCTCATACAGACCCTAAGAGAACACAAATGCTAGCCCAGCAAAACTCTCAATCATCATAGATGGAGAAAGCGAGATATTCCATGATAAAATCAAATTTGCACAATATCTGTCCACAAATCCAGCTCTACAAAGGATAATGGATGGAAAACAACAATATAAGGAGAGAAACTACATCCTAGAAAAAGCAAGAAAGTAATCTTCCAACAAACCCAAAAGAAGATATCCATACAAACATAAAAAGAACATCAAAAATAACAGGAAGCTACAATCACTATTCCTTAATATCTCTTAACATCAATGGACTTAATTCCCCTATAAAAAGACATAGACTAACAGAAATATTTTTCATGTAAATCTTCAATTTTATCAAAAATATTTGTAATTCCTCTTTTTAATTTAGTATTGTTTTTCATGTCTACCATTTTATCTGCATTTTTTCATGATAATATTCAATTTTAACATGTTTTTCTACATATTTCTTCTATTTTATCAGAAATGTTTTCCATGTAAATCTCTGATTTTATCACAAAATGATTTCAATTCCACATTCAATTAATTTAGAAAGGTTTATTATAACTAACATTTTATCTGTGAGATTTTCCATGAAATAGTCAATTTTAATGTTTTTCTATATACTTCTTGAATTTTATCAGAAATATTTCCATGTAAATCTTCCATTTACCTGAAAATGTTTATAATTCCAATTTCAATCAACTTAGAATTATTTTTTACCTACCATTTTATCTGTATAATTTTCCATGATAATCTTCAATCCTAATATGTTTTTCTATATATTTCTTCAATTTTATCAGAAATGTTTTCCATGTAAATCTTCAACTTTATCAGAAATGTTTATAATTCCACTTTCAATCAATTTAGAAATATTTTATGCCTATTATATCTATATAAAATTTTCCAAGATAATCTTCAATTTTAACATGTTTTTCTACATGTTTCTACAATTTTATCAGAAATATTTTCCATGTAAATCTTCAATTTCATCATAAAATGCTTCTATTTCATTTTTCCAAAAAATAAAAATAAAAAAAGAATTGTATACCCTATGCCTCAGCAGAGGGAGATGGGGCGGGACTTTTAGATTTACATTAGGAACTAGGGAAAAAAATCACCACGTTTCAGAAGAAGACAGATCAGATTTAGAACTGGAGAAGGAAAATCATCCAAAATGAATGTCAGAAGGAATGCAGCCCCTATAAGGGCTGTCCAGAATCATCTTGGGCAGCAATGACTAGGAGTCCGCCCAGAAGGAATAAGGCAGCAGATAGATCATAGATTTAGAGGGTGTTGAGTCAGGGGGCCCGGAGGGAAGTCTAAGATTATCGGACCGAGGATTAGAACTGCCCAGGCTTTGAGCTAGCAAAGGCTTTTCAAAAATAAGCTGCCGGGCAGTGGTGGTGCACATCTTTAATCCCAGCACTTGGGAGGCGGAGGTAGACGGAATTCTGAGTTCGAGGCCAGCCTGGTCTTCAGTTCCAGGATGGCCAGGGCTCCACAGAGAAACCCTGTATCAAAAAACCAAAACCAAAACCAAACCAAACCAAAAAAAAAAAAAGCTAATGTGTATGTGTCTTTCATTTTGGATCAAAAATTTTGTTGGAGAGCGGCTGGAAGCATGTGACCTGCCGGGAGCACAAAGTGGTGTGCTAAACTCACTGCTACAAATTACAAGCCATTAATAAATCGGAGCAAGATTTTTGAAGCATATAAATCCACTAGTTTTTACTTAGCCAATCCATTATAATCCACAAAATTAAACTAGATAGTTCACACGTCTCAAGCTAAAATCAGCGTTCTCATTCAAACCTTCGTGTTATTCAGTACTAAGTAATCATAACATAAAATCTATATGGTATTAAAGCCTTAAATTCTTGTCAATTTCTGCCAAAAAATGGTACGACTTTTCCATTATCATTCATCAATTTCATTTACCTCATCAAACATAGGCTATTTATTCTTTTTGTTTTCACTTAAAACTTTTTGATATTTCCTATGCTTCTTTGTACAAAATACCCTTTGTACAGTATATTCATGCCAGTGTAGAGCACATAAACTTCAAATTACAAAAATATCATAAACTGAGTAGCTTAAAACACATGACACATAGTACACACCCACATCAACTATCTTCACTTATTAAGGCCTAGCAAATTTATTTCACAAAAGCATTATGTCAAGACTTCCAGTAACTGTAATTACAAGGAACATTTACTGGGGAAAAGTTAAATGAGTTAGTGTGAAATTCTCACTAACACCGAGTGTAAATGACACACATAATTTTCTTTTTGTGCTATTCATTCTTGCATCATCATCACTTGGCTGGCACCTATTTTCATCTGCTGGCATAGAAGTCTCAAAATACCGATTGGCAGCCACAAGTTTAATTTTAACAGAAATATTCCCCTTGCCAATATTCTAGTCTGATGATAATGGTTCCTTAGATCTAAGTTGCTAAGAAAAAATGTCACAATTATTTCACCCTGATCATTCAGTGTGCAACTAAAGTAAATGAATCCACCTCTTTTCCCTCTGTGTCTTTGTATTCTATATTTGGGAAAGCAGAACAGATAAGTAACCACTTTTGAAATTCCTTCTTGGATGAAATAGTAATCAATGGGTTTAAGGCATAATGCTGCTATACTCCAGTCTTGATATCTCTAGAAAAACTCAGGCAATAACATGATCATTGCACTCATTCAGTACAATACTCCCAACTTCGAACCCTTCATTTTTTTCACATACCATGTTTCATCATACTAACAAGATTGATACGTATGCTAAATATATTCAGAATCTTCTATTAAGTAAATTTCACAAAGTAAAATTATAATAATAAAAGATTTACTTATTTCATGTCTATTTTAATAGTTTATTTCTTTCTACATTAATGTGAGGAGTGTCTTTATTAAAAGGATTTCTCGTGTTTCTACATTATAACATGTGTGCACGCTCATGCACACACACACACACACACACACACACACACACACACACACACACACGATCACATTCACACAGTAATCTTTCAGTTCCAGGCAAGAAAAGAAAACTTCCTTTAACCTTGAGTGCAAAGCACATTTGTTTTCCAGAAAATTTATTTTCTTAGAGTCATCCTTCCTGTATTTGTTTACTTCTTTGTTGTGGAGGTGCATGCTCAAATGCCATGACATACATGTTTGAAGGACGTGTTTAAAAAGTCAGTATTTATCTCCTTCTACAATGTGGAATCTAAGGCTCAAACAAAGATCTTCGGTTTGAATGGTAAATGGGTGTGTGTTATGGAGTTATCTGTCGGGCCCAAGAATTATCTTTTATAAAATTATATTAGTCTACAATTTGTTTATCTTAGACATACTCATGACTTTTTATCCTAGAATAACATCTGTTTTTTTTTTATAATTCATATAGAGTATGTTGTATCAAATAACTTAGTCTACCTTCATGTATTTGTCTAATTAAGTAAAATAGGCAGGGGAATGCAATGATTTATGTCTTAGCATAATCATTACAGCTTTAAATGAGTTGATTTCCTATAACATTGACTGGCAGTTAAACAGTGTTATTTAAATACTAGCTGATACTTTACTATTCCTCATTATTAGGGTACATTCCCTTTTCTTACAATGTACTAATTAATTTTTCATGTCACATAAAAAATGTTAAAATGGAGAATTATATTTAAACGTTATGAAATATTCTTCCTATATCAAGAATTTTCAAGTTTTATCTACTCATCAGTTTTTATTCATTTTCATCAATGTACATACTAAATAAGTTGTTTGGAATTATACCGAGAGAGAGAAAACAATCAAAAATTGAGGTAAATGTTTTAAAAAAAAGAATGAATATATAACATATATAATAAAAATGATCATTATTATTATTGGCAAGTATATGAAAGGATTTACAATTTTATCTCTGATATTTTCCTGGAATTCTCAATACTTTAATAGGGACAATGACATAAGAGCTCCCATGAATATGGAGGACTCTGTCTATTCTTTTATTCCATGGAACATTCTGAGCATAAAGGGAGTTTGAGGTCCTAGTAGAGGTTAAAATTTAGTCCACTGTATATAACCTTTACATCTGCCAAGGGTGCTATGTGTAGAAGCAATGCTGTCATTTCAACAGGCCAGTCACTTTCCCACCATGAGTAGTCATGATTAAACCGTAGAGTGCATGAACCTCACTAGACATCAGAGACCTATATATATGAAGGATGTCAATACCCTGTGTTCCACTTGCAAGTTTAGAATGTGGAAACTGTGAAAGAACATATTTCTCCCTTTAATCTTATCAGCAACACAAATGGAGGGGAGTTTGTATGGGTAAGTGAAGAGTTTTCTTTTAAATATTTTTTTTTTATTTAATGGATTCTTAATTTACTTTAATATTAGAGAAAAATTAATACAATTTTATCCTGATCATCACCCTGCTTCATCTTTGTGACTTTATCACATTAGCATTTAAGCTACTAGAAAACACACATAATGATAAATTATTTTTACAGAATGTTGTTTAAATAATAATATTTTCAAATTATACAATTCAAAACTTATGAAATAGACATATTTCTCTTTATTCTTCTCTCATACATTTCAAATACAGCCTTCCCTTCCTCTCCTACTTCCAGGGTTCTCCCATTTCCCTCTCCCCCAGATCTCCTGTTCCTCCATTTTCTTTAGAATACAGAGGACTTCCCAGTGATATTAACTGAACAGAGCAGAACACGATGCAATAGTAGGTCAAGAGCCAGCGATTCCACTCTTGGGCATGTACCCAAAACTAGAAAAACATTATCCTGAGTGAGGCAACACACATCCAAATGAACAGATATGATATGTACATACTTACAAGTGGATACTAGCTGTCAAGTGAAAGATAAATACAATACAATCCACAGACCCAGAGAAGTTGCACATATGTTTTAATTTCATAATTTTATCAATAAATTAATTTTATTTCCACCAGTTTAATTGAGTAGTTAGGCAAAAGGTTGTATTTGTAACTTTGCAAGATTAATGTATGGTTTATGTGAATTATTTTCATAGACACATTGCATGTTCATATATATATATATATATATATATATATATATATATACCACTTATTCCCTTGGAGACCAGGGGATTTGAATTGAATGAAAATGGATGTTTTCAATTTTATCTTCACCTCTACACTATTCTCTTGTATCTCAGAAAAAGAATGTATAAAATGAAAAAATTTGCAGACAGTGTTTTAGTTCAGAAATAACCAACCAGGAAAGGATAGCAGGCGAGGGTTGATTGGGGAACAGGAGAATGGGAGATGGGTTATGGGATTTTTTGGGGGGGAGACCAGGAAAGGGGACAACATTTGAAAAATAATAAAGAATATATTTAATAAAAAAAGAAAACAAGTGACCAGAGACTAGTAGCAAAAGATTTAAGTAAGTCACAAATGAATGTCAGTGAGAAAAAAAAATTATTGGGTCTTGGGTCTTCTTTCAGACTTGTGAAGTGCTCCACAGATGAACAGACAGTCAGACAGGTACAGTACCAGACAGAGAGGGTGGGGAGGAGAGAGAGAGAGAGAGAGAGAGAGAGAGAGAGAGAGAGAGAGAGAGAGAGAGAGAGAGAGAGAGACAGAGAGAGAGAGAGAGAGAGAGAGAGAGAGAGAGAGAGAGAGAGAGAGAGAGAGAGAGAGAATGAATCTCACAGGATAGGATCCATAGAAATATACAAACATCAATGAAAGGAGAGGCCCTTGGTCCTTGGAAGACTCAAACTCAATGCCCCAGTGTAGGGGAATGTCAGGGCAGGGAGGTAGGAGTGGGTAACTGGGGGAGCAAGCATGGGAAGGGAGCACAGGATAGTGCATTTCTAGAGGGGAAACCAGGAAAGGGGATAAAATCTGCAATATAAATAAATCCCTCTTATGATGCATTTATGGAATGTCTGTCATTATGGTTGCAAAAGTATACATATATTTTCATATTAATTGCACTCCATAAAGCTAAAGATTTTCATGTGATTTTAAAACAATAAAGATCACCCAAGAAATATCTTCAACAAACTGAAGAAAGACCCTCAATGTAATAACATTGTATAATAAGAGTATTGTATACTCTTATTAAGATGGTGACAACCTCTTCGAATAGTGCTCATTAAATGCATGATAATTGGCATTACAGTGAAAAAACAGAACAAAATTGAGGAAAGGTGTGTGTGTGTGTGTGTGTGTGTGTGTATGTGTGTGTTTATCAAATACTACCCAAATTTCCATTATCTAAGTAATAGTTTTAATTAAATATTTATTTAAAATAATTTTTATTTAAATATTTATTTAAAATAATCATTGTATTGAAAATATATTGTTCTTATGTACAATACATCCTACCCACTGTTTCGCCCCCTCCATTCCTTGTACCTCACTCTGTCTCCAGCTCCAATCTTCTCCAAATCCATTTCGAATGCATTTTTCGTTAAGAAGCAAGCAAACAAAGCTCAAGGGACTAAACCACAAACCAAAGATTACATATGGAGGGACACATGGCTCCAGCTGTATATGTAGTAGAGGATGGACTTGTTGGAAATTAAATAAAGGAGAGGCCCTTGATCCTGAAAAGGCTTGATGCACCAGTATGGAGAATGTAAGGACAGGGAAGTGGGAGTGGATGGGCTGGTAAGCAGGGGCAGGGGGGATTGGATAGGGAGTTTTTGGATGGGAAACCAGGAAATGACATTTGAATTGTAAATAAAGAAAATATCTAATAAAAATATTTATCAAAAAAATAAAAATAAAAACAACTAATAGAAACAAAAAATAAATAATAAAATAAAATGAGCAGGCTTCCAAGAGACAACAACCAAGCACTTATTCACAATAAAACAAGCTACAAGAGGACAAGGCAAAAGCCCTCTTATCAAAGCTGGGCAAGAAGTCCCAATAGAAGGAAAAGAATCCCAATAATAAGCAAAAGAGTCTGAGAACATAGAGGTCAGCTGTAATGTCAGGTTTAAATAGAGATACATACTATCAGAGGGAGACTATGCTCAGTTTTGACTGGGTGACCAGTAACCGGGGACTGGATATCACAGGGAAATTGACAACTATGGGGAGACACATGGATGGAAAAATTATAAAGATAAAATGATAGGCATAAAAATATTCCTAAGTTGATTGAAAGTGGAATTATAAACATTTTCTGATAAAATTGAAGATCTACAAGGAAAATATTTCTCATAAAACTCAAGAAAACTATTTCATGAAATTATACAGATAAGATGGTAGGCATAAAAATTTTCCTAAATTGAAAGTAGAATTAAAAACATTTTCTGATAAAATTGAAGATTTACATGGAAAATATCTCTGATAAAATTGAAGAAATTTATACAGATAAATTGGTAGGAATAAAAGTAAGGCCCATAACTAAACATACTAAAAAGAATATGCAGCAAGTCAGTAGCAAACATCATACTAAAGGGAGAGAAACATGAAGCAATTCCACTAAAATCAGGGACTAGACAAGGCTGCCCTCTTTCTCCATATCTATTCCAAATTCAACATAGTACTTGAATTCTAGCTAGAGCAATTAGAAAACAAAAGGAGGTCAAAGGGATACAAATTGGAAAGGAAGAAATCAAATTATCACTATGTGCAGATGATATGATAGTATACTTAAGCATCCCAAAAAAACTCCACCAGAGAATTCCTACAGCTGATAAACAACTTCAGCAAAGTGACTGGATATAAAATTAACTCAAACAAATCAGTAGCCTTCCTATACTCAAAGAATAAACAGGCTGAGAAAGAAATTGGGAAATGACAGCATTCACAACAATCACAAACAATATAAAATATCTTGGTGTGACTCTAACCAGTGAAAGATCTGTATGACAAGAACTTTAAATCTCTGAAGAAAGAAATCACAGAAGACCTCAGAAGATGGAAAGATCCCCCATGCTCATGGATTGGCAGGATTAATACAGTAAAAATGAACTTTTTAACAATCTAAAGATTCAATGAAATCCTCATCAAAGTCTCAACTCAATTCATCATAGAGTTAGAAAGAGCAATTCTCAAATTCATCTGGAATAACAAAGAAACCAAGAATAGCTAAAACTATTCACAAAAGTAAAAGAAGTACTTGGGGAATCAGTATACCAGACTTCAAGCAATACTACAGAGCAAAAGTGTTAAAAACTGCATGGTATTCATACAGTGACAGGCAGGAAGATAAATGGAATAGATTTGAAGACCCAGAAATGAACCCACATACCTATGGTCACTTGATCTTTGACAAAGGAGATAAATCCATCCAGTGGGAAAAAGATAGCCTTTTCAACAAATGGTGCTGGCTCAACTGGTGGCTAGCAAGCAGAAGAATGCAAATTGACCCATCCTTATCTCCTTGTACTAAGCTCAAGTCCCATTGGATCAAGGACTTCCACATAAAACCAGACACACTGAAACTAACATAAAACAAATTGGGGAAGAGCCTTGAGCACATGGGCACAGGGGAATATTTCCTGAAGAGAACACCATTAGCTTATGCTCTAAGATCAAGAATTGACAAATGGGAACCTCATAAAACAACAAACTTACTGCAAGGCAAAGGACACTGTCAATAGGACAAAATAGCAACCAAAAAGTTGGGGAAAGGTCTTTAGCAACCCTACATCTGACAGAAGGCTAATATCCAATAAAACTCAAGAAGTTAAACTCCAGAGAACCAAATAACCCTATTAAAAATGGGGTACAGAGCTAAACAAAGAATTTTCACCTGAAGAATATTGAATGGCTGAGAAGAACCTAAAGAAATGTTCAACATCCTTAGTCATCAGGGAAATGCAAATCAAAACAACCCTGAGATTTCACCTCACAGTCAGAATGGCTAAGACCAACAACTTAGGAGACAGCAGGTGCTGGCAAGGATGTGGAGAAAGAGGAACACTTCTCCACTGTTGGTGGGATTACAAGCTGGTACAACCATTGTAGAAATCAGTTTGGCTCTTCCTCAGAAAACTAGTCATGATACTACTGGAAGACCCTGTAATACCCCTCCTTGGCATATACCCAGAGGATTCTCCAGCATGTAATAAGGATACATGTTCTACTATGTTCATAACAGTCCTATTTATAATAGCCAGAAGCTGGAAAGAATGCAGATGTCCCTCAATGGTAGAATGGATACAGAAAATGTGGTATATTTTCACAATACTACTCAACTATTAAAGACAATGAATTCATGAAATTCTTAGGCAAATGGATGGAAGTGGAAAATATCATCCTTAGTGAGGTAACCCAATCACAGAAGAACACACATGGTATGCACTCACTGATAAGTGGATATTAGCCCAGAAGCTTGGAATACACAAAGCATATTTCAAATATCAAATGATGTCCAAGAAGGAGGAAGAACAAAGTATGAATACTCTGGTCCTTCTTAGAAGGGGGAACAAAATACTCACCAAAGCATATACAGAGACAAAGTGTGGAGCAGACTCTGAGGGAAAGACCATCCAGAGACTACCCCACCTAGGGATCCATCCCATACAAACAGTTAAAAACCCAGACACTATTATTGATGCCCACAAGTGCTTGCTGACCTGAGCTGAATATAGCTGTCAACTGGGAGGCTTTGCTATTCCATGACTAATACAGAGGTTACACTCTCAGACAGCCATTGAACTGAGCTCAGGATCCCCAATGGAGGAGCTAGAGAAAGGACCCAAGGAGCTGAAGTGGTTTGCAGAGCCATAGGAGGAACAACAATATGTATCACCCAGTACTCTGTGAGCTCCCAGGGACAAAACCATCAACCAAAGAGTACACATGAAGTTACCCATGGCTCCAGACACATAGGAAGCAGAGAATGGCCATGTTAGACACCAAAGGGAGGTGAGGTTCTTGTTCCTGGAAAGGCTCGATTCCACAGTGGAGCGGAATATCAGGACAGGGAAGATGGAGAGGGTTGATTGGGGAACAGGGGGAGGGGAGATAGCTTATGGGATTTTCAGTGGGGGGATCAGGAAAGGGGACAACTTTTGAAATGCAAATAAAGAATATATCTAGTTAAAAAGAAGAATCTTTAACACAGAATCGGACATAAAATAGAAAGTTAGCATTTATTTTTGCTTATATGAACATAAATGAAAAATGCTTCATAAATTAAAATAATGCATAATTTTATTTGTAATAAAATTTACAGTGATACTTAGACAGTCTTGGCTTTGAAATGAATTGCACTTGAAATAAAATAAAGTATCCTGATTATTTTTGAAAATTACATCTTAATAGCAATTTCCTATTTAAAAAATCAGGTTCGTTACCAATATACCTATGGGCATAAATAAAAATAATTTTAATTGCTTTTATGAGATATTATACGATGTTATAATAAAAGTCCATAAAGGAGATTGAAAAAAAAAAAAGAAAGAAAAGAAAAGAAACAAAAGGAACAATACGAAGAATCAACCAAACCAGGAGTTATTTCTCTGAGGAAAATCAACAAGATAGACAGACCCTTAGCCAGACTAACTGGAGGGAACAGAGACAGTATCCAAATTAACAAAATCAGGAAAGAAAAGGGAAACATAACAACAGAAACTGAGGAAATTAAAAAAAAATTAAATCCTACTACAAAAGTCTATACTCAACGAAACTAGAAAACCTGTATGAAATGGATGATTTTCTAGACAAATACTAGGTACCAAAGTGAAATTCAGATCAGATAAACCATCTAAACAGCCCCATAACCCCCAAGGAAATAGATACAATCATTAAGTCTCCCAACCAAAAAAATCCCAGGGCTGGATGATTTTAGTGCAGAATTCTACCAGACCGTCAAAAATCTAATAACAATACTACTCACACTATTCCATAAAACAGAAACAGAAGGAACCTACCCAAATCTTTCTATGAAGCCACAGTTACACTGATACCTAAACCACCCTCCATCCTAATTTGTATCACTTTGATCTCCTTTTATTGCCTAATTTTCTGGCAAGAACTTCAAATACTATATTGAATAGATAGGGGGAGAATGGACAGCCATGTCTTGTCCCTGATTTTAGTGGGTTTGCTTCAAGTTTCTCTCAATTTAGTTTGATGCTGGCTATCGGTTTGCTGTGTGTTGCTTTTATTATATTTAGGAATGGACCTTGAATTCCTATTCTCTCCAATACTTTTAACATGAAAGGGTATTGTATTTTGTCAAAGGCTTTATCAGCATCTAATGAGAAGATCACATGTTTTTTCTTTGAGTTTGTTTATATAGTGGATTACATTGTTGAATTTCCGTATGTTGAACTATCCCTGCATCCCAGGGATGAAACCTACTTCATCATGGTGAATGGTCATTCTAATGTGTTCTTTGATTCAGTTTGTAAGAATTTTATTGAGTATTTTTGCATCAATATTCATGAGGGAAATTGGTCTGAAGTTCTCTTTCTTTTGTGGGTCTTTATGAGGTTTAGGTATTAGTGTAACTGTGACTTCACAGAATGCATCAAGTAGTGTTCTTTCTGTTTCTATTTTATGGAATAGTATGAGGTATTAGATCTTCTTTGAAGGTCTGGTAGACTTCTGCACTAGATATTTCAATAGATTAACAGGTGAAGAATCATGCGGGGTTCTGCTTTCAGTTTGTTATAGTAAAATACTAGGGTGGAAGAATATAAAATTCAGCATCATGCAAAAATATTTAAAAAACCAAAAAATAGTTCATAATCTCAATTATTATCTGTGAATATTCCTCTCTTTGATCTCACACTAAATATTCAAAATCTACAGTAAGTAATACATTTTGGGTACCGACTCTATGATTCATCGATTTCTTTTTCATTTCCAATGAGTCTTTTACCCATGTTTCATTCTGGAGAATGACATTTGAGTTATTAAAAATGCTGGTTCACTAAATTATATAGATTTGACAAATACTGGTATTCTCAAATTTAAACATCTTTTAAAAGCCACCCACTAACAGTGTATCTGTAAACTTTTGTGCTCTGTGTTAGCCATTTCATCCTGTGTTCATTCTGTAAGTCATATGTATACATATGTATACATATGTATACATATGTATACATAGATTAGTATATGTATACATAGTATACATATAGTACATAGTATACATAGTATACATATAGTACATAGTATACATAGTATACATATACATAGTATACATATAGTACATAGTATACATAGTATACATATAGTACATAGTATACATAGTATACATATACATAGTATACATATAGTACATAGTATACATAGTATACATATAGTACATAGTATACATATACATATAGTATATACATATAGTACATAGTATACATATAGTACATAGTATACATATAGTACATAGTATACATAGTATACATATAGTACATAGTATACATATAGTATACATATAGTACATATATACATATAGTACATAGTATACATATAGTATACATATAGTACATATACATAGTATACATATAGTACATATGTATACATAGTATACATATAGTACATAGATTAGTATATGTATACATAGATTAGTAGCTCTATAGAGAGCTATTTGATCTGAGAGTTAATATTTGCCATCTTGGTTGGAAGAAAGCACCTTCATTCACCAAATTACCAAAATAATAGGCAAATTACTGACACAGAATCTGCTCTAACTGGTTTACTTTCATTCAGCAATTTCCCAACATTGTAGAAGACTGCAAAAATATTTGCCTATGTTTCTGTCATGGAAATGTCCATAATATGATTAACAAATACTCTAAACTTTATCAAGGTTAAATCTTTGGCTATTGTGTAAGTTTCGGTATAAATCTCTTCTTTCTCATAGTCATGAAGAACCAGTCCAGTCCTGTGTGTCTGTTTAGCAGAGTAATTATCTATACTCAGGAGGAAATTGAAATTAAGCAGACTACCTACTAGTATTAAATTATATATTTTAGTTATTTGGAAAATATTGTCTAGATTCAAATAATACAGTTCATATTATGAAGTGATCTCAACTTATACTCAACTAGTCCATATGCCAGGCTATTAAATAGAATTCACCATACTCTGGAAACCTGGCAATAGCTTGAAATGTAACAGATGGTATAAATCTCACTGATGATAAAATGTAGTTATTACTAGTCATTTAAATAATCCCATTTTCCTGGAGATAAAAAATAAAGGAAAGGAAGACCTGTAACAGTTGGTAGAATATTTAGTTGAATTCTAAAAGCTATGATTGTGTGTGAGTATGTGTGTGCATGTATATGTGTGTGTGTGACAGAAATTGTCATATAGAAATTAACTCATATCATTAAGGTCACATGATAAGTCAGATATGAAAGCTTAACCTCACAGAAGACATGAGAACAGCCCTTAGAAATTGAGAATACACATTTTACAAATCATCATGTAGTTTAAATATTAATGGACCCATTTCATCATGGGAGAGTAGATGTGTGGTGTGAGAAATGGCCTCCCTCAAGAAGTTCAAACTTAATGGCCTGAACTTGCCCTTTCATTACAGGTTTTTGGATAAATCAGAAGATTTCTCTTTCTAAAAGTTCATATTTTTCATATTTAATTCAGGGCACATTTGTAAGTGGTAACTAGACTCCCAAGACACTTTGCAATGACCTCAAGATACAAAGTTTGTGCACTGTTCATTTTTGTCAGTTACAGAGCTCAGCTTGGGTTGCCCTGTGTGGTGACACTCCACTCCTGAGGATTTCTCATCTTTTGCCAAAAGCAGCATTTGTAGAAAAACTCTCTGTGGTTTGCTGTAGTCAAGTGGAAGGACTTTAAGAACATTTAATTCATCAGAGAAGCAAATTGAGTCTACGAATATCCAATACATTTAGACAGTTCCCAGAAAATATTGCTCTGGTGTAATGCATATTTTTAATTTTTAATTTCATTTGAAATTAAGATGTCTATTTGCAAAATGGCAATTTGATATTTATTAAGAGTCTCAAAGGCTTATTTTTTTAACTTCAGAATTTCAGAATATTCAATGATCAGAGTAAATATTTCTACACATGGAGGAGGGCATTACCAGTCCTATTGTTCAGAAGGAAATCTGTATGCATTCATCTTTGTCTCAAGACTCATTCCATCTGGGGCTAGCAAGATAGCTCCATAGTTAAGAACATTTGCTTGAAGTTAATTTCCCAACACTCATAAGATAACTCATAAGAATATGATGCACCTTTCTGGTGTCTTCTGGATCCTGAGCACAAATGGAGCACATACAAACACACATACAGCTTCACACATAAGGTGCATTTACAGACAAGCAAGCACATACATATACAAATGTTAAAATTGTAACAAGTGCAATTTGACACGTATGAGTTTGTGCATATAGATATAGACGGGTATATGAAAAGACATGTAGAGATACAAATAAAGAAATAAAAATTAAAAAAAAAATGTAACACCAAAAATTATCCCCATCCAATTTAGCAGTTTTGATGAATTAACCTCAGTTATCTTAAAACTTTAGAGAAATAAATAAGTGATTGCATAGTTTATTTTAATCTTCATTAATTTATGAATAGAAAGGTAATTTGACACCATCCATTAGTGGAAAGACAGAGGAGATGTAACAAAAATGTATATGATTCCAGCCTATAAACAGATGTACTGTGTCTATTCATTTGCTTTCATGTCCCGAAACACTGCATGCTCCTTTTGTCACCCAGTCTGTTTATTATGACTCTCCTTCAGCCAAGCTTCTAAGAGGGTGCAACTGCCATTTGAAGCTGAGCAACTTGAGGGTTCACCAGCACTCTGGATAGCTATATCTTACCAACCTCATTGAGCTTCCAGAATCACAAACTAATATATTATCTTTAAATGACGTTAAAGTGGTTTTTGAACTTGAGTACATTAAGAGATCTTTCTGCAGCAAGTTAGTGTTATCCTTAATTTTCTAGTTGGAAGACACACCATATACATTTTATAATGATAATGTTCATGGGTGGCTGAGTTTTGATAATATTAAACAATAAAGGCTATATATAACAGAAAAACATTAGATGAATAGTTTTACAAATTGCAAAAAAACATGTCCTTCCTCCATGTAATTCTCTCTCTCTGTTTCTCCCTCTCTCTCTCTCTGTCTCTCTCTCTCTCTCACACACACACACACACACACACACACACACGCACACACACACACACACACTCACATACATATATACATATCCAACAACAAATCATATAGCAAGGAGAGACATTTATATGATATAAACATATGAATGTAATTTTGCTAGTTTTGCACAAGCAGAGCTATATATATATTATATATATTATATATATATATAATATATATATATATATATTATATATATATATATTATATTCAGAGGCAATTCAATCATCATTAAAAATATTTTGTCATTACTATCAAATAAAAGTGTTTTGACTGGTTGATGCACAGATTTTTAAATATTCACTAGTTTTTTGGTTTTTTTTTTTTTAAACAGACAATAGAACTTGAAATCTCACAAACAGTCTATCTAAGGAAAACAGCTACCTCCCTTATTCTGTCACTAACAGTGCCCCCTTTAGTAACATTAGCTACACAAATCCCAATTTGGAGGATGTGCTCTGCATTCGCTGTAGGCTTGGTAATTATGTCATTTGGTCCTGTACCCTGATCACACTGTAGCCGGAGTCGTGTTCCAAGTATAAGGATGCTCTAGTTGTGAAGGTTATCTAAACTTCCACCTTTTAGTTTTTCTTACAATCTTCATTCTTACATTCATGACTTGATGATCAATCTTAAATCAAAGCTAGTATGTTTTTAGTGGATAGTGATGATGATAATGATTATTATTATTATTACTATTATTATTATTATTATTAAAAGCAAGCCTTACTTTCTTTTATTTTCTATATTTTTTATTTATATTCCAAATGATTTCCCCCTTCCTGTTTCCTCCCTCCCTGAAAGTCCCATAAGCCCCCTTCCCTCCCTATGTTCCCCATTCAACCCCCTCTCACTTCTCTGTCCGGGTATTCCCCTACATCCAGTCTTTCCAGGACCAGGGGACTCTCCTTTCATCTTCTTGGAAATCTATTCATATATGAATTGCGTCTTGAGTATTCCGAGATTCTGGGTTAATATCCCCTTATCAGTGACTGCATACCATGTATGTACTTTTGTCATTGAGTTACTCACTAAGAATGATATTTTCCAGTTATGATCATTTGCCTAAGAATGTCGTGAATTCATTGTTTTTAATTTCAGTGTAGTATTTCATTGTGTAAATATACCACATCTTCTGAATCCATTCCTCCGTTGAGTGACATCTGGGTCTTTCCAGCTTCTGGCTATTATAAATAAGGTTGCTATGAACGTAGTGGAGCATGTGTCTTTATTGCATGCAGGGGAAGCATCTGGGTATATGTCCAGAAGTGGTATAGAAGGAAACTCTGGGAGTGTCATGCCCAGTTTTCTGAGGAACCACCAGACTGCTTTCCTGAGTGCTTGTACCAGCTTGCAATCCCACCAGCAATGGAGGAGTATTCCTCTTTCTCCACATCCTTGCCAACAACTGCTGTCTCCTGTGTTTTTGATCTTAGCCATTTTGACTAGTGGAATCTCAGGGTTGTTTTGATTTGCATTTCCCTAATGACTAAGGATGATGAACATCTCTTTAGGTGCTTCTCAGCCATTAGATATTCTTCAGGTGAGAACTCTTTGTTTAGCTCTTTACCCCATTTTTTAATAGGGTTATTTGCCTCTCTGGAGTTTAACTTCTTGAGTTCGTTGTATACATTGGATATTAGCCCTCTGTCAGATGTAGAGATGGTAAAGATCTTTTCCCAGTTTGTTGGTTGCCACTTTGTCCTTTTGAATGTCCTTTGCCTTACAGAAACTTTGTAATATTATGAGGTCCCATTTGTCAATTCTTGATCTTAGAGCATAAGCTATTGGAGTTCTATTCAGGAAATTTTCCCCTTTGCCCATATGTTCAAGGTTCTGCCCTAGTTTCCTTTCTATTAGTTTCAGTGTGTCTGGTTTTATGTGGAGGTCCTTGATCCACTTGGAATTGAACTTAGTGCAAGGAGATAAGAATGGATCAATTTGCATTCTTCTGCATGTTGACCTCCAGTTGAACCAGCACCATTTGTTAGAAAGGTTATCTTTTCTTCACTGGATGGTTTTAGCTCCTTTGTCAAAGATCAAGTGACCATAGGAATGGGGATTCATTTCTGGGTCTCAATTCTGTTCCATTGATCTACATGCCTGTCACTGTACCAATACCATGCAATTTTTAACACTCTGTAGTGTTAAAAATTGCTCTGTAGTACAGCTTGAGATCTGGGATATTGATTCCCCCAGAAGTTCTTTTACTCTTGAGAATAGTTTTATCTATCCTGGGTTTTCTGTTATTCCAGATTAATTTTGGAATTGCTCTTTCTAACTCTATGAAGAATTGAGTTGGGATTTTGATGGGGATTTCATTGAATCTGTGTATTGCTTTTGGCAAGATGGTCATTTTTACTATATTAATCCTGCCAATCCATGAGCATGGCAGATTTTTCCATCTTCTGAGATCTTCTTCAATTTCTTTTTTCAGAGACTTGAAGTTCTTGTCATACATATCTTTCACTTGTTTGGTTAGAGTCACACCAAGATACTTTATATTGTTTGTGGCTATCGTGAAGTGTATCATTTCTCTTATTTCTTTCTCAGCCTGCTTATCCATTGAGTATAGGAAGGCTACTGATTTGCTTGAGTTGATTTTATATCTGGCCACTTTGCTGAAGTTGTTTATCAGCTGAGGGTGTTCTCTGGTGGAGTTCTTTGGGTCGCTTAAATATATTATCATATCGTCTGAAAATACTGATAGTTTGACTTCTTCCTTTCCAATTTGTATCCCTTTGACCTCTTTTTGTTGTCTAATTGCTCTAGCTAGAGCTTCAAGTACTATATTGAAAAGATAAGGAGAGAGAGGGCAGCCTTGTCTAGTCCCTGATTTTAGTGGGATTGCTTCAAGTTTCTCTCCATTTAGATTGATGCTGGCTACCGGTTTGCTGTAAATTGCTTTTACTATGTGTAGATATGGGCCTTGAATTCCTTATCTTTCCAAGACCTTTAGCATGAAAGGATGCTGAATTTTATTAAATATTTTCTCAGCAACTAATGAGATGACCATGTGGGTTTTTTTCTTTGAGATTGTTTATATAGTGGATTACATTGATGGATTTCCTTATATTGAACCATCCCTGCATCCCTGGGATGAAGCCTACTTGATCGTAGTGAATGATCGTTTTGATGTGTTCTTGAATTCGGTTTGCAAGAATTTTATTGAATATTTTTGCATCGATATTCATAAGAGAGATTGGCCTGAGATTCTCTTTCTTTGTTGGATCTTTGTGTGCTTTTGGTATTAGTGTAATTGTGACTTCATAGAACGAGTTGGGTAGTGTTCCTTCTGTTTCTATTTTGTGGACCAGTTTGAAGAGTATTGGTGTTAGGTCTTCTTTGAAGGTCTGATAGAATTCTGCACTAAAACCATCTGGACCTGTGCTTTTTTTGGTTGGAAGACTTCCAATGACAACTTCTATTTCTTCAGGGGTTATAGGACGGTTTAGATGGTCTATTTGATCCTGATTTAATTTTGGTATTTGATATCTGTCAAGGAAATTGTCCATTTCCTCGAGATTTTCTAGTTGTGTTGAATACAGGTTTTTGTAGTAGGATCTGATGATTTTTTGAATTTCCTCAGTTTCTGTTGTTATCTCTCCCTTTTCGTTTCTGATTTTATTAATTTGGATACTGTCTCTGTGCCCTCTGGTTAGTCTGGCTAAGGGCTTATCTATCTTGTTGATTTTCTCAAAGAACCAACTCCTCGTTTTGTTGATTCTTTGTATGGTTTTATTTGTTTCTACTAGATTGATTTCAACCCTGAGTTTGATGATTTCCTGCCTTCTACTCCTCTTTAGTGTATTTGCTTCTTTTTGTTCCAGGGCTTTCAGGTGTGCCATTAAGCTGCTAGTGTATGCTATCTCCCATTACTTTTTGCGGCACTCAGGGCTATGAATTTTCCTCTTAGCACTGCTTTCATTGTGTCCCATAAATTAGGGTATGTTGTGCCTTAATTTTCATCAAATTTCAAGAAGTCTTTGATTTCTTTCTTTATTTCCACCTTGACCAAGTTATCATTGAGTAGAGCATTGTTCAGCCTCCATGTGTATGTGGGTTGTCTGTTGTTATTGTTGTTATTGAAGACCACCCTTATTCCATAGTAATCTGATAGGAGGCATGGGATTATTTCTATCTTCTTGTATCTGTTGAGGTCTGATTTGTGACCAATTATATGGTCAATTTTGGAGAAGGTACCATGAGGTGCTGAGAAGAAGGTGTATTCTTTAGCTCTAGGAAGTGTTCTATATATGTCTGTTAGTTCCATTTGGTCCAAGACTTCAATTAGTTTCACTGAGTCCCTGTTTAGTTTCTGCTTTCATGAATGATCCATTTCAGAAAACGGGGTGTTGTAGTCACCCACTATTATTGTGTGAGGTGCAATGTGTGCTTTGAGCTTTAGTAAAGTTTCTTTTACGAATGAGGGTGCCCTTGCATTTGTAGCATAGATATTCAGAATTGAGAGTTCTTCTTTGTGGATTTTTCCCTTGATCAGTATGTAGTGTCCTTCTGTGTCTTTTTTGATGACTTTAGGTTGAAAATCAATTTTATCTGATATTAGAATGGCTACTCCGGCTCGTTTCTTGGGACCATTTGCTTGTAAAGTTGTTTTCCAGCCTTTTACTCTGAGGTAGTGTTTGTCTTTGACACTGAGGTGCGTTTCCTGCATGCAGCAAAATGCTGGGTCCTGTTTATGTCTCCAGTCTGTTAGTCTATGTCTTTTTATTGGGGGAATTGAGACCATTGATATTAAGGGAGATTAAGGAATAATGATTATCGCCACCTGCTATTCTTGAAGCTATCTTTATGTTTGAGTGGTTATCTACTTTTGGGTTAGCTGAAAGAAGGTTACTATCTCCTTTTTTCCAGGGTGTAGTTTCTCTCCTTGTATTGGCGGTTTCCACCTATTATCCTTTGCAGGGCTGGGTTTGTGGAAAGATATTGTGAAAATTTGGTTTTATCATTGAACATCTTGGTCTCTTCATCTATGGTGATTTAGAATTTTGCTGGGTATAGTAGTTTAGGCTGGCATTTGTGTTCTCTTAGAGTCTGCATGAGATCTGCCCAGGAGCTTCTGGCTTTCATAGTCTCTTGTGTGAAGTCTGATGTGATTTGGATAGGTCTTCTTTATATGTTACTTGGCCTTTTTCTCTTACTGCTTTTAATATTCTTTCTTTGTTTAGTACATTTGGTGTTTTGATTATTATGTGATGGGAGGTATCTTTGTTCTGGTCCAGTCTATTTGGAGTTCTGTATGCTACTTGTATGTTCATCAGCATCTCTCTCTTTAGGTTAGGCAAGTTTTCCTCCATAATTTTGTTGAAGGTATTTACTGGCCTTTTAAGTTGCAAATCTTCACTCTTGTCTATACCTATAATCCTTATGTTTGGTCTTCTTATTGTGTCTTGGATTTCCTGGATGTTTTGGGTTACATGTTTTTTGCATTTTGCATTTTCTTTGACTGTTGAGTCGATACTTTCTATGGAATCTTCAGCACCTGAGATTCTTTCTTCCATCTCTTGTATTCTATTGTTTATGTTTGCATCTATGGCTCCTGATTTTTTCCCAAGGTTTTCTAACTCCAAAGAGAAAACATTCAGACCAGAATGCCAATGGCTCAGGTTCTAATATTAACAATTAACAAATGGGACCTCTGAAGACTGAAAAACTTCTGTATTGCAGAGAACATCATCAAAAAGAAAAAAGAATAACCCACAGATGGCAGACAGATCTTCACTAACCCTACATCTTATATAGGCTTAACGCCCAAAATACATGAATGTTTTCTTTTTCTTTTTTAATGAAAAAGGAAGCAAAAACATTTTATGATGAAATTACAGATTTATATGAAGATGTTTCTGAGAAAATTGAAGAAGCATATAGAAAAACACATTAAGATAGACAATTTCCATGGAAAATTAAAGATTAAAATGGTAGACATAAAAAACATTACTAAATTAATTGAAAATGGATTTTGTGATAGAATTGAAGATTTATATGGGCAACATTTCTAATAAAATTGTAGAAAAAATAAAAAATAACATTAAAATTGAAGGTTATCACGGAAAATTACAGATAAAATGGTAGGCAAAAATATTTTTAAGTTGATTGAATGTGGAGTTATAAACATTTTTCTGACAAAATTGAATATCTACAAGGAAAATATATCTGATAAAATTCAAGAAATATATAGAAAAACACGTTAAAATAGAGTAATTCATGGAAAATTATACAGATAAATTGGTAGGAATAAAAATATTCCTAAATTGTTTGCAAGTACAATTATAAACATTTTCTGATAAAAATGGAAGATTTATGTTGAAATATTTCTGATAAAGTGGAAAAAATATATAGAAAAACATTACAATTGAAGATTATCATGGAAAATTATACAGATAAAATGGTAAGCATAAAAATATTTCTAAGTTCATTAAAAGTGAAATTATAAACATTTTCTGATAAAATTGAAGATCTACAAGGAAAATATTTCTGATAAAATTCAAGCAATATATAGAAAAATATGTTAAACCAACTATTTTATGGGAAATTATACAGCTAAAATGGTAGGTATAAAAATGTTTCAGCCGGGCGGTGGTGGCGCACGCCTTTAATGCCAGCACTTGGGAGGCAGAGGCAGGAGGATTTCTGAGTTCGAGGCCAGCCTGGTCTACAGAGTGAGTTCCAGGACAGCCAGGGCTACACAGAGAAACCCTGTCTCAAAAAACCAAAAAAAAAAAAAAAAAAAAAGTCTCTAAGTTGATTGAAAGTAAAATTATAGACATTGTCTGATAAAATTGAAGGTTTACATGGAAAATATTTCTGATAAAATTGAGGAAATATACAGAAAAAATGTTAAAATTAAAGATTATCATGGAAAATAATACAGTTAAAATGGTAGACATAAAAAGCATTACTGAATTGAAAGAGGAGTCACAAATATTTTCTGATGAAATTGAAGATTTACATGAAAAATATTTCTTTTAAACTATGTTTTTTGTTGGGGAATTGAGTTCATTGATGTTAAGAGATATTAAGCAATAATAATTGTTGCTTCCTGTTATTTTTGATGTTGTTCTTATGTTTGTGTGGTTACTTTCTTTTGGATTTGTTGGAAAAGATTACTTTCTTGCTTTTTCTAGGGTGTAGTTTCCCTTGTGTTGGCGTTTTCCATCTATTATCCTTTGTAGGGCTGGATTTGTGGAAAGATATTGTGTAAATTTGGTTTTATCAGGGAATATTTTGGTTTCTCCATCTATGGTAATTGTGTATTTTTGGGTATAGTAGTTTGGGCTGGCATTTGTGTTCTCTTAGGGTCTGTATGAGATCTGCCCAGGATTTTCTAGCTTTCATCATCTCAGGTGAGAAGTCTGGTATAATTCTGATAGGCCTCCCTTTATAGGTTACTTGACCTTTCTCCCTTACTGCTTTTAATATTCTCTCTTTGTTTAGTGCATTTGGTGTTTTTATTATTATGTGTCAGGAGGACTTTCTGGTGTGATCCATCCTGTTTGGAGTTCTGTAGGCTTCTTGTATGTTCATGGACATCTCTTTCTTTAGGTTAGTGATGTTTTTTTTCTATAATATTGTTGACGATATTTACTGGCCCTTTAAGTTGGAAATCTTCGCTCTCTTCCATACCTATAATCCTTAGGTTTTGTCACCTCATTGTGTCCTAGATTTTCTGGATGTTTTGGCTCAGGAACTTTTTGCATTTTGCATTTTCTTTGACTGTTGAGTCAATGTTTTCTGTGGTATCTTCAGCACCTGAGATTCTTTCTTCTATCTCTTGTATTCTGTTGTTGATGCTTGCATCTATGACTCCTGAATTCTTTCCAAGATTTTCTATCTCCAGAGATGTCTCACTTTGTGATTTCTTTATCGTTTCTACTTCCATTTTTAGATCTTGGATGGTTTTGTTCACTTCCTTCACTTGTTTGTTTGTTTGTTGTTTTCCCGTAATTCTTTAAGGAATTTTTGTGTTTCCTCTTAAAGGGCCTCTACCTGTTCACCCAAGCTCTCCTGTATTTCTTTCAGGGATTTTTGTGTTTCCTCTTTAAGGGCTTTTATCATTTGACCCATTCTCCTTTATTGTTTAAAGGAGATATTTATGTCCTTCTTGATGTCCTCTAACAGCATCGTGTGATGAGACTTTAAATCCAACTCTTGCTTTTCTGGTGTGTTAGGATATCTTGGACTTGCTCTGGTAGAACTGGGTTCTGATGTTGCCAAGTAGCCTTGGTTTCTATTGGTAGGGTTCTTGCTCTTGTCTTTCGCCATCTGGTTATCTCTGGTGTTAGTTAGTCTTGCTGTCTCTGGCTGGAGCATGTCCCTCCTATGGGCCTGTAAGCCTGTGTCTGTACTCCTGGGAGACCAATTCTCTTCTGGCAGGGTCTGTGCACTGAAGACTATAAAGCTGTTTGGTTTCCTGCTGCAAATGGCATCCAGAAGGTAAGTCTCCTATTCCAGCAGCTCCACTGATCGTATGCCCTGTGCCCTCCTAGCTGTACTCTTCTAGAGAGAAGGTGGAGATCTCACCTCCACACTCAGAAGTGAAATCGATGCTATGAGATCACTCACTCCTGGCTGCCTAAGCACAGAAGGCTTTGGAGCTGCCTGGTTCCTTGCTGCAGATGATGGCCGGAAGGGATGAATGTTTTCTATGCATGTAAGTTTGTAAACTATTTTCATATCTAGGGGCCATGTAGATCTATAGATTTGGTAATCATTAGAGGTAAATTTAAAAATGGTTGTGAGGCACCATGATGTTGGTGGGAAAGTAACCCAAGTAGTCTCCAAATATCACAAGTGATTTCACCTGCAAATCCAGTTCTATAGTCCCATATGATGTAAAAAATACCACCCCTTAAAAATTCTATTATCATCTGATAAATGAAAGCCACCACAGAATAAGATTATTACATGTTTTTGAAATAAAAACTCAGACTTAAGTGTCTACCTCTTGTAGCCAAGTATGATTTTGTGGAAGAAATGGGGCATCAACCACCTTCAAAACCTTCACTCCCAAAATGGCTGTAAGATGCACAGGTATAAAGATTAATCAGAGACTGAGGAGATGGTCAAACAGTGACTTGAGACAGCCCAACTTGAGACCCATCCTATGTGTGATAGCCAACCTCTAACACTATTAATGATATTCTGCTATGTTTGTTTAGGAGGCTACAATAACTTTCTCCTGACAGGCTTCATACAGGAGAAGGAAACAGATGCAGAACCTCATAGCCAAACATCAGGCACAGCTCAGAGCATCATATAGAATTATGGAAGAGAGAAATTGGCAAGATGAATGTATCAAAGACACCACAAGAAGACCCACATTGTCAACTAACTTGAGTACATGGAGGCTCACAAAGACTGAATTACCAACCAAAATTCATGCAGGGGCTAGACCTAGCCCCTCTATAGATCTATAGCCAATGTGCAGCTTGCTCATGTGTATGCCCTAACACTTGGAGCAGAGTCTGTCTCTAACTCTGTTGCCTGCCTTTGGACTGCTTTCCACTAACTGGACTGCCTGGTTGGACCTCAGTGGGAGAGAATATGCTTAGTCCTGCTGGGAGTAGATGACCCAGGGCAGTGTGGTACACAAGAGGGTCTTCCCCTTCTCTGAGGTCAGTGAAAGTGGGTAATATGGGTTGATGGTTGTAAGGATAGAACTAGGAGAGAAGGAAGGAAGCAGGGATTGCAATCAGAATGTAACGTGAATAAATACATTAATTAATGAACTCAAAAAAGAAAATATTCAATAATACCCACTCATTACACATAGTGGATACTATCATATAACTTTTTAATTTATGTTTCACTGCAATTTATTTTTAGAACAACTCCATTGAGATATACTCACTAATTTTATCATTAGAATGCCACAGTATTTGTATTTTCAGCAAGATAACAATGCAGACATGAAAGTTTTATAGAGACATATAGTATATGATTATTGCGTAGACTCAAAACCAAAAATCATATGAACGTCTACTCTAAAAAAGAAAACAAATGCCTAGTACTGATTCTTGGTAGAAAACCCATGGAACAGGTAATAAACCTTAGAGAAAAACATACTACTATTATTTTCCTAAATCGACATCATATTAAACTCCCTTTATGTTTTCTTTTCTTTTATTGGATATTTCCTTTATTTGCTTTTCAAATGTTATCCCCTTCCCTGGCTTCCTCTCTGGAAAAGCCCTATCTCATCACCCTCCCTCTGCTTCTATGAAGGTGCTCCCCTAACCATCCACTCACTCCCACCTCCCTGCCCTGGTTTTCCACTACAATGGGGCATTGAGCCTTCCCAGAACCAAGGGCCTCTCCTCCCATTGATGCCTAACAATGCCATCCTCTGCTAGATATGCACCTAGAGCCATGTGTACTCTTTGGTTGGTGGCTTAGTCCCTGGGAGATCTAGGCCATCCAGTAACTTGATATTGTACTTCCTATGGGGTTGCAAACCCCTTCAGCTCCTTCAGTCCATTCTCTAATTCCTCCATTGGGGACCCTGTGCTCAGTACAAGAGTTGGCTCTGAGAATCCACCTCTGTATTTTTCAGGCTCTGGCAGAGCCTCTCATAAGATAGCTATATCAGGCTTGTGTCAGCAAGCACTTCATAAAATCCACAATAGTTTCTGGGTTTGATGACTGTTTATGGGATGGATACCCAGGTGGAGCAGTCTCTGGATGGCCTTTCTTCAGTCTCTGCTCTATTCTTTGTCTCTGTATTTCCCCCTGTGTTATTTTGTTCCCCCTTCTAAGAAGGACTGAAATATCCATACTTTGGACTTCCTTATTCTTGAATTTTTGTGGTCCATGAGTAATATCGTGGGTATTCTGAGCTTTGGGGCTAATATCCACTTATAAGAGAGTATATATCATGTGTGCTCTTTTGTGATTGGGTTACCCCACTCAAGATGATATTTTATTATTCTTTTTTTCCTTTTTTTTTACACTCTAGATTTTATTCCTCTCCTGAACCACCCTCTGACTATTCCACATCACATACCTCCTCCCCTCTCCCTTGTCTCCATGAGGATGTCCCCACACTATCCCCACCCCACCAAACCTCTGTACTCCCTTGGACCTCCAGTCTCTTGAGGGTTAGGTGCATCTTTTCTAACTGAATCCAGACCTGACAGTTCTCTGCTATATTTGTATTGGGGGCTTCATATCAGGTGGTGTATGCTGCATAGTTTGTGATCTTGTTTCTGAGAGAACTCCAGGGTCCAGGTTAATTGAGACTGCTGGTTCTCCTACAGGGTTGCCCTACTTCTCAAATTCTTAGAGCTTGTCCCTAATTCAACCATGGGGGTCAGCAGCATCTGTCCATTACTTTGGTGCAAATATTTTCATTTCACTTTTTCAGTTGCATGTTGGGTCTTTCTGAGGGCAGTCATGATAGCTCCCTTTTTGTGAGTACTCCACAGTCTTGGTAATAGTGTCAGGCTTTGGGGCCTCCTCTTAGTTGGACTGAACTTTGTGACTGTGGCTGGACCTTCTTTTCCTCCAGCTACTCTCCATTGCCTTCCCTGCAGTTCTTTCAGACAGGAACAATTATGGGTCAGAGTTTTGACTATGGGATAGCAGCCCTATCCCTCCCATGAAACTCTGTCTTTCTGCTGGAGGTGGGCTCTACAAGTTCCATCTGCCCACTGTAGGGCATTTCTTCTAAGTTCCCTCCCTTTTTGTCCTGAGAGTTTCTTACCTCCCAGGTCTCTGGTAAATTCTGGAGAGTCCCCCCAACCTCCTACCTCCTGAGGTTGCCTGTTTCCATTTTTTCTGCTGGCCCTCAGGGTTTCAGTCCTTTTCCCACACCTAATACTGGATCATGTTCCCCTCCCCACATTTCCTTTCCCTCCCAGGACCTTCCTCCCTCTCTCCCCCCTTGTGGTGGCTTTCTTCTCCCTCCCAAGTGGGACTGAGTTGTCCTCACTTGGGCCCTTCAGCTTGTTTTCAGTTTTGTGTTCTGTGGACTGTATCTTGAGTATTCTGTACAATTTTTTAGCTAATAGCTACTTATTAGTGTGTACATACCAAACATGTCCTTTAGGGTTTGAGTTACCACACTCAGGATGATATTTTCTAGTTGCATCCATTTGCCTGCAAAACTCAAGATGTCCCTGTACTAAATAGCTGAGTAGTATTCCATTATGTAAATGAACCTCATTTTCTGCATCCATTTTTCTCTTGTGGGACATCTGGGTTGTTTCCAGCTTCTGGCTATCACAAATAAGGACTCCATAAACAAAGTTAAACTTGTGCCCCTGTGGCATGGTGTCATCTCTTGGGTATATTCCCAAAAGTGGTATTGCTGGGTCTTCAGGTAGCTCTATTTCCAATTTATAGTTATTTTATACTCAAAGACTAATGGATCTTTTAGCCCTTATCAGAGAATCTTCTGTTTTCAATATGTAGCTGTTAATGCACAAATACACAAGTAGTCAAAGAAACACAGGAGACTGTGGAGTTCTTAACCCTAAAATTGGATATTTACATCACTCCCTCCTCCAAGATTCAGACAACATTACAGAAGAAGTAGAGTGATTGTGAAATAATCAGATGGTTTGAATGATTGCCTTGTAGCAGAATAATGGCTGGAATGCATGATTTACAGCACCAATGGTTGCCTATATAGAACTGAGCAACATCAAATCAGTTAACACAGTGGTGATTGGTTATTTTAATGCCCAACTCTAACTAATAAATAGATCATTCAGAAATGATCAAAACCAAAAAATTTACAGGGAACTGGATATTAAGTAAATCAAAGATTTATAGGCAATTGAGGAATTCTTAAGATGCAGTCCTAAATCCAGCATATGCCAATGAGTCACAATTGGTATGGAAGCATGAAAAGATCAGTTAAGGCTTAAAGAATTAATAGGCTACATTTTTATTTTAATCTGACAGTAGGAATAATATTCAAATATATGTCTTATTGAGCATCTGTAAGCACAGTTTAAGCAAGTGAGAAAATATCAGTAAGTAATACAAATAGGGCTTTTTGCCTAGGAATGTGGAAAATACAAGCAAAATTTTAACATAAATTGTGACTTCCAACAACACTCATCTGTACTCAGATATCACTGTCTCACTCATCCATCATTAGAAAAGCTTCCTCCTGCAGTTAATGGGAACAAATACTGAAACCAACTGGAAAATAAATAGAGCATGAGATACTTTGGTATACAGTACTAGAAGAGATGTTTTCATCAGATCTGTCTTTCAGGGTGCAAGGAAATGTGTAGAAGCATAGGTAGGAAAATTATAAGATCCCAAAGGAATGGAAGACACCATAGAAAGGAGGCATTACAGCCAACAGAATGCATGTACATATGAACTCACAGAAACTTCAGCAGCATGCACAGGGCTTGGATAGTTCTAAATCTAATGGAGTCTCATCACTGAGAGGGAGAGCTGAATATTAGCCCTCATCCCTAACCCAGAAGCTTCCTCCAATTGACAACCACCCTCAAATAAAGAAGTTTTCTCTAACAGAAAAATTTTCGTGGGGCATACACACCATACTTAGGGATAGGCCCTATCACAGGCAGTAGATAACTAATAAATAAATTAACTCAGTGGTATTTGTGGAGGTATACTTTTCAATCATATTGCTTTGTCTGGGCATATTTTTAACAACATAGGTCATGTGTGTGTGTGTGTGTGTGTGTGTGTGTGTGTGTGTATGCCAGTTCTAATTTATATATTTTTTTTTAATTTTATTTTCTAAGTTTTTTTTTATTTACATTCAAAATCATCTCTCCTTTCCCGTTTCCTCCCTCCTCCAAAGTCCCATAAGCCCCCTTCCCTCCCTCTTTTCCCCATTCAACCCCCTCAAGCTTCTCTGTCCTGGCATCCCCCTACATCCAGTCTTTCCAGGACCAGGGGTCTCTCTTTTCATCTTCTTAGAAATCTATTGATATGCGAATTGTGTCTAGGGTATTCCGAGATTCTGGATTAATATCCCTTATCAGTGACTACATACCATGTGTGTTCTTTTGTGATTGGGTTACCTCACTAAGGATGATATTTTCAAGTTCTGACCATTTGCCTAGGAATTTTGTGAATTCATTGTTTTTAATTGCAGAGTAGTATTCCATTGTGTAAATATACCACATCTTCTGAATCCATTCCTCCATTGAGGGACATCTGGGTTCTTTCCAGCTTCTGACTATTATAAATAAGGCTGCTATGAACATAGTGGAGCTTGTGTCCTTATTGCATGCAGGTAAAGCCTCTGGGTATATGCTCAGGAGTGGTATAGCCGGATCCTCCGGAAGTGTCATGCCCAGTTTTCTAAGGAACCGCCAGACTGCTTTCCAGAGTGGTTGTACCAGCTTGCAATTCCACCAGCAGTGGAGGAGTGTTCCTATTTCTCCACATCCTCGCCAACAACTGTTGTCTCTTGTGCTTTTGATCTTAACCATTCTGACTGGTGTGAGATGGAATCTCAGGGTTGTTTTGATTTGCATTAGAGTTCTCACCTGAAGAATATCTAATGGCTGAGAAGCACCTAAAGAGATGTTCATCATCCTTAGTCATTAGGGAAATGTAAATCTAATTCATATTTTTATAGTCTTTATATCTGGGTGAATATGTATGTCTCTTTCTATATATGTTTCTTGTGCTTTTTCTTACTGTCATTTTTTGTTTTTCTTCATTTTTGTTTTGTCCTATTCAGGCTTACTAGCTTTTATTTTATCTTACATTTACTATTATTATCATTATTATTATTATAATTATTATTATTTTCATGTCTGTTTTCAAATGATTGAGAAAAAGAGTGGGTGTGGATTTGAATGGTTGTGGATTTGGGTATCTGGGGAGGATCTGAGAAGTGGGCAAAGGGCAAGCCTACTCAGAATACATTGTATAAATAAATCTATTTTTAAAAGTAAAGCATGTATAATCAATGTCAAAAAAGTAGTACCCTTTGGGGTATGAAATATTCAAAGTAGACACGGCCAAAAATATTTTTAAAGAAGGCATATAGATGATGAGTTGACCTTGTACTAGTGAGGTTATCTTTAATTTGTGTCTCCTGCTCTAGCATTTCTAGGCATTCAGAATTTCTAAGAACTCTGGCAAAGATAGTCTGAATCTTGATATATTTCTTCACATTGTCCAGTTTATGTCAATTATGTAAATGGCACTTACTTCAAAGACACATCAGACACATCAATTGAACTGCATGATTTATTTTTCTGTCACATAGGAAGATGCCAGCCAGCTGGAGGTCTTGAGTGTAAGGACATAGTTTCTCTCTTTAAACTAGACAGTTCAGCATGTCTATCAATAATCACTATGGAGATATAAAGGCCATGATACTTAATTCATGATATGCGCAAGGATGAGAGGACCCAAAGGCCTGTAATAGCTTGAAGGCATTTCAGTGCCATAAATAGTTGCTGAACTTTGATCTCCAAACATTCAACTATACAAGTATAAATATCACAAGATAAATCTCAGCAGGATCATGTAGCAAATAAATGAGAGCAGAATTAAGTTGGATTTATTCAATAGTAAATACAGTGAAACATAATTCTGGTCTATATTATTTGGGCTCAAGAAATTGTTTCAGTTTCCTTAATAAAATATAACATGTAAAATAAAGTAAAAAACTATTTTATGTTTTATGACATACTTAATTTCATTAGAATCCTCTATGTGATCATGAGTTTGGAACTCTTAATTGAACCTGGTAGGATCTTCATCAGCTACACAACAAAAGATAATAATTATCACTCCTTAAGAATTTATCCACGGTCAGGTGTTCATATGGGAGAGGTAAGGTCCCTGAGCCTCATCCCAATCTTTGGCAGTTTATAAACCAAATCTTGTATAAAACCATTACAGGCAGTTATAGCTTTTATAATGTAAGAAACACACTGATACTGACAAGCCCCTAAAATAGCATTTCACAAAACCACTATACCTTCTGACTCTTATATTATTCATATTCCTTATCCAGCTTCAACAGTTCAAATTTAAAAGAAAGAAAAAAAAGACTATGGGTCATGAAAATATTTGATTAAGTACCTGCAAAGTCAATGGCCCAATTAATTTGATACAAACTATGTTTGTCCTATTGATATTTTTTATTGATTGTTGGTAAGGATTGTACTTGTTTAGTAGAGTAAAGGCCATAGAGTCTCCTTCAGCAATCATGAGTTCACTATGACTAAGTTCTTAATTATAATTCCAGCATGAGGCAAGGTATCCATTGTTGAATGGATTAAGTCCGATTAGAGTTCTGTTCATTACTATTAGGGTAAATGTGCCACTACTTAACTTTTTTGGTTGTCTTTATAGTTTTACCAGTCATAGGACATACCAGGATAGGCCTGTTGCTTTCTTCCCACCTTTGGATGTTTCTGTGGTGCCTTCTGTACCAGTAAAGGCAGTCTTCAGGAAAAGGGCATCCAGGTAAATTCTAGCTTAGGATCTTGGGGCTCTGTTTCTGAAATGCATGGTGTGCTTGATGGTTTTGGAACAACTGGAGAAAAGCTAGTTCTATCAGAATGGATAAGACACCCAACTGAGAAAATGCCTCCACAAGATATTCCTGAATGGCATTTTCTTGATTAGTGATTAATAAGGGAGGTCTCAGCTCATTGGAGAAGGCACCATCCCAAGCAAGGAGGTCATGTGTTCATAAGAAAGCAGGTTGAACAGTCTATGAGGAGAAAGTCAGTAAGCAGCAATCCTCTAGGAGCCTTTTTATCAGCTCCTGCCTACAGTTTCCTATCTTGCTTGAGTTATTATCCTTACTTTTTTGTTGATGAGCAGTGTTATGAAAGCATAAGCCAAATAAAACTTTTCTCCCCAACTTGCTTTTTGCTTATGGCATTTCAAAGCAACAAGCAAAACTACGACATACGGTGTATTCAAACTTCTCTTTTACTGTCCAAATATAACAGTCAGTGTCAGTAACTCCTATGAGCTCAAAATATCAGGAGATTTCTCACTACCAGCAAATAATTAAGGGATTCTAACAGAGAATCACTAGTTGGTGATCCTATGACTCCATTGTATTGTTCTTCTGTCTACATGGAAATGGAAACTGACCTCATAACTTAAGAAATAAATATTTTGTAATACTCTGCCAGGGTCTCTCAGGAGACAATCATATCAGGCTCCTTTCAATAAGCATTTCTTGACATCCTCAATAGTGTCGGGGTTTGGGACTGTATATGGGATGAATCCCCAGGTGAGATAATCTCTGCATAGCTATTCCTTCAGTCTCTGCTCTACACTTTGTCCCATGAGCATTTTGTTCCCCTTTCTAAAATACCCACACTTTGTTCTTCCTTCTTCTTGAACTTCATGTTGTCTGTGAATTGTATCTAGGGTATTCTGAGCTTTGGGGTTAATAACCGCTTATCAGTGAATGCATACCATGTGTGTTCTTTTGTGATTGGGTTACCTCACTCTGGATGATATTTTCTAGCTCCATCCACTAAGTATTTCATAAATTCATCATTTTTAATAGCTGAGTAGTACTCCATTGTGTAAATATATCACATTTTCTGTATTCATTCCTCTGTTGAAGGACATCTGGGTCCTTTCCAGCTTCTGGCTATTATAAATAAGGTTGCTATGAACATAGCAGTACATGTGTCCTTGTTATATGTTGGAGAATCATTTGGGTATGCAGAGGCGGGTTCTCACAGACAACCATTGGACTGAGCATGGGGTCCCCAATGGAGCATTTAGATAATGGATTGAAGGAACTGAAGGGGATTGCCACCCCATAGGAAGAACAACAATATCAACCAACCAGACCTACCTGAGCTCCCAGGGACTAAGCCACCAAGCAAGGAATACACATGCCTCCAGGTGCAGAAGATGGTCTTGAGTGAGAGGATAGGTTCTGGATACTATGAAGGCTCGATAGATGCCTCAGTGTAAGGGATTCGAGTGCAGAGAGCCTGGTGGGTGGGTGAGTGGAGGAACTGTCTCATAGAAACAGTGGGAGGGGGAATGGAATAGTGATTTTCTGGGAGGAAGGAACTGGGAAAGGTGATAACATTTGAAATGTAAATAAAGAGAATATCCAATAAAAGTAATTAAAAAAAGAAATAAATCTTTTTTCTAAAGTTGAATATCATCATCCAAACAGTTATGTTATGCTAAGGAATAAACCCAAAGTATTATTACCATAATGATTGGCCCTAGGGGAATACCTAATTTTGCTTATTGAACACAGCAATAAAATGACTCAGAATAACTTACTGAACCCCTAAGTCAGTACTTTGTTCAACCTTCAACAGAAAAGATTCTTCTTGTTGCAGATAGTAATTAACACATCCACTCATAACTGGCCAATGTGCAGTAAAAAAAGTAAAACCGACTAGTTCTGAGATCCAGCCTCAGCGTGAGGAGCGTCCTCAGAAAGGAGGGAATGGGAATGGTGCTGATTCTTTAATGACTCAGAATCAGTAGTAGATGCAAACTCCTTATTTAGGTACTCTCTCTGTTCCCCGATGATTCTCAGTGTTCTTTATTCTTCAACTTCAGCTTAAGCTAATAGCTTAATAGTTTAGTAACTTAATAACCAGAGAGAGCCTGAACACAGTCTTTTATTTACCAAAGCTACATCATCAAGGCTTTGATCTTTGCTAATAATTGTAAAGAATTCTAAGATGTACGTAAACTCTATGAGTCCCGAATCAACAGTCCCAGCCCGTGTTTCCTTAGAGCAGTACCAAGAACAAAGCAAATGAGCATATCCTTATAGGTTTACACAGTCTGTTCTTTATTATGAGTAGCTGAGCACAACACTTCTAGTTTCCTGGTACAGCAGACATCAGTCTTTAGTAAGTACTTCCTTGTAAGAACAGAATAATGACAAACTACTAAAATTAAAATGAGTCCTTACAATGTTTTGAATTTATATAAGTAAAACGGTTAGCTCTCTCTAATATCTTTCCAGTCATTGTTATCTGTAATTCTTCAATCAGCTAGAAAAACAGATTACTAATATTTTATATGCTTCTACATATCATCAATAGTATTTATTCTTAATTATATATAAATTCTCATTTTTTTCTATCCATACCCTTTTCTCCTGAGAACACTCTAACTTTCTATACTTGATGTGTCCAAGTTCATTCTGGCTAATCAATGCAGTACTCACTGAACCAGAGGGTACATGTACTTCTTCAGGGTTCCACATTTAATGCCACATTTGGCAATGCACTATTTCTACAAAGGACATCATAGGCTTTAATGGCCCTGGTGGTTATGTTGTCTAGATCCTTTCCCACGGCCATAAAGGCCAAGCAGAAGGTCTGTTCTTCATCCTCCACAGCCTCATGACCATTTCCTTTCCTCATTCCTGAGAACTGCATCTGTTTCATTTACTATGGAATGATTAGCTATGAGTAATGGGTGAAGTATATTCCCCAGGAAGGAAGATTAAATAGAGTAGAGTAGTAAAGACAGCATATCAGCTTGGGGGCAACAGTAACCATCAGCACATATGGAGACCGTGGGATCAATGGCCTGATAATGCTCCAGGGACAAGATCTGTGTCTCAAACACACACTTACTCAGCCATGACAGAGCCAACATTGTAGTATTGTATTCTAACTGGAATTTCTTTACCAAACCCCACCCCTCATGTCTCATAGATCTATGTAGAAAGGTAGGTAGCAAGATACTAAGAGACAGATATGGTGGGTAACTCCAAGAAAACTGATTTTTATATAGAAGAGGACTGATACATGTATGATTGCACTGAGAATGTGGCTATATATCCAAGATCTTTACAACTTCAAGCTAAATGACATCCCAGAACTGATATACAGAAGTTAGCTTAAAGCCTCACACTTAACCAAGAAGTTATTTAAAATTGACAACCTCTGGGAGAAAGGAAACCAGTTTTCTTCAACAGAGTGACACTAGACAGGTGCATCAACAACTGGCCAGTATAGGCTCATGTTCATAAGCTTTTGGCTAAAATAAAATGTAATTCACCATGTTCTTTTGTTTAATTTCTTAGTGTGCGTTGATGCTTTTTTTATTTGTTTGAAGTTGTGAAACAAGATGATGGAGGATCTTGGAGAACTGGCAAAGTGACAAATTATGATAAAATGTATTGTGTGAAAATTTTAAAATGAAAAAAATTAAAATGGGTACATCATCAGAAAATCTCAAAGAATATCAAGATAACCTAAATATAGTACTAGGACTCTGTCAGAGGGAGGGAAGTAATGGAAGGAAGAAATGTGATTTGGTGATTAGTGACAATTTGACCATTTCCAACTGAAAAATTCAAAAACCTGAATAATCAAAAATGAGAATTCTTAAAGAAAGTTTGTTTCACATAAATATTTTATATCATGGATGCTTGTGTCATATGCAAACTATGGAATATATGTTGAATATTCAAATGAATAGTTTGTTTAGACAAAGGACCACATCATCCTGTTCCCCCTATACCAAACTAAATCTTGGTATTTCCTCGATTTCCAACACATGTCTATCATCCATAATTGACTGCAGACTTTATGGCAGTTTACTCTAACAAGATAGTTCAACAGAATGTCATAACATAACTAACAATTTTAGTATGGGAGACAAATATGGCACCAAGACTAAACATGCTTTTTGCTGGTGAGATTTTTTTGTTAAATAGAATCACAATGTTTCAAAAATAATTTTAATCACTTAGCAACCATTCATTTGTGTTTACATAATGAAACCTTAGTAATATCTCTAGACACTAATGCTGTGTTGAGTTTCCCTAGTTGATTCTATTTTTTGTATGTTGAAGCATACAATGTTTAGAATTTGCAATTTGTGCCCCAATGGGCACAGACAATTAGGAGCCTCAAGTTTCATCTATTTTTGAGTGTTATGTAAATCACCTCTTTCATTTCTCATTTTAATTCATATCATTTTCTTTTTATAAACATGTCTGTGAGTATTTATTTCACTAAACTTTGATAGCAATAAACTTTAAATGGATGGATTCAAGAACCTCCTGAACTTAAACAGTTTATGTTACAAACAAAGATGCCCTTGTAGAAAGTTACACGATCTTTTGTCTTGATAGCCTCTATATTCCAAGATGGCAAATTCAGTTTTACTCAGTCTCTGTCATTGTATTAAATTATTCACAGAAATTGTACAATGAAGTCAAATAACAATTTCTTAAAGTGGAACTTGATGCCAAAATGCAAATGTCCTTAAATGGCTATATAATGTGTACTAAATAAAATGTATTTTACCATACTTTAGGGTCCTCTTAAGTAAATAGAGTTGTTAAGCTAATAAAACATTGGCACAATAAAATAATCTATTTAGCAGGTTTTTAGTGGTTTTGCTAAATTGCCCTGACAAATTTGCAATCACAGGGCTTGGAATTTTCAAGAACTTAATGATTTGAATCATCATAAGGGAAATTTAAATTTTTATGTTCTTATTAAGTACAAACTCTCCAAATGTGACATTTTGTGGGAACTGTTTCAGTCTAAGCTTCAAGTCTGTTTAAACTGCATCGGGAAACTGAGAATTGCTCTTTTACTGCCAGGATCACAATTTTGACATTTTGATATTTAATTATGAATTTTATCTATAGTAAGGTGTAAGTTTTATATCACGTATTTCAAAGCACTAGTGGTCTTTGTGGTCCTTTTTAGAGAATTAATGCTATTTATCCTACACAATTATAGTACAAGTTACTAATTTTCAAGTTCTGTATTTTTCAATTAAAGGCTTTTCTATGACTTCTGCCAAAGTTCAGAGTTAGAGAAATGAGAAATATTAAGGAGTCTCCTTTTTGATTCTTATAAAAGTAGTATGAAAACATGAACATTCCTGATTTTGTCTCTCCTGAATTATCTTTATATGTCATATTAAACTGTCTTCCCATTTCAGTTATGCATATTTCTACTGTGAAGGCATCAGTGTTTTTTTTCCTAGGAATCAAGTTACATACATGAGATTAAAATTCTCTTCAAATCAATGCCTCTAGTTATTTTCCAATGACAAGAAATAGCAGAAAGGATATGCTAACATGTCTCCTATAAAACAGAAATGAATCAAAGCCTGCCTGCTATCTGACACTTAGAAATAAAAAAGTTGCACGAGTGATGATGCACCATGTTAAAATTGTATTGTAGTTTTTTTTTTACCTTAAATTTACTAAAGAAGATGAGGTATTTGAAAGAAAATTTAATTATTTGGATGAAATTCTATGGCAGAAGATGTCACAGGCTCTTACTGAGAACTTACTTATTAAACTATATGCACATGTATTTGGGATAAAATAATATCTAATCAGAGCCCATACAGGCTTAAATGCTTGACAAGCTATATGTATTTATATACTCTCTCCTTTTCCTTATCAGGGATTGTGTCAGTTATAAAAATCACAAGACAAATAAAAAACAAACAAGCACATTAACCAATGGTGACAGGAATGGCTTATTTTGTTCCAGTGGGACATGTGGAATACATAGGTTAGAGTTTGCTTCAAGATAATATTACTCTAAGATTTAGTGGATCAAGATTGTTTTCACTACAATATTATACACTCCTACTTTCCAAATATATACATGCACACTGACTGTGAAGCATGCTTCTTAATGTATGATTAAGCACAGAAGACGAAGAAGAAGAAGAAGAAGAAGAAGAAGAAGAAGAAGAAGAAGAAGAAGAAGAAGAGAAGAAAACCTACATAATTTCCTAGAAATGTAAAGAAACAATCTTTAGTAAAGAATCTTTACTAAAGAAACTTTAGTAAAGAAACTAAAAGATCATATATTATAATAAAAAAGTAAATTCCTTTAAATTGTAAAGAATGTCCAAGCTTTAATATAACATGTTTTTCATGCCAAAATAATTATTTCTGACATACTAGTTAACATAAGATCACATCATAAATGTAGAATTAAGGAATTGAAGCTATTTTAGGGAATGGTTGTAGTAAAAGGCTAATCTCACTTTTAGTGATATACGCTCTATATATACTATATGTACCATATCATTTGCATTATCAAGAGTATAGATAGGATAAAATATGGATATAAAATACAATAAATAAATTGAAATAAAAAATCTGATGCTCTGCACAGAGTCAAAGTTTCAGCATCGAAGAAAAGGACACCATCCAACTTTTCAGAGGTAAAGGAAAACGGATCGATTCTAAAATTCAGTGAAACACTTATAAGGTAATGGTAGCAAAGGATAACTACTTCGTCAGAGTAATTGTGGGAATTTAAGCTTTGGTGGCAAATCATTTATGAACAATTGGAAGGATGTAAATCAACATTAAATTATTCATAAGCATGTTGTTTGTGCTACCAGTCACCTGGATTGAGTCCTTTTGCTCAGATGAAAATTACGAATAGGTAAAATGTTTGTCTAGTCTTGGTCATTCCATGATGAAAAATAACAAATTCTTAGTGCCTGAGCTGGCAGACATAGAGACTTACAGATTTCAACACCAAGAATGAGGGGTTTATTATTCTATGTTTTTGAAACCAAGGACTCATGTTTTCATTCTCAGATGGGAAACTTATTTCTCAGGACTTAACATTTGAAAGCTTTTTTTGTTGTTTTGTTTTGTTGTTTTGTTTTTTTTTTTTACAGATTCTTTTCCTTCCTTTTGAGAAGTTTATACATGTATTCAATGACTATAAATATAGTAATTTCTCTTATATATAATATATGATTTATTTCTATTAGATATTTGCTGTATTTACATTTCAAATGCTAACACCCTTCCATGTTACCCTACCGAAAAACCCCTATCCCATCCCCCTCCCCTTGCTCAACTCCCTCCCCCAGTTTCCTGATTTGCACTTCCCTATTCTGGGGAATCAAGCCTTCACAAGACCAATGGCCTCTCCTCTCATTGATGTCTGAAACGGTCATCTTCTGCTACATATGTAGCTGGAGCCATGGGCCTCTCCATGTGTACTTTTTGGTTGATGGTTTAGTCCCTGGGAGCTCTGGAGAAACTGGTTGGTACATATTATTATCCCATATTATTATCCGGCAGAGCTGCAAACCTCTTCAGTTACTTGGGTCCTCTCTCTAGCTGCTCCATTAGGGATCCTATTTGAAAGCTCTTATAATCCTATGCCAGGTCAGGGACGAAGGAGTGGGTGGATGGGTGGGGGAGCACCCTCATAGAAGCAGGGGAATGGGGGAGAGGATAGCTGGTTTCCAGAGGGGTAACTAGGAAAAGAGATAACATTTGAATTGCAAATAAATAAAATATCCAATAGAAAAGAATCCTCAGCTTCCAGTAGCAGTGCATAGTATCAACAGGTGACAACAGGCAAATCTACTAGGATAACAAATCATGTACAGGTTTCAAATACTGGGCTCAACCTTTCCTAGAGTGACTATTGTGATTGATAGATCTATGGTCTAAGATATTGAGACACGTGGTATCCTTTAAGACTTGGCAGATTCTTGAGGCTCTTCCAGTAACTGAGGCTCACATTTTCTCAGTTCTTATGTGACAACTCTTTACAGTCCTTTCATCCAACTTCTCAAAGTGTCACCTACTCTCTTCCACAACTGCCACTGCTAACATGACCACCCCATAGTGGCTGACACTGGCACCTTTACAGTCACTATTTTTTGGCTTTCACTTTCTACATTCTCTCTCCATTCAACCAGCTCAACTTCCTCTACTCATGATAAAGTTGTAGAAAGGCAATAAATAATATACCCCAAATAAAGTAAAACATCTATCAGTAGACCTAAGGTTGTAAAATCAGGTGGCTCAGCAGAAAGCCCTTAATTGAGGGCTAATTAAGGTATATAAGTGGCCTAAAGGATGTGTGTGGCAAGGCCCTTGAACTGATCTTAACATAGCATATCACGCAAATGAAGGTCCAGCCTTTACCTAGACAAACACTGAGCTGTCCAGGAGGTGTTTTTTAATCCAGGAATGTTTAGAGGAAGCTCAATAAACATTCATTTCAATGGGAAATTTGGCCCCTCTTACCAATTATTGACTGTAAGTTTCTACTTTCCTGAATTAATCTATTGAGACAATGTATAGAAAATAAATATGAGTCTAACATTTGAGCTTTATGTATATATTAGATATTAGTCCTCTATCAGATGTAGGATTGATAAAGATCTTTTCCCAATCTGTTGGTTGCCGTTTTGTCCTATTGACAGTGTCCTTTGCCTTACAGAAGCTTTACAATTTTATGAGGTCACATTTATCAATTCTTGATCATAGAGCATAAACTATTGGTGTTCTGTTCAGGAAATTTTCCCCTGTGTCCATGTGCTTAAGATTTTACCACTTTCTCCTCTAAACGTTTCAGTGTATATTGTTTTTTGTGGAGGTCCTTGATCTACTTGGACTTGAACTTTGTACAAGGAGATAAGAATGAATGAATTTGCATTATTCTACATGCTAACCGCCAATTGAACTAGCACCATTTGTTGAAAAGGATATCTTTTTTTCCACTGGATGGCTTTAGAACCTTTGTCAAAATCAAGTTACCATAGGTATGTGGGTTCATTTCTGAATCTTCAATTCTATTCCATTGATCTACCTGCCTGTCACTGTACCAATACCATGCAGTTTTTATCACGATTGCTCTGTAGTACAGCTTGAGTTCATGAATGGTGATTTTCCCCCAGAAGTTCTTTTATTGCTGAGAATAGTTTTGGCTATCCTGTTTTTTGTTGTTGTTGTTGTTGTTTTGTTTTGTTTTTATCCCAGATGAATTTGCAAATTGCTCTTTCTAGCTCTATGAAGAATTGAGTTAGAATTTTGATGGGGATTGCATTGAGTCTTTACATTGCTTTCGGCAAGATGGCCATTTTTACTATATTAATCCTGCCAATCCATCTTCTGAGATATTTAATTTCTTTCTTCAGAGACTTGAAGTTCTTGTCATACAGATCTTTCACTTGTTTAGTTAGAGTCACACCAAGGTACCTGGGGATGCATTCCATATACAATTACCAAGCCCAGACACTATTAGGGATGCCAACAAGTGCTTTCTGATAGGAGCCGATATAGCTGTCTCCTGAGAGGCTCTGCCAGTGTATGACAAATAAATGTGCAATGCTTTCAGCCAACCACTGGACTGAGCACGAGTCCCGAAGGGAGGAGTTAGAGAAAGGACTCAAGAAGATGAAGGGGTTTGCAGCCCCATAGGAGGAACAACAATATGAACCAACCAGTACCCGAAGAGCTCCCAGGGACTAAACCACCAACCAGAGAGTACACATGGAGGGACCTAAGGTTCTAGCCGCATATAGTACAGAGGATGGTCTTGTTGGACATGAATGAGAGGAGAGGCCCAAGGCCCTGTGAAGGCTCGTTTTGCCAGTGTAGGGGAATGCCAGGATATAGAAGTAGGAGTGGGTGGGTTAGTGAGCAGGGGGAGGGGGTGGGACAGTTGGTTCTTTGAGGGGAATCAAGGAAAGGGGATAACATTTGAAATGTTAAAAAAGAAACTATCTAAAAGGAAAAAGAAAATGAATATGAATATAGAATACATTTTATAACAAGTTTCTAATAAGTAGTACTTTCTTTTGATTAGTAATTTTTAAATCATTATATTTCTTTCTGAGTGCATAGATATTTACCACTATTGACTTAAAGAAAATAAAGGCTTTTTCATATGGATAAAACTTTGTGGTTAGAGACTAAATGATTATGATTGAGAGCATGGTAATATTGGTGTCAGTATCAGTTATTTCAAGGTTATATATTGCTCTGATGCTAAAATGCAAAGTGTATAATGTTGGCATTTGATAGCAATAATTGACAATTATCACACTAAAACCTATCCATAAGGCCCAGTTAGTAATATTTCTCTACGTAATATATTAAAATTTCTGTTATATTTGACAGCACAATATTTATACAATATGATTGCTTAGAAAGGCAAATTTATTTAGTATAAGAGGATATGTATAATAGTTTCTGCCAAGGTATTAGGCAGTAATACTTTGTCTAACAGTTTCTGCTGAGGTATTAGGCAACAAACAACAGTAGTTTTTTTCTTTTAAATTGATGGGTAAAATTACTCTGGCATCCAAGAATTTAAACCAACAAGAACAATATGCTTATTGTCATTACAGAAGATGCAGCTGCACAAATAGAGACAAGTCTCTATTTGTTCTCTATTTGTTCTCTTACAAGAACTTGTAAGGTTAGTCACATGAACTTTGTGTTATAATTCTTAGCAATGTATTTGACTGCTTCCACTCTGTGCTGGAAGTAAATCTTACTCATGTTGACAGCAAAAGTAATTGATTTGAACATTAAAACAGACATAGTTGGGAAATGTTTAACAGGTTGCTTTTTCCCTACTTCTGCACTCTCTGCATTTCTTCTTAAGGTAATAAATGGGAAAAGGCAAGTACAAGTCTAGTAATTTAAAAATAAAACATCGGGAAGGACATTATTGCAGTTTTATAAGGGAAAAACCTCAATATTTCTGATTGATTTGCATTATGGAGATTTTCACTAAAATAGCATTAATTACTCTTTATTTATCAATGCTTTTCTTGTAACATCAAAAATACACTTATGACTAACTTACACATACATGGATGTAAGTATGTGTATGAGCATGCGTGTACACACAATAGGAACTGGAGATGCACTTAAGAAATTTAGACTATTTTCCGCTCTTGCAGAACACGCTGGTTTGATTCCAAGAATCCACAGAGTGTCTCGCATAATCTATAATTCCAGTTTCAGAGAATGTGAGGCTCTCTTCTGGCTTCCGTGGTCACCATTCATGCAAGGGTTAAGCAGACATACTTGCAGTAAAAATACTCATATGTATTTTGTAAAAATTCCCCCAGTGTGTTTTTACAATCCCACACTAGGTAGAAAAAAAAAAAGCATTCTATCTTTAGGGCACATAGGCCAGGAAAATAGCAGAACAAATTACAAACCAGAGGGAAACAATGTCAAAAAACTGTAGCCACATACTGAAAAGCTATACCCTAAGTAGTTCTCAGTTTTTCACATGCTTGAGAATATATATATATATATATATATATATATATATATATATATATATATATTTGGATAAGTCAGCAACCAAGAGTGGCATTAATATCCATTAATATTCAGAAGACTAGGTTCCAAGATAAAAATAGAATTATAAAATAAATGGGAATGGGGAAAAGTAGAGCAAAGGGAAGTCAAAAATTCCTCAGAATTTGTGGGGGAAGGACAAAGATGAATCCTGGGTCAGCCTGAGGAAGCCCTGGTCTCCCAAGCAGAGTTTTCACACATTTCTGATGTCTCGTCAGGCTACTTTTCTTTGCAAAAGGTTCAGTGAGAAAAATGGATCAACACTTTGACAAGCATGCTTAGCAACACATGTCTCCTGTTTTCTATTTTAACTAAAATTCCATGCTGTCTCTTTATTTGTATCCAGTGTAGCCAGATTAAATAAGTCATTCCTTGGAAGAAATAGAGAAAGACTTCTTCACAGGGAATAAAGATGGTTATATTTGTTTATGATACCATGGCATACCAGAGGGAGAAAAGGGATTAATGAAACAGTGAGTAATCACTTCTTATTTTTGATATTTAATATTTTTATTAACATATGCATGTAGCATTTTGGAACATGCATATTAATACATGGCTAAACTATGGAAATACTTACAATAAATATAAAACAGTATCTTCAGTGAATTTAATAATGATTCAATGTAGTATTAAGTGCACATAGGAAAATAAACCATTATGAATATTTTACCTAGGCATCTGGAGCTAGAGAGATGGGTCAATAGTTCAGAACATTTACTGTCCTTGCAGAGGACTCTAGCTAACTGCTTAACACTCACACGGGTTGGCTCACAAGTTTTATATCTCCAGCACTTTAAGAGTGTATTAGCCAATAGATACTGCAGGTAAAAAGTTTTGACAGTAGAACAGTTTTTTCAGGCGTTGTAGCAGTAAACAACTAAGACATTACAATGTCAACAGCACTGTCAGCACAAAACAAAATGCAGTCTAGCAACTATTCAAATACAACAAAATATCCACTGAATAAACTTGTTTATATTCCTGCAAATGGAGGTCATCACTTTGGGGAAGTTAGAGCAGGTAAAGTATGAAAGGAACTGTTATGAAAATGTATTTGATTCACAAAGGAAATGTGTTTGCATAAAGACATTCCCTTAAAAATGTAAATTCTATATTTGTCAGAGAGACACTGGTTTTTATTTTTAGGTTTTTTTTTTCTTCCTAGATTAAAATCATATCAAATTTTTGAACTATAAAACGTTGCCTCTTTTCTGTACAATATTTGCATTATAATATGTCCTTATTTCTTGGTCAAAAGTAGTTAATGCGAATGTTTTACAAAAAGAAAAAAACAGCCTTTATAAAAAAGATTACAAAGTTATTTGAAAGAAAAAATTTAAAGAACTTTAAAATACATAAAAGTAAATCTCTAGCATGATATTTTCTAGTATGTTAAGCCATTTAGTAAGACACAGATTTCACTAATCGTCTGTATTGTATACATTGGTTGTATTTTAGTGATGTGTGTCAAAGGCATGAAGTGGAGAACAGAGAATAACTTTCAGCAGTTTGTTCTCTCCTTCTCTAGGGAATCGAAATATCAATCTCAGGTTATCAGGTTTGTCCAGCATGTACCTTTGCTCAATAAGATATCTCACAGGCTGAGAGCTACGTGATCCTTAGATAAATAGTATCTAATCAGTAAGCCTACATAGAGCAATTTGACAATTATGAATTAGATGGTAAAATTAAGATGAAAATTATTCTTTCCGTGAGTTCCCAATTTAAGAATATGATTCAGAAAATTGCAATTTTTTTGTTTTACTTTTTACATGAAACATTTTTCATAAATCCTTCTCATCTCCCCACTTTTCCATCTCTATAGCCCCTGTTCTGTCTCTTTAGAAAATAACCAGGGAAAAATACAACAAAACTGTAATAATAATAATAATAACAATAATAATAATAATAATAGAAAAGGCACAAAGAAACACAAATGTTATGCCCCTCTTCTCACAGGTCTCTACTAGAACATGCTCAACTTTAGTGTCTTAATTCAGGTTTTACTGCTTTAAACAGATACCATGAGCAAAGTAACTCCTATAAAGGACAATATTTAATTGGTAATGGCTTACAGATTCAGAGTTCAGTCCACTATCATCAAGGTGAGAGCATGGCAGCATCCAGGCAGGCATGATGCAAAAGGAACTGAGAGTTCTACATTTTCATCTGAAGATGGTAGGAAAAAGCTATCAAACCTCACACACACTGTGGCAGACTTCCTCCAACATGGCCATACCTATTCCAACAAGTCCACACTTCAAATTGTGCCATTCCCTAGGCCAAGCATAATCAAACCACCACACCAAAGGTCCATATTCTTAAAGAAGACTCTCCAAGCATATAGCAATTAGCATCATTCTTTGGTGAGGGATCAGTATCCATAGTACTCTAATCCCCTTCCTATGCTGGAGTTTTGCATGGCTAGAAATTGTGCAACATTATTGCACACAATCTCAACTGTTGTTAACAGGCCATGCGCATTACTATGCCATCATAATTTATAGGAATATCTAAGCTATCAATATGTCATATGTGTGTGTACATTTGTGTGCATGTTTGTGTGTATGTGTGCATGTGTGTGTATGCTCATTTATTACATATGTTATCTTATGTTTTTCTTGAAATTAAATGTCTTATAGTAAGGATCAATATGAGGAAGTCTTGACAAGAACAATAAATTAACAGTTTGGAAAAGATGTCCTCTGTCATCTCCCATAAAGCATCGGGAGAACTATGGTTAATGCAGCATTTGTGAGATGGATATTGCCATACCTGTTTTCAACTCACATACATTCTTATATGTGCCTGAAAGTACTGTGCTGGTTACAGACCTGAGAAGGAACTCTTTAGATCATAATTCTATAGTTATGTGTTATTATGTATTAGTGTTCTAGCAGATTTTATTTATAATAACTTTTCCCTTAGTTAATGAATCTGAAAAAATAAATGTAGGTAGAAGAGATAAATGTTATTTGGGCATTTTCATTATAAAGAGGAATATAAAAATATTTAGATAATTATTCCTAGCATATGTGAACTTACAGTGTATCATATGTTTATTATTAAAGTTTACTAAGATTCTGTAAGGAAATGTGAGCAAAGTTAAATATTACCAATGGTAACAAATTTTACAGACAACAAAGTGAAAAAATCTAGAATGAGTTAAAGACTTGGAATCACTTCTGCTTCAGAACCTCATATAAAATACTGGAATAACTCAATCTGAGTGAAAAAATAGTTTAGCACTGAATCATGACTATAAAGAGAGATCTGAGAAACCTAAAATTAGATCTCTAGCTTCCTTTAAAAGGAAAGTTGTGATAAATAGATTGTTACATGTTCCTAAAATTGTGAAACCATCAGTTGGAATGTAATTGAACACAATAAGTAATAATAAGATTTTAAGTTAATGTTTGTGCATGGAAAATTAAATCATTGTCTGAAATCCTACCTTTTCATTAAGATTGATAACTCTAGTTAAACAACTTTTCAAATATTCTAGCAATAATTTTTTCCTGCCCATTTATGCTGGCTGTAGGAGTTAATAAACAATATACATATATGGTTGTATTAGTGTAAAAGCAATGAAAATATTGGATGAAGGTTTCAAATCTCAAGAGAATCAATCACTTGTTCATCTACTGCAATGTACATATAACAAGATATGAATGGATACTTAATGTTACTTATGAATAACATGAATATATAATTCATAATTTTATAAGAAAATAAACTAAATTACACTATTATCATCAACATTTTATCATTATTTTTTATTCTTCAAGTATTATGGTTATAATTACATCTTTTCACTCTTTAATATCTACCCTTTGAATAATCCCATATATTCCCCTTTGCTCTCTGTCAAATTTATGGATTATTTTATCATTACTCATTATCCCATGCATGTATATGTAAGTATATATACACATATATGAATTATATTTAGGAATATATATATGTATAAATACATATATATGTATGTATATTACAGTTTGAATCATGTTACCTTTATATACGTTTTCAGGGCTAATATTTTGGCATTGGATACTGTGCTCTTCTCTAGAGAAGACTATTTGATTTACTCTAAGCATTTCTTAGTTGCCTGGAGTACTTTAGTTAGAATGGAGGCTCACTTACTTTGACATGTACATGGTGTCATCTTTATTTACAACATTTTTAAAAGGCAGTTAAGTTGGTGAGACTTTATATTTATATCTTCTGACATTTTGAAGACAGACAATTTCACAGCAAGTTTCCTGATTTTCTGGTTTTTATATTTCCACTCATTCTCCTGCATTGTTTCCTGAAATCTTGTTGCTGACATATTCTACAAATGTCTCCATTAGCCCTGGGCTGCACTACTCTTTCCTTAGTTGTATTTCCCATAAGTTTCTCCATCTTTTAAGGATAAGCTTCCTTTATGAGGGGTGAAGTCATTGACACTTCCAAAGATTTGAGATTCCAAATTTCAAATTTAGCAAAGGCCAAAGTAAAATAATATTTCTATATGTTTTGAAATTTAAACATTTTTATATTCTATCACATATATGCATGTCTTGGGGTACTGGAGATTAAATCCACAATGCCTTGAATGTTAGACAAACATTCTACCAACACAGCAACATCCAGAAATCAAATATTCTCTTACCCCATCCTTGCATTAAGGTTTTCTTTCTTCTTGTCCCTCATTTGTTGTTGTTATGTTGTTGTTGCTGCTGCTGCTGTTCCCCCGCCTCCTCGTCCTCCTCCTCCTCGTCGTCGTCGTCGTCGTCCTCCTCCTCCTCCTCCTCTTCTTCTTCTCCTCCTCCTCCCCCTCCTTTTCTTCTCCTCCTCCTCCCCCTCCTTTTCTTCTTCTTCTTCTTCTTCTTCTTCTTCTTCTTCTTCTTCTTCTTCTTCTTCTTCTTCTTCTTCTTCTTCTTCTTCTTCTTCTTCTTCTTCTTCTTCTTCTTCTTTTTCCTTCTCCTCATCTTCTGCTCCTAGCAGTGCTAGAATGAACCTAGGCCTTCACATAGCCAGGCAAATATTCTGCTACTGAAAGTTATTAGCAGACCCAAGTTATATCTCCAATGATATAAAATGTACCAATGTATTTCTGTTACAAAAGTTACTCTTATTCTGATTGACAATCATAATTTAATTATAAGTGGTGGCAATATTCAAAAGTTTTAACTTATCCCAACCCAGGGAATGAAAAGAGAATTGAGTAGTATAAGATGGTATAAAATTTGGAATATCTGTGGTTCTGGTAGACAGCACAAGCATCCCACCTAACTAATAATTAATATTTCTCCTTGGTCTATGTTTAAGGATTGGCATGACGACAGTTAAAAATCAATGCTTATATTCTCAACATCATTTTGGCCCTTTGTCAAATTTCCATTTAATTGGAAATATTTTTAGTTCTTGAGATCTGAAAACACCTTAAGAAAAAAAAGAAACATGATTATAAAGAAAACATCTCCTTTCCCCTATGTGTCATAGAGCTTTGTTAATTTCTATATGTAGCTGCAGCCATTTCAGTCTATTATAACAAAATCACCAGTAGCAGGTGGCAGCGTGAATTTAAATTAGATCCAATGTTCTGTGGGATGGTAGGGGGTCTTCCCCATCAGTTTTTGATGAACATATGAGACACCCACATGATCAAGTTCGGTAAATTAGTCTATCCATTTATGACTTTCTATTTTCTACAATGACTGTGTTGTTTCCTCTCAAACATTACTGTTTTACTCATTAAACTTCGGTTTTCGAAAATTAAAATTGACTGAAGAAATCTGAGGCCTTTTATTGTGTTAATGATGATCTTCTTCTTCTTCATTTATCCCTTCATTTTATCCTCCTGTGGTAGTAGCAAAACATCTAAAATTATCAATCACAACATAATTTTATGCTGCATTAGATGGATAATATCTCTATTTGAACACCACAATCTGTATGCATTTACAGATTTAATTTGCATATAAATATTATCACTACAAATACATATATTTAATATTTACAATTATTTTAAACAACCATCAATAATGAGGTTAATAAGCAACTAGGTGGAAAAACCAAACGTTTTAATTGAAAAGTTTGACATACATGAACTAAAATTTGTCTAAATATCATTTAAACACATGCTGTTTTCTGCTTTAAGAGCATAGTTATCCTCTTACATTTAATTTAGCCCAAAATTTTTCTCAGTGTAATATTTTAAGAGATTAGGTTAACAACAGTGATAAATGTATACATGCATACATTATATATACATGTATAATGTATGCATATATAATGCATACATTATATATAATATATGCAAGTTTTTAATTTAAATGAATATATTACAATCGGTGAATAATGGTCTCCAAGAATGGTTATTTTATTTCCCTACTTTTAATGTTCTCTATTTTAATATTCTACTTTCATTAGTGTAATTCTTATCACTTCCATCTATTATCCATTTCTATAAGCAGCAACGTATTTATTGTAGATATTAACATCAATATAATTTACATATAATTTATCTATCATCTGTTTGTCTTTTTGTCTGTTCATAACTCTCCTACATCATCTATGTATATCTATATGTATGACTATATCAATATAATATATATATGTACATAATATGTAAATATGATGGACAAGAAGTTATAAGTATTTATCATAGCTTATAATTTACATAATTGCTATAATTATATTAAACATATATTAGAGAGAAAAGAGTCATTTTAATTGGAGAAAAAGAGGGAAATGTAGTTTCTTGTATTCAAATGCTAATTGGTTCCCCAAAAAGTGTTTAATGAGAGGGTCTGCACATAGCTTCCGAGACCTGCCTCCAGTTAATTCTAATTGGCATATACAGATGCCAGGAGCCAATAGCTTGGGAGAACAGTGTCAGGATTTTTAGGGATTTGGTTTGGGATCAGGAGTAAGAGGTGAAAGGGAGATCAACCATGCTTTAGGAGAGTCTAGACAGATGACAGACAGAGGCCACCATGAGGCAGAGAGGCAAGGAGAGTACCCTGGGCTCTGGGTTAAGAAAATGTGGCCCATACAGCTGACTAATTGGAGTGAAAAGCAGCCAAGATGGAACATAAATATCAATAAATAGTAACTCAGAATTATCAGTGGAAAGTAGCTTCTAATATGGCGGTTAGGCCGAGAAACCCTATCTCAACTGCACTGAACTTAATTTTGTAAAAGTTGCAAGTTTAGTAAGATGCGTAGTCATCTACAAATAAACTAAGGGCAAACATAAATGCCTTGCATAATTAAATCTATGGTTAATAATGGCTCATTTGAATCTATAGTCAAAATAAAATGTTATATAAAATAACAATACATAATAATGATTTCTTCTATTTAGTATGTTCTCTTTTTTATTGGATATTTTCTTTATTTACATTTCAAATGTTATCCCCTTTCTTTGTTTCCCCCAAGAAATGCCCTATTACATCCCTGCTCCCCCTAATTCTATGAGAGTGCTCCCCTAGCCACTCACTCCCACCTTCCCGCCCTTGTATTCACCTACACTGCCGCATCTAGCCTTCACAGGACCGTGGGGTTCTCCTCCCATTGATGCCCGACAAGGCCATCCTCTGCTACATATGTGACTGGAGCCATTGGTCCCTCCATGTGTATTCTTTGGTTGGTGGTTTAGTCCCTGGGAGCTCTGGGCATTCTGATTGGTTGATATTGTTGTTCTTCCTATGGCACTTCAAACACCTTCAGCTCCTTCAGTCCTTTCTAGCTCCTCCAGTGAACTCCAATGGTTGGCTGCTAGCATCTGCCTGTGTATTTGTTAGGCTTTTATTTAATATGTTCTTCTATATGCAAAAGCTATTCTAAGGTTTTTCTATGTAGAGACTTATTAATACATGTGGTAATTGATTAAATATTATATAAAATGAACAATGTCTGTTAATATCTTCTATTTTGATGGAGGCATGTTTCTACCTCTAATTTTACCTGTAGCACCCCATGTGTTCCAGATCAGAACTATCTGATTACATGCTTCCTTGTGAGTTCACGCATAAGTTGACCATGTTGATTCATAGGCTCTTGATTCGTTGGTGCCCTCCATTCCTTCTGGCTCCTCTGCCTTATATGCCTCCTTTTCTACATTGTTTTCTGAGTCCTGAGGAAACTCATGAGTTTATCCCTTTTAGAGCTGATTTTGCTCACTCTCTGTATAACTTCTGACCATGGGTCTCTATATATGTCCCCATCTGATGAAGGAAGAGTATGCTTTAACAAAGTCTGAGCTAGGTACTGACATATAGAAGAATGTCATTAGGAGTTACTCATTGTTATGTTTTTAGTAGGACAATAGTATTTAAATTTTCTTAATCCCTAGGATACCTAGTCTCACATGTTTTTATTGCCCAGTGTTGATTATGGGTTCCATCTACTGGAATGGGCCTTAAGTCAAATCAGATATCAGTTGTTACTCCTACAGTCTTGGTGCCAACAATGTATTAGCTTGTCTTGCAATAAGAACACCATTGAAGATCCATGAATTTGTAGCTGGATTCCTCTTTATGTGTAACCTTGGATAACATGCAATAGGGTTAAAGGCTTTACATAGGTACCTACTCTAGTTTCGATGTTTAATGAGTTGTATAGTCATCTTCAGCAATTGGCCTGTCATAAATTTCTTGGCAAGAGGCTGGATTATTTGGGGCTCCTGTGGAACCTCTTCAGGCAACAACTCAATTAGATATAAATCATTCTCAGTATTGGAAACTTTATTTTGTCACAGCACATGTTCATTTGGGACTCTCATTTTTATTGTGCCTGCACAAGTCTACAATCACCCCAGCAGTGGATTAAGCATTTCCCTTATGCCACATCTTCACCAGAATGAAGCTCCACCGTTCTGACAAGTGTAAAATAAAATCTCAAAGTAATCTTGATATGGATTTCCCTGGTTGCTAAGGATGTATTACTTTTTCATACCCATTAGAATTTGATATTTCGACAATTCTCTGTTTAGATATGGATACCATCTTTTAATTTTGTTCATTGATTTTTTATATCCAGTTTTTAAAAATTTATTTATATACTATGCATATACCTATCTGTTAGATGTGTTTTCATTAAAACCTTCTTCGATTTGTAGGCTCCCCCTTTGTGAAAATGACAGTGTCCTTTGCTGTGCAGAAGCTTCATTATACCTGCGGATCAATTTAACTGTTGATCTTTGTGTTTGTGTTAACTGTTCAGTATAGGAAGCATTTTCCTTTACCATCATTTTTAGGCTATATCCCACTTTCTCTTCTAGTTTTATCTTGAAGCCTCTATCCATTTGAGTTGGCTTTTTTTTTATAGCTCTATTTAGATACTTTTATATGCAGTCATCTAGTTTCACGAGCATTTGCTGAAGATGCTGTGTGTTTTTTGTTTTGTTTTGTTTTGTTTTTCAGTTCACATTTCCCACTTCTTTATCAAAAGTCAATTGCCTACATGTATGTGCATTGCCTAGGTCTTCAATTTTATTCAATTGATCGATGTTTCTGTATTTGTTCCAATACCATATGTTTTCATAAGAGCTCTGTAGTATAAATTTAGGTCAGGTATGGTGATGCCTCTTGGGAAGTTCTCTTATCAAACAATGTTTTAGGTATTTGGAAGCTTTGTTGTTAAATAATGAAGCTTAAAATTATCCTTTAAAGATCTTTTAAAGAAGAATTGTGCTATAATTTTAATAGTGATTGCACTGAATCAGTAGATTGCTTTTGGTAGGATGCTTATTTTTCTATATTAATACTATTGATCTATGAGCATGGGTAATCTTTCCAACTTCTAATATACTCCATAATTTCCTTCTTCTATGTTGTAAAGTTTTTTAGCACTCAGGTCTGTCTTTTGCTTGCTTATACATACCACAAGGTATATTATTTGAGGCTCTTGTGAAAGGCATTTTTTTTCCTAATTTCTTTCTCAGTCTTTGTCATTTGTATATGGGAAAGATACTGATTTTTTTTTTGTTGTTGCAGTATTATGAGTGTCATTGTTTTTAGTTAATTTTCTACCCATGTACTATAGGAATTACTCAATGAAATTATTAGTATCACTTTTATATACTACTATCTTCAAATAATCATACCTTGATTTCTTCCTTATCAATTTGTATCCCTTGATCTTCCTCAATTGTCCTAATGGTTTGGCTAAGATTTCAAGTGCTAAACTGAATGATGAAGACAGTGGATAATCTTGTCTCTTTCCTTATTTTTGTGTGAAATTATTTTGACATTTTTCCTCAAATAGTCATAAGGAAGGGTATTCTAAGGCTTTACTATAAAAAAAATAAGATACAGCTTCATCATAACAGTATGATACAATGATATATATATATATATATATATAATTGTTAATTATAAGAGAAATATACATGAGAACCATCAAAACAGCAATGATGTCATATGACCCCTGTTACTGTAGCTCTAATAAAAAGAAAAATGGAAAAGCATTGGTAAAGATATGGAGAAATTCAACCATTTTTACCCTTGGTACATATGTGAGGCATTATTATGGGAACCCATCTGTAGCTTTCTGCAAAAATTAAATATAGACCTTCTATATGGATAAGAGATTCTTATTACTGAACTTATATTCAAAGGTATTTCAAATATTTTCTCAGAGAATTATCTCACTGCTTTATTCTCATTTTATTTAAGAATTTTCTACAATATATTTTGATAATTTCCCATTTCCAAACTCTCCTCAGTCTTTTCCGATCATCTCTACCTTATGTCAAGCTCAATTTTTAAGAAGGAAGAAGTATTTCAATTTGTAGACCTACCATATGCATGAGATTCTTATGTTTTATAAAGATTCTTATGTGTTTATAGAGATAATATACTTGTACATAGATAAATACTGAATTGTTTTGCTTGAATAAAATAATTTTTAAAGTCTTGCAGAAGCAGACAATGCTCTAGTGGTTTTATTGAGGAATATGATCTCCATGCTCCATTAAAAAATGCTTTTAATTGCATCTTCTTTATACAAGATGAATAGGTTCTAGAGATTATGTGTAAAATAGGATACCCAGAGTTAAAAATATAATGTTGACCAACAACAAACTCATGTCAAGGGTTAAGTCACCAAATACAAAGAGGTAAAAAACAAACAAACAAACAAAAACCAAAATGGGCATGCAAAAGCCTTAAGGGTTATTTCATGCTTGTGACCTTGTTTATGCTGATACTATAGTAATGTCTGAATATTATTGATTTAATTAGATTGTACACATTAAATAAACAAAGCTCTGTAGTTGTACAGAACCAAAAAATGACTATAGTTTACTTTGGGATGGATTTCAGTCACAAGAGAGTTATCTGGACAAAAATATGGGTTAATCCAGCAACTCCGGAGGACGACCACAAGCAGTTGCTACATTTGTTGATGGGAAGTTATGCCATTGGAGTCAGAATAGACAGCCGTGGATAAGTTGCATGAGATATAAGTTAAGAATATAAAGGGAGTAGGTTACACACAAATTTATGTCAGAAATTTAACAATGAACTGAATAAATTCTATACAATTCTGTCCTATCCTGGCTTTGTCTTTTTTGTACGTGTGCTTATATTCTCATTTTTATGAATTTAGAATTGAGTTAACTTTGTACTTAGTTTCTTTCATGTCTAATCCTAAAGTTGTGCCTTCACAGATTTATATTTTATATATAAGAACCATAAGGATACTGGCATTTGAAGGCTGGTATTTTTGAAGTGGCTGTTTTCATAACTGGAGTTAAGGCCTCTATGGAAGCATCTCATTCTGGCATGTGAGAACACATAAGTGGCCATGCATGAAGACAACATGACCCTTATGCAGCCTCAGATTTCCTAACTGCTTCTTTTCAATTTCCAGAAGAAAAATAAATAAGTTTCTGTTATTTTATGCTACATAATATCTGATAGTCCTTAAAGTAACCCAAACAGAGTGTACTGTTTTCCTCCTATGACTGTCTGCATGTATTTAGTAATGCTCATATAAAGCAAATTTCTTAACAAAACTGATTTTTAGTTGCACTGGTACATAGAACGTATCGGTGTCTGCAGCACTGGGTTCTCCTGTTCACAAAGTATATGCCTGATACAAATTTTCTCATTTTTCTTTGGAATTAGGTGATATAGACTTTACATACACACCTCACTCTCCCTGCCCTCCCATACACAAGTAGCAAAAGTAGACGTGGTTAACCAGTGTTGTCCTTTCCCTTCTTCTCTATAAGAATAAAACTATAAAATACTACAAGTACTGTGGGCTGTAGAGATAGCTCAGTCAGTAAAATGAGTGTCTCATAAGTATTAGACCTGAGTTTCTGCTCCCCACCTGGGCTTAATTGGTGCCACTTGTAATCCTAAGACTGGGTATAGGGATAGAAAAGAGTAAGACTGCCAGGGCTTGATGGCCATCCTGTGTAGACAACATTCAATTTGTAAATCCTGTCTCAAAACAGAAGATGGAATTTCATCAAAGAAGATAGTGTCAACTTCAATATAGACTCAAATATGTGCAACACAAAGCTATGTTTACTCATGCATTGTACATAGTTCTGCACACATGAACACACACACAAACAAAAATAACAAGGTGTTGAGAAGAAGAGCCTTTCCCATTTTTAAAGAGTGTTCAAATGTAGAAACCAGTCCTAAGCACTGACGATTTAAACTGATAGTGAAATGTCAGTGTACCCTGGTGAGTTTGATAACAAATAGAAAATTAACAGGCCCACGTTCTTAGTGTCTCCATGACCTGTGTTCTTAGAAACATACCAGAGCATTCTAAGCACGCTTGGAAAGGGTTCAGTTAGTTCTTGGTTACCTAACAAGTCTTTCATAGCTAATGTGGGAGAAGTATCCATATTTTTGATGTCATATATATATATATATATATGATACTCAATTTTAATGTGGTATACTTCACTGTTCACTGATGGTGACACATGTGTGGCAGGTTTCCCATTTTCCAGTGGATGGGTCCATCAACCAAGCACACTTCTGCAGCACACATACATCTGGTCAGTTGCTAGTTTTTGTACAAAGGAAAAGAAGTTAGGAGAGAGTTTATGGTCCCAGAAGAAACTAAATGTTGGTGGTAGAAATGATCAAATACCTTGTTAGTTGGATAACCTAAATCAAGATTCTACCTTATCTTTATAGCTATCATCCCTTCATTGAAATTACTCTGTTCAATATCAGAATGAAATTTCTCAAGCAATATTTTACAAGTTTAGACAAATTGGAATTTTTAACCAGCAGGATACTAATTAGAATTATTTATTGGTGCAGGTGGCTTTGTTTCATTGTCAGTTTTTTTTTTATTACAGATGAGAAGAGCGAACAAAATAATTGAGGAAACTGTGTGTGCAACACTTGCAACTTTACCAAAGTGGCAATTATAATATTGGTTCAAGAACAATTGCTCTGAAAAACTGTCATTTCTTTCCTGTCTTTAAAGGCGTAGTTTAACATAATAAAGAAAATATATTACTAAGGTTTGGTACCATAAAATCTGAATTCACATCTTAGTTCTTTGTTAGGTTGAAGAACTTGATAATCTTTTGCTTGCTTATATTGCTTTATTTGTTCTGAAGCTACCAGGACAGTCACAAGAACAAATGAACAAAAGGAACTAAATTAAACAAACAAAATATACAGACATCAACTCACAGACCCCATGATGAGATATTACATTGCACTATAATGATCACAATGAAAGGGTCACAAGCAATCTGCAATGTACTGAAAGACTCGCCCGCACCCAACGCAGTTGATTTCAAAGAAACTCAAACTTGCCTCCTTTGAAATGAAAAGCTCAGCAAAAATATGAGATTAGGATGGTGTATAGACTAATTGCACAAATAAATCCTATTTGGGTGGTTGAATCACTTGACACTGATAAAATTTCTAACTCTTCCCTTTAGATGCTTCCTTCAACACTTTAATGGTAGAAACCCCCCACAGTCCCCCACATATTTCAGAACTATTGTCAAATAATAGAGATTGCTAATTGCTAGCGAGCTACTTGCTTGCAGGTTTAATTCAAGTACACATACATGTTGTGTTAAGCAAAGTATAATAATAGGTAGAAACAAAATTCATAAGTAATGAATCTGAATTTATAGATGAAAAGGTCATCAAATAATAACTAAATATTTATGGCCTTGTAGCTGTTTCTTTTTGCATAAATCTAGTCATTATCTATTGATGCTACCAATCATTGCATAAATTCCCTTGTAGATACACAGAGAATGAATTTGTTCATTCTTCTCCAGGTCCTATTTCTATTGTGTGGGTCATTTTTTTTTTCAGGGAACACATGCTCCACTATATTCATAGCAGCCTTATTTATAATAGCCAGAAGCTGGAAAGAACCCAGATGTCCCTCAACGGAGGAATGGATTCAGAAGATGTGGTATATTTACACAATGGAATACTACTCTGCAATTAAAAACAATGAATTCACGAAATTCCTAGGCAAATGGTCAGAACTTGAAAATATCATCCTTAGTGAGGTAACCCAATCACAAAAGATCACACATGGTATGAAGTCACTGATAAGGGGATATTGACCCAGAATCTCAGAATACCCTAGACACAATCAGCATATCAATAGATTTCTAAAAAGATGGAAGGAGAGACCCCTGGTCCTGGAAAGACTGGATGTAGGGGAACGCCAGGACAGAGTAATGAGAGGGGGTTGAACGGAGAAAAGAGGGAGGGAAGGGGGCTTATGGGACTTTCGGGGAGGGAGGAAACGGGAAAGGGGAAGTGATTTGGAATGTAAATTAAAAAAATAAAATAAAATTAAATTAAAAAAAAAAAAAAAAAAAAAAAAATACTGCAGAGGTTAGAAGAGAAGAGTTCACATTCATAAAATTGCTTGTTACCCTAATTCTGTCCTTTCTCAGATGACTTCCTGCATGCACTTTTTGAATGTTTTCAAAAAGAAGATGAGGGCACTCCCCTTTATCCCTTCTGTTCCTCTGTTTATCCATCATGAGTCCATCTATTTGTGCATGTGCTGAGTTTGCATTCACAGGACTCCTCCCAGCTCACAGTCCATTGCTACCATCTCATCACTGGTGCTTCAGGGCATGCAGAAAATTAATTTATTTTTTCTTTTTCAGATACTCCAACTCTTTCTTATACATAATTGCTATAAAATGAGACTCACTTATCCTGCATCTTTATTAACCACTTAGTGGACATCTCCATCAATAATTCAATACAGTGTAAGTGATCCTGTCGAAACTGGTTTATTCCATCTACCCTGGGCTTATAGACTAAGAAATAGAGAGCCCTACCAAGCATAGAAAATTTCTTGATTAGCAAATCAATGATATCCATGTACTTTTCACTAATATTTGTTCCAGTGAACCCACACTTCCTAAATCTTCAGCCAAAACTCCCCAGGTACACATGCTTCCTCTCCAACACAGATGCACTCTTCAGCTAACTCTTTTGCTAGAGCTCTTCCTGGCAGCAAACTATTCAACAGCATAAAAAAATCCTGATTTTTAATAGTACTCAGTATTATATCAGAAGACATCAAAGAGCTTTAGCAAAGGAATGTTGTGTTTTAACAAACAGATGTTGCAATCAGAATTGTGTTAGACACATATATATGTTATTTCTGTACAAGATAATAAATAATCAAGAGAATAAAGCAGCTGTTGCATTATCAAGCAATCCTGAGTTAAATATAAGCCTTCCTATGCTTATAAGAACTCCAAGACATTCAGGACCAAGAATGGTTGACTGAAGGACAATAAAGAAATTTCTATATATCACTCTTTTTTCTCTGCATAGATGTACATTCCACATGTCTACAGCATGTTTTTAATTATCTTCATTCCAGAACACTGGCTCTGTTCATGTAATTTTGTTAAAAGTTGTTTCAGATTTTCTTTTAACAAACTGTGTGTCTGGGACTTTATGGTTTATATACATATGTATTATGTGTTTCTTTTTTATTTATGCATGATATATATATATATATATATAACCTACATAACCTACATGTAATATAAAACATGCATATGATATATACATATATAATACATATATACTACACATACACATATATACACATAATATATATAAAATACATATTATTATATCAATATTACTATAAAATATGAATATTATTTATGATAAGGTAGTAAGCATACTACTGCAATTGTATACTTTTTTAGAGCTAGCTGCTGAGTCATTGAAGAAGAGAAAAATAACTTACTGTTGGCAGTGAAACCATTAATTTAGAAGGGATTTATCACAATTCTAATTCAGTATGTCATCTTTACAATTATGAATGATTATTTGCAGGAAAAATATTATCTTTTGTTTTCTGACAGATTTTAATCTTTCCACTTATACCATAAATCAAACAGAAATTTCTGTTTCTCTGTCTCTGTCTCATGTTTAAACAGACACACATGCACACACATACACACACACACACACACACACACACACAAACACATTGCTGTCTATCATTAGCATTCAGCAAGTTTCAGTTTTTTAGCAGCAATACAGAACTCATTGTCAATGAACAAGTCCCTTTTCTATTCAAAATCTATTTGTAGCTTCATAATATTAGACCACTCTTAAACTATTGAGTGAAAGAAAAGTGATATGCATAAAACAGCTGACATAGTAAACAAACATAAGAGAAATATGACATTGAGGAAAAAGAGAAAACATATTGTTTTATCTTGATTCTTTTAAGTAGAAATAATACTAACATAGAAAAGGTGATTTCAGTTTGCAGTATTAGGTTTTGATAACACAGTAGATGTGTACTGAATTCTCCCCCAAGGAGAGCATATAAAATACTTTGAAAATTATAGACTCTATCATAATGGAGAAAGTGAACAAAGGCCCAGGAACAGAAAAACATGCCTTTATGCTCTCAGCACATTCTGACTTATAGTAGACCCAAAGGAAGGCAACACAGACCTATTGAAAGCAGTAAGTTAATATTTTACAACCACGCTAGGCAAAGCTTTGTTTGCCTTGTACATAGTGTAGACACAATGCCACCATATATGTCAATTGTTAGAAAACAATCAAGATCTGTAGCATTAAGGGAAATAGAGTTCTTGGCAATAACAGTTGAAATTATCTACTGAAAATAAAATAGCAATTTATCTATAGGCCAATCATACATTTGGGAGAAAATTACTGCTTTAAATTATGTTGCAAGAGTTAAAGGGATTCTAAAAAGCTTTTAGAAGCAACATTCAAAGTGAAAGCTTTAAATTTATTTGAATTATCAAAGGTTTATTGAAAGGGAAAGTTAAAAAATGTTAGTGACTTATTTGTAATACTCAATATCACAGAGAATATATGCCCATAAAACATTTAATAAACATATGTAAACATAAAATTTATATTTTATATACATACAAAGAATATAAAATATATATTTTGTGAAAAGGTGTTTTGATATCAAAAACACCAGTAGTTTTGAATTTTGTTTTAACTGATGTATGTGTACTTTGTGAGTGTCTTAATTTCATGCTTCCTTAGAATTGTACATATTGTTTATCTCTGCACCAAGGTAAAAAGTTGATTAGTATGCTGAGAAAGTTCACCTGAATGACATTTTGGGTATCTGGTCAGGCAGTCCCCATTGCCTGGTTTTGGAGTTGTGTATGAACTACAATGATGCCAAGGGTAAAAGGCTTATTAGGTAAACTTGGTCAAAATATTCAGCAAAACCAAGAGCTTTAAGAATATAAAGTCTTTGTGTTTTGCTTCTTATGATGGTTATATCAAATTAGATCAGCATCTTGATAACTATCCTTTATATTTTATAAAAATACACTATAAACACATTATCCCATAATTTTTAAATATATGATTGAGTTTGCATAGACAGATAAATCATTTTGTTTTACTAGCTGTTTCCTATCCTTTGCAGTGTTTTACAATGGATGAATCAAGAGTGGATTTTATTATGGTGAATTAAATACACTTATGCCCAAACAACTATCATTAAATCGAGAACTTTTATTTGTTTTGATGAAGGAATAAAAGGTTGTATTTATTTGTAGCTACATATGCTACTAGCAGGCTACACAAATGTGAGATCATTTACAAATATATAAAGGTGAATTTATGACCAAAAACTGTTTAGATCTTACTATAGATCATTCCTTTCCCATCTTTAAAAATTATATATACATATACAAAAGTTTTAAAATATAATTATATTTAATATATATAATTTATACCTGTATATATATTTGAAATATTAATTTTTCTATTAAAGTGTTATATCTAAAACAATTATATATATACACATATATATTAAGTATTGTGTTGCAATCTGAGAAATACATTTTTTCTTCTAGATATACTCCAACAACATGACAGTATCCCCACTGTGAGTTATCTTTTTTAATGATTGTTTTTGTCATATCATACACTAATGTGAAAGTATTACCATGAAATTTTTTTTAATTTTATTTTATTTTCTAAGTTTTTTTTATTTACATTCAAAATCATTTCCCCTTTCCTGTTTCCGCTCTCCCCAAAAGTCCCATAAGACCCCTTTCCTCCCTCTTTTCCCCATTCAACCCCCTCTCGCTTCTCTGTCCTGACATTCCCCTACATCCAGTCTTTCCAGGACCAGGGGTCTCTCCTTCCATCTTCTTAGAAATCTATTGATATGTGAATTGTGTCTAGGGTATTCTGAGATTCTGGGTTAATATCCCTTGTCAGTGACTGCATACCATGTGTGTTCTTTTGTGATTGGGTTACCTCACTAAGTTCAAGTTCTGACCATTTGCCTAGGAATTTCGTGAATTCATTGTTTTTAATTGCAGAGTAGTATTCCATTGTGTAAATATACCACATCTTCTGAATATTATTATTTCCACCCAAATTATTTTCTTTGCAACGGGAATTTAATATGTCAGTATGGATGATATGGAGTCTAGTCCCAAGGAATGACTCTACTAAATGCCCTTCCACCTAAGGCCTGGTAAACATTTATCACAGGAGAGGGGAAAGAAAGATTTTAAGTGGCCAAGGAATTTGATATAAGAGAGTGTATTCTAGTAACATCACAATCTGCAGTTATTAATTCTCACCATCATGAATACCAAATGTGAGGTAAACAAGGAACTATGTCAATAAATACACCTAAGTGCACAGTGAAAAGACCCCAAGGCCTCTTTTTACATAGAGAACTACAGGCAAATGCTTAAGCTGTGAGTGCAAGAGGTGATATTCCTCAGGGAACAGCTTAGTGGTAGTTTGTCCAGTGCCAAAGGTCATCCCTTAAAGCATACAAACAAGCAACATTATATGGAACGAGTGTGATATATTTAGGAATATATGTATACATACAAATAAATATAATCGTGGAATACTAATTGCTAGAAAAGTAGCCAAGATTTGAAGGAGAATGTGGAAAGAAAGTGCTTGAAACGAGAAAAGGAGAGGAAACGTGGCAATGAAAGTAAAACCTCAAAAAAAAATTCTGTTATATTTTTCATGGTGACATAAACAGAGGAAAAACTATTTGTAAGAAACAAATATTTCTAAAATCAAAAAAGATATAGATTATTTTTAATGATTTCAGTTTTAAAAGCTATCAAGTATTGCAAATTTTGAATTTTTTTCTCTTTTCTTGGATATTTTCTTGATTTACATTTCAAATGTTATCTCCTTTCCCACCTCCACCCCCCAAACCCCACTATCCCATCCCCATCTCCCAGCTTCTCTGAGAGTATTCCACCACCCATCCACTCCCACCTCCCCAGCCTCAAATTCCCCTACACTGGGGCATCAAACCTTCACAGAACCAAGGGCCTCTCCTCCCATTGATGCCTGACAAGGCCATCCTCTGCTACATATGCAGCTGGAGCCATGGGTCCCTCCATGTATATTCTTTGTTTGGTAGTTTAGTCCCTGGGAGCTCTGGGAATTCTGCCTGGTTGCTATTATTGTTCTTCCTATGGAGTTGCAAACCCCTTCAGTTCCTTTAGTCCTTTCTCTAACTCCTCCACTGGGGACCACATTGGGGATCCTGTGCTCAGTTCAATGGTTGACTGTGAGCATCTGCCTCTGTATTTGTCAGGTATTGGCAGAGCCTCTCAGGACACAGCTATATCAGACTCCTGTCAGCATGCACTTCTTGACATCCACTATAGTGTCTGGGTTTGGTGACTGTATATAGGATGGATTCCCAAGACATAGTTTAATACAGAACCTATCCAAGTCCTCATTAAGCATACAGTTTACAGAATGACAGTAAGTCACTGTTTTCATCATATTCCCAAGCTGACTTAAATGTTACCATCAAAGACAAAGCATGAAAAATACTATCAACTTGGTACTAGAAAAATCAGGAAACAAATTTTGAGGACCACTTTTCTTAATATAAAATTAGGTCAGATCTACAATCTTACCTAACATTAATAACAGTTAAAATGTAAGTGTTGTGGTATGTGTCCATTTGTGCTTGTACTTTAAAACAAGCAAACTGGGTCCAAGCATTAGCACGGGCTGGAATGCCAATGCCCATTCAAATACTTTTTTGATATCCTGAATGGCTTCCTTGTTTATTTAGTAGCATTAGCAATGGGATTAATAAAATAATCTGACATTTCATTTATACATGAATAAATTTATATTGTTGTTTATTTTGATCTCTTGATATTTCCTCATATTTTTCTGGACAAATTTATTAATCACAAAGTCATAGGTAAACTTTGTTAATTGAAGATCCTCAACATGTTTGTAAATTAAAAACCATGGTTACTACACTTCATGTTGAAAGTCTTAGAAAGATCATAGATAGAAGGCACATACCTAAACATAATAAAAGCAATGTACTGCAAGCCAATAGCCAGCATTAAATTAATTAGAGAGAAACTGGATGTTTGCATGTGGAAAAATGGAAATAGATCCATATCTATCACCCTGAACAAAACTCAAGTCCAAGTGGATTAAAAATCTTAAAATTAAACAAGATGCACTAAATCTAATAGAATAGAAATTGGGGAATAGTATTTAACACCTTGGTACAGGAGACAACATTTTGATCAGAACCAATCACTCAGGGTCTAAGATCAACAATTGATAAATGGGACCTCATGAAACTGAAAACCTTCGGTAAGGCAAAAGATACTGTCAATAGGACAAAACAGCTACGTACAGATTGGGAAAGGATATTAGCCAACCCTATATCTGACAGGCTAATATCCTAAATTTATAAGGAACTTGAGACATTAGAAACCAGCAATCCAAATAATGCTATTAAAAAATGGGACACAGAAGTGAATGGAGAGTTCTCAACAAAGGAATCTTGGATGGCTGAGAACCACTTGAAGAAATGGATGTTCAACATCATTGGTAATCTGTGAAATGCAAATCAAAACAACCCTGAGATTCCATCTTCTACCCATCAGACTTACTAAAATCAAAAACCAAAGGGACAGAATGTACTAGTGTGGAAGTGGTTCAAGGGAAACATTCCTCCATTAATGGAGGGAGAGCAAACATTTTATAACCACTTTGGAAATCAATTTGGCAGGTGATCAGAGGACTTGGAATAGTTGCATCTCATGATCCAACTATGTATCCTGTGCATATACCCAAAAGATACCCCACTATACCACAAGGACACTTGCTCATCAATGTTAATAGCATCTTTATTCATAATAGCCAAAAACTGGAAACAGCCTAGATGTCCCTTAACTGAAGTGCCAGGGATCAGCTCCAGCTTTTAGATAGTGAGGTGAGACAGAGCATTGGACAAAGGCAAAATATTGAAGCTCTGTGGCCTTGTAACTCTGTTACTATTCTGGGGGTCAGAAGATAATGCCCTCTGGAAATTTAACTCTCTCTTGCTATTTTGTGGCTAAAAACAGCTGGTTTCTGGCAATTGAAGCCTGCTGGTAGCACCAGGGGATAAAGAAAAAAGCTAAGTACTGGGGACTCTTCCTTCTTAGATTTGTGGTCCCCTTGCTGACTGTGTCAGAGGCTCTAAGTTCCTTAACTCTTTCTGAGCCAGAGCGATAAGAGGAAAAACGGGAGAATTCAAGCACACACATAGACACATATTTTGGCCTGGCTCAATCACTTGTATCACCAATTCCATGAGTGTTCATGCATGCTTACATACACATATATCTACACACACACACACACACACACACACACACACGCACACACGCACACATATATATATATGTACATATAGATAGCCAGATATATACACATTTTATAGATAGGGTTGAGTCCCAAATGCCACACATATACATTTGGTAAATAGGGCAGAGCATCAGGTTCTACACTTCTCTCTGCCTATTTTAAAATGCTTTAGAGAAAATTTCTATATAAAGTTACCTCCTAGATGAAATGTTACACAAAAGGGGAGTTACGAAAGGAGGCTGGTGGCATGTTCAAACCAGTGTTTCATTCTACAAGCTTTTCAGTTCAAAGCAACTGTGTAACATTGCCTTGTTTTATCATATTGAATGCCTGAGGCTTCACCTTTGGATCTGACCTAGTGTCTTAGAGTTTTAGTGTTGTGAAGAGACACCATGACCAAAGCAACTCTTGTAAGAACAACATGTAATTGGGGCTGCCTTATGGGTTCAGAGTTTCAATCCACTATCATCAAGGTGGGAGCATGGCAGCATCCAGGCAGGCATGACACAGTAGAGCTGAGAGTTCTACATCTTCATCTGAAGACTGTTAGCAGAATATTGGCTTCCAGGCAGCTAAGAAGAAGGTCTTATTTCCCACAATCACAGTGACACATCTACTCCTTATAGACTTATAGGTTCAGAGTTTCAGGCCATTATCATCAAGGTGGGAGCATGGCAGCATCCAGGCAGGCATGGTGCAGGAGGAGATGAGAGTTCTACATCTTCATCTGAAGGCTGCAAGTAGAATATTGTCTTCCAGGCAACTAGGATGAAGGTCTTATTTCTCACAACCACAATGACACATCTACTCCAAAAAGGCCATACCTGCTCCAACAGAGCCACACCTTCTAATAGTACCATTCTCTGGGCCAAGCATATACAAACCTTCACACCTAGAATGAAATGTTTTTCCTTGATCACAAATTTGTTTCCAGACTGCTTGCTTATCCTAGTCCAATTAGCCCACAATGTGTGAAGGCTTACAGAGCTCTATTTGCAGCTTTATTTTATAGGGCACTTGAGATAACTTGCAAAAATTTAAGATTTCTATAAAACCATTATCAGAAATTGTGAAATCATCAATTTGCCTAAATAACATTTTTACATGAGAGATCATCCTAATGTTGGTCTGTAGGAAATCTTCTCAATAGGATGAGTTAATGCCCTGGAATCATTATGCTATGAAATAGTGGCAGGAAAGGCATATTAGCAGTAAGAAGCAATCTGGGGATTAAGTCTGTTGTGACCTTGCATCTCAGGGCTCATCCATGGTAGGCCATGCCAAATTATTGGGCCATCTCCAGGAAACTCATCTGCATGTCTTTTCTAGAGAATTCAGATACTGAAGAATGGATAAAGAAAATGTAATACATCTACACAATAGAATACTATTCAGCTATTAACAAGAAAAACCTCATCAATTCTGCAGACAAATGCATGAAACTTGGAAATATCATCCTGAGTGAGGTAACGCAGAGCCAGAAAGACATTTATGATTTGTACTCATTTATAAGTGGACATTAGGCATAAGTGGCAGAATAGCCATGTTACAATCCATAGACTGACAAAAAACCTAGATAATAAGGAGGTACCAAGGGTGGAAGTGAAAATATTATTTAGAAGGCAAAAGTAAATAGTCATCTGAGGTGGACTGAGAGAGGGAACTGGGTAGAAGAGTTGAGAAGGGGAATGGGAATAGGGATCAGGTATGAGGAATAGGGGTTCAGAGAGGCTGTAGACTTAGAATGGAAATTGGGGTGGTGGCATCTCTTTGGTACTTTATATATACATCAGGTATGGGGAAGGATATAGGGAGTCTTTGGGGTGTGACGCAAACTTAGATTCCTCACAGAGGGACCTACATAGACTGAAATGGCAACTTTCTGTAGTGAGACAAGATTTCCAGAGGAAGGAGAGGGGACATCAATCCACCCACAAAGCCTTCAACCCAAAATTTGTCTTGCCTACAGGATAAGCAGGGATGAAGATGCAGCAGAGACTGAAGGACTAACCAGCAAAATACTTCCCTTATTTGAGACCCATTTCATGTGAGAAAGCCAAACCCTGACACTATTAATGATACTCTACTATGCTTACAGACAGGAGTCTAGCATCAGTGTCTCCTTCATCCACCAGCAGTTGGAGGCAGATGCAGAAACCCACAGCCAAATATCAGATGGAGCCCAAGGAGAATTGTAGAAGAGTTGGGGATAGAAGTCAGCAAGTCAGAGGGACCAAGGATACCACAAGAAGACACCCAACATTAAATAGCTTGGGACCATGGCAGCTCACAGAGCTTGGGCCACCAACCAGGGGACATGCATGAGCTGGACTTAGACCTCTACACATTTGTAGCAAAAGTGCACCTTGGTGTTCATGTGGAACTGAGGCTGTCTCAGTCTCTGTTCCTTGCAATTGAATCCCTACTCTCTCTTGGTTAATCTTCACTGGGAGAGGATGTGCCTAGACCAGTTTGGACTAGATGCTCCAGGAAAGGGTGGTTTCTAGGAGGAGCTCTTCTTTTCTGAGGATAACGGGAGGGAGGTGGGAGGAAGCACTTTTAAGGGTTGGACTAGGAAGAGAGGAGGCAGGGTGCTTGTGATCAGGATGAAAAGTGAATTAAAAATAAATTAATTAATTTAAAAATCAAGGTTACTGAAAAATCTGCCATTCTACAAAAGCTATTTTAACATTGTAAACAACAGATTTCTAAGTGCATTTACTTTTGACCTCCTATATATCCCTGACACATCATTGTTTACATTTATGTTAACAGAATTCTCTTGTATGGAAAAGTTGGTAAAATATTCAGGTTTGCATATTTTGTATCACTTTCTCAGAACAGAAAAGAGTAAATCACAAATTATCACCACACCTTCTTCTTGACAGAAGAGGAGATTTGCACATATAAACACAGAGTCATTGCAACAGCCTGTACAAAATACGTGCAAGTTCATGTCAGAAGAAATCCCAGCAGGAAGGAGTTGTACACACAAGTCCATACAAAGTCTTGGTGCTATTGTCAATTATTAAGTATTGAAAAACAGGGAAGATTTTTCTATTAGAATATACCTCTTGCTAAGTGAGCCACTTTACAATAGAAGATAACATCAAAAGTCTGCTGAACATTATACATTAGTCTTAGAAGATTTGGAAAAAAATATACAAAATTGGCTGCATAATGAAGTGGTGATGAATTTAGAAAAAAAATGTCAGACAGGGAGAAAATAATTAAAATGTGCTGGGTAAAATTCTCAGAGAACTATTACAAAATATATTTGAAATGTGGTAAGTATAATACCCACACAAAAGAAAGAAAGATTCAAAGCAGAGCCAAGGCTAGAAATGATGGATGCTGTACAGAAGAAGGCACACTACTGACACCTCTGTAGAGCACTTGAAGGAAAATATCTCATAAAGATGAATGGCTGGTTCAAGGAAAATAGTCACTTTGAGGGCAAGATTGCTTTCTCTTTCTTATCATCTGATTGTAAGATTGGTGTTGCAGCCCTGTGTTTGATGGTTTACTTTTGAGATATCCCTTTCTGATTTTAGCTAATGTTGAATTTGTCCTGTTATGGGCATACAATGACATAGGTGATCATAGCGGCATGGAATGCTCATTGTCTCTCTAGTCTCTCCACTCTTCTCTCCTACTGTGGTACATAAATCATTGGAAAAGGACTAATCTCAATGGCCAGAGTGCTTTTGTGTTCTCTCTCTCTCTCTCTCTCTCTCTCTCTCTCTCTCTCTCTCTCTCTCTCTCTCTCTCTCTCTCTCTGTGTGTGTGTGTATGTGGTGTGTGGAATTATATCACCTTTTCATTATAAATGGCTTTTCTTATTTCTCCTGCGTTCAGATAATGTGTTAGCAAAATGCTGCAATATTGATATGTCAATATTCATTTGCAATATTTATGGAGATGCTTTAAATGAACCTAAGCCATGTGAGATGATTTGTATGCAAACGGCTCACTGCCTAATCAAACTCATAAATTTGAGTGAACATTTAATCAATTAGACTTATATGATTCTCTCTCTGTTTATAAGAATCTTCAATAATACAAAAAGCAGAATAAATAATAATATATTTATTAGGGAATTCCTAAATAGAATTCACAGTGTGAGTTAGTTTCACAAATTTAGCATGTAACTAATTGGGAGGTAGTAAGCCAGATTCTTTCTAGAGAATCAATTTTTATTCTTATTAATTTTATGTTGTAATATATATATATTTCTTTTCAACAACCATACTTTATTTTATTTATCTTACCCATTGGATAAATTATAATTATTATTTGTATATAGCTGATTGAGTAATACCCCACACATATATTTAACTCAAATACATTGTGACAAGGCAGTGAATATTCATGTGGTTTTTTCAACTACTGTGTTTGTATCCATTACATTTAACATAGTCCATCTAATGCCCAAGATTAAAAATTAGAGACCAACAATCTCAGGATCTACTCCATGTTGAAAACATGAGTAAGAGAATATGATTTGGAAGTAGATACTAACAGCAGGACGCCAGAGTCATAGTTGCCATTAAGTTACTCCGATACTGGAAAGGGTTTTGAGACTATTATGCAGATATTTTCAGAAAACCCCACTATCAACTGAAAGCGATACTCAGAGGGATATTTTCAGTGTCATATCTTCACTTCCAAATTTCTAGGTAGTTCCAAGATTATAATATTTTATAACAATAACTGAAATTAATGCAGAGAGGGTCACCATGAATGTAAAATGTGGTTTACTGCGAACTTGAGAGCGCTGAGCAAACAGTCCTGGATATTTTATTCTCATTTCTGTGTTGATGATTATAAAAACATTTTTTTTATTATCCTGAACTTAAATAGATAAGAAATTGGTAAGGCTGTTCTTGTTTGTCTTTTGTTTGCAGTGACACTCAACTCTCAGTAACATAAAGTGCTCCTTATCATAAAGATGATGCTCTATGTTACCTGAAATATACATGCACAATGATATCATCTGTTGACATTGATGTCTGTAATCTACATTAGCCACACCCCCTAAAGGAAGTACTAAAGACCAGAGTGTGTACTGAAAGTGGACAAGCATGCATGAAGCAATTTTATATGTTATGGTGGTGTAAGTTTGTACTCTTGTGGGACTTCTGACAGTGGGAGGGGCATTACTAAGTAGTTGCTGGACCCATTTCATCCTACTGGGTTGCCTCTTCCAGCCTTGATATTAGGGTTTGTGCCTAGTCTTGCTGCATATTGTTATGCTGTGTTCAGTCGATGCCCCTGAGAAGTCTGCTATTTTATGAAGTGAAACGGAGGAACAGTATATCTGGGTGCAGGGACAACTTGGTGGAGTCAGTCAGGGGGATCAGCAGTTGGGATGTACTGCATAAGAGAAGATTAAATAAATAAAAGAAGGAGAAATCAACGTTTTGAAAGGGAGTGAGGAAAGGAAGGAATTGGAAGGAGGGGGGAGTGGAAATATGTGATTGGAGTACACAAATAAGAAATTTTCAAAATACTTAAAAAACTGAAAATGAAGAAAACTCACAGCCTATTACAGCCTTTCACCATTATAAATCTTTCTGCTCCTGTGCCTGTCAGTCTAACAGATTCTTTTCACTGATAAAGGGATATTAACCCAGAAACTTGGAATACCCAAGACACAATTCACATATCAATAGATTTCCAAGAAGATGAAAGAAGAGACTCCTGGTCCTGGAAAGACTGGATGTAGGGGAATACCAGAACAGAGAAGCGAGAGGGGGTTGAATGGGGAACTGGGGGAGGGAAGAGGGCTTATGGGACTTTTGGGGAGGGAGGAACCAGGAAAGGGGAAATCATTCGGAATGTAAATTAAAAAAAATAAAAAATAAAAAAAGGAAAAAAATATAGAAAATAAAAAAAATGAATTGACTAATAAAAAAATAAAGGATTCTTGTGCTGCTAATAGGTTTTCATAGGTAAAATCAACACCATTCTGCATCTTAAAACATTGGACTTCAATTGCACCTTTATAATCGCTCTATAACAGTAATTTCCTTACTACTAGCTTGAGAACCTGAGACTGTAACGGTGAAAAAAGGACATCTTTATAATTGTGTATACCATTTGAGATCTTATTAGTTCTTGTAGAATAAATAAAAGAAATAGACAAGCCATCTAAAGGAGACAAGGAATCTCTTCAAATATGTAAAATAATTAAAAGCATAAGTAGTAAAATGGCATTAAAAGCTTTAAAATATACATATTATTTACCATAAACAAATTATTTACAAAGAAATGTGTGTCTAAAATACACAAATATTCATATTAAATCTTAATAAAATTATTCTAAATGAAAAAAACAGACCATCTGGTAAGTTATAAACCATATGTGATCAAGTCAACATTTCAACATGAAGTCATTATTCACCCTAGAAATGCGTACTCCAGGATTAGCAATGCTCAGGAAGACATACACGAGTTTATTGGCTGTAGTCAACTGTTAGCACATCTATTTTTCTTCAAGTCTTAGAAAAGGTCATACACATATTAATGATAAAATATGAATCTGTGATACCAGTTGGTAAATAATTTACTATGATTTTTATAAAGCTGTATATGAATATACCCTAAGTAAAGCAATCCCATACCTACATTTATCATAGAATATGCTTGTATTGAGTGCAAGAGGAAACGCGTGAAATGTTTGTAAACCCCTCCAATTTTTTGGAATAAAAAAATATTGAGAAACAAATGAAGACCTTCCTAGAGTGACAAGAATGTTACGCCTATTAAAATATCTCAGTAGGTTGTGTATAAATGTATGCTTATGAAGATTTATACACGTATATGTATATACATGTAGAAATAATAATTGAAGTAGGTATCATAAGTTTTCAACCAGAATGACAAAAAGGAGAGATGAAAAGGAAGGGCATAATCATGGTAGGTCCAATGCTTATTCAGAAAGTTCTCAAAAAATAATAAAATATTAAATTGTAGTAAAAGAATCTTAATAGGTTTCCTATATATAAGATCAGGTCTAGAATTGTTTGGGGCACTCACTGATACTACTAAATTTTATTATATGCTATGATCTCTCTAGGCACAGCCATAAATCATATGAACCATGGTCATAATTATAGAAAATTTTTGAATATTTTCAAAAAACAAAAAAAAATATTGATCAAAAAGTTACTAAGAACTAAAAACCATTTCTACTTACTATACAATTTGTTATTTGCCATATTAATAAAATATAGGATAATGAATTTCTTATCCTAGAATACCCTTTGCTATGGAATGACTATCTCAAAAACGTAAATAAATAAAAAATGCAGGACTTTCAATTTTGTTAAAATTATGCTGTAGAAAACACGGAAAAGTGTTACTGCTTCATATATTCATCATTCCGGTGGAATGCTTTCTTCATTTTTGCTTAATTTGACATCTTGTATTATGTATCAAAAATATTTTAATGTCTTATCAGGAAAAGTAATTTACAACTCACTGTGATAGTTTTTACCTGTCCAACACATATCCCTTTGTTTAAAGAGGGAGAAAATTTCTACTGGTAAAACATCAATAGTAGATACCACATGGCAGAGTCACCAAGTGGCCTGCCTGTCACAATGCAACCCAGTGCAGCAAGAGGAAAATTTATGGAGACCTGCCAGTCTCATGGCCTGCCAACTGCGGGAGCCACCACAATGGGCAAGTATGTAGTAGAGAGATAGGAGAGAAAGAGTAGTGGACCAGTTTAAGCTTATGAAGAAAGATGGAGCTGGAAATCGAGTGTTATGAGTAGCCAACCCTGCCAACTGAGACCGTGGCAAAGTGTCATTCTGAGCCACTGAGGGCCACACTTTTTCAGGGTCCATGCAACAAAGGAGATTTGTGTCAATTACCATAAGTCATGTTACCACTAAAGACACAGATATCCGTTGTCTGGGAAGCCGCCTGAGAATAGATGTCCAAGGACTATGTGGAACTGCACTGGACCCTCTCTGGTGGCAGCAGTCAGAATGGAAGGCCCTACAATTCTCCAAGGGCAGCAGAGTAGACCTGGCCATTGTGGCAGTAGTGTGGGTGAAACCAGAAGAGGGCATGAGGGCAGGAGAACTGGTCCTGTCACTCATCTGCTAAGAGCAAGTGAACTGTGCTTGTTCCTCATCGGTTGTAGCCCTTGGGAGAACAGGTCCTGCCTCTTCCCAGGGCAATAAAGTAGAGCTGGCCCTGATGGTGAAGGCACAGGTGAGGCAGCCATGAAGTGTTAGAACTGGAGGGTTGGACCACCACTTAGCCAGCTGTAGCACTTGGGAGAGTGGGACCTGCATCTCAAGTGAGCAACACCGTGAGAGCTGGTGAACTGGGCTCGGGAACAAATGAGCAGGGGGACTGAACATGGTCCCTGGTGGATACAGCAGGTATAGTTCTGGAGAGCTTGCCCTGGTGGCACGCGTAACGGGAGAGCTGGAAGCCTAACATAGGTCCACACCTAGGACTTTGGGTCAGCCCACTTCAAATCTATCTCATCTGGACTTCTGGAGTGTACAAAAGAGCCAAGCCTGCTGGTCCAAAGCTGCAGGATCTCCATGACACAGGAGAAGTCAGGATAACCGAAAGAGTACTGCTGAGGATACAGTAGTGATGGTATAGCCAGAGGAGTGGAACCAGACCCATGACTCACTGAAATGAACATTTGCAAGGAATGGACAAAGGGTATCGTGTGTGACACACTGTAACACACTACAACTTGCTTCCACGAGGAGATGATTTCTATGCTTTTCATTTTATTCATTTTTTCTTCCTTATTTTTTTGGCAGGGGTGGTATTGCAAGATCAGAGGGCAGATATGAACGGACAGAGAGACAAGGACCAGGGCATTGAAGTGAAACTCACACACACACACACACACAAAATCAATAAAGGTGTTTTATAAAAAACAAATCAATAGGACTTATTAAAATGACATATTTATATTTTTTATTTTAATACCATGCTTGTAAAATTTCCAAACTGAGAAACTATAAATCGCCATTCACAATTTTAAGCGGAGATGACATCTCACCACAAAACCTTTAGCTTCACTACCAGCAAATCAATTGCGCCACCAGGTTGAGTTGCTGTATGTTTGGAAATCTTCAGGCACAACAGCTAAATTTGCTAAAACAGCATTTAAAAGTCATCATCTTCAAAAGTTTGCAGCAAATTTATCAAGCAAATTAGTTATCAGTATTATATGATATTGATATATATTATATATTTATATTAATATTATATATTATATATAATTATATTATATATTATATATAATAATATATATTAATATTTTATGATATATATCAATATTATATAATACTGATAATCAACAATATATAATATTAATCACTGTTATATAAATTTTAAATTAATTATCAATGAAAGTGTTTACTATTATTGTTTCAATAAAATCATTTTAAAAAACATACGGAAAGTTTTTAACAGTGATAAATGTAACAGTGTGTGAATTGATTTGTACTAAAATGACTGCTACCCAAGCAGGCTAATAGCAATGTCAACAAAATGAAAAGGTAAGTTTTATGTCATTAAAAATACATTTGCATTTTCACATGAAAATCATCCTATGAACACTAGAATTGGCATATGATCTTGGAGACCATTGATCTATAGCACTGAAAGTGAGTTTTGGTTCATAGAAAATGGATATACACTTGACCTTTGATGCTGAGTTTTGAAAAATAAATATACAAACATGAGAGCTATATTTAGCACTGCTTATAGTAATACAATTACATACAACACACATATACATGCATTTTAAAACACTATTTTAGAAAATACAGTGATAGATAAGGATGTAAAATTGGATCAAGAAGGATGCAAAATAACGATCATAACTGTCAGATAGCTCCCGGAGAAAAGCATAGGATGAAAATAATAGGAGTGGCTAATGTTCTGTTTTAAAGTAGGGCTCATGTGTATTTGTGTTTTATTGTATTTCACAACTAACATATATTGGAACCAATATTTAGAAACATCCAAAAGCAATACAAAGCTACATTTTATATATGGGAACAAGTGTTGATCATTCTGCACCTTTGGATTCTTTTATACAAATATTTATTTTCAATGTTTTTGTGTGTGTGTGTGTGTGTGTTTGTGTGTATGAGTACACTCAGTACACAATTAATTAGTATACAGTTAACAAGTTCGCAGGCCATCTATGACTGTGTGGACACAGAAGACTATAAAATATTATTTAAATATTAATGAAATTATTTTCTTTGGTTCTCACACATCCTTAACATGTAATTCTATTATTAATGTAAATTTCCCTTCTTTCCAGAATTTCTTTTAAGGCCCTCTGCTCACCATAGACCATAAATGTTGGTAATGTCACCAAGATACAAGGGTCATTTAATTTCATTTATGCATTTTTATGTTTTGTGAATATTTCATATTTTAATAAAGTAGATGTAAAATAAACAAATAACATTAGTAGTTAACTAAACAAAATTATTTCAACTCATTATATTAAATTAAAATCATGATTTACTATAATAATGCATTTATGTACTAATCTTACAGTAGCCTTCACCCTTTAATTATTAATATCTTGCTCATGCATTATATATAAAACAAACAAAAGACAACAAACCAAATCAAACAAAGCAATTCTCTCTAGGATCTCAGTGTCTTTATGGGAAGAACAATGTGCATGTGTGTGTGTGTGTGTGTGTGTGTGTGTGTGTGTGTGTGTGTGTATGCAAGTGTGTGTGTGTGTGTGTGTGTGTGTGTTTAGTGGGGATTATAGGTTCAGGCACCATCCTGTACCGAGCCATCTCCGACTCCCTATGTAAAATTTTAATGTAAGTATCTAAAATTCCCAGTGGAATTACACTGAATGCTACAAAAGTAACTTTTCTTGTTAACTTCCACACCATTCTTTCACCAAAATGGGAAGGTTCAGCTCAGAGCACAGATATCTGTGTTCATGGTGTGAATGATACTGTGAAAACATTCAGTACATGTATTTGCAAAATAGGTGCCCTCTGAAATCATAAGCAAGAATTGAAGTGACACTTAGAGATATTAGGGTAATCAGCCCTGGATGTCTTGCCAGAAAGCAAATTTTATTCTTGTAGTCATCATATCAACCCTGCATTTCAAAAGTTGAGAACATGAAACCTCATTGGAAAGCAAAATCAATAATTACAAATGAAGTAATAAGAAAAGACTAACCATCATAATGTATTTGTAAACGTAGAGGTTGATAATAAGGAAATTAAAAGCATTGATTAAATATGACTTCTAACACAGACTATATTTTTCTGGTTACTTTTAATAATGTTTCAAAGTAAAATTATTGGAAGTTAATACTGTAAAGATTGGCTCTGAATGATAAATAGTGTGTACATAGAAAAGTTAAATGACAAAAACTAGCAAAACCAAAAACTACATATTTATTGAAATAAAAACAACCATTTATGTTAGCTAAATATAAAGTCATTTTCTTTTTACATTGCATGTGTTACCAGACTTCATTATCAACACATGACATGCCCACTGCTTGCAACAGCTGTGATTCATTAACCTAATGTACTGAAATTATACATTGCCTTAGGAGTTGTCTATTGTATGGCAAAATCAAATGTAAACCCTACAGTGAAAATCTTGACATTATTAAATATAGAAAATACAGTGCATTCAAGATGAAATAATAAAAGCAATTTAGGATATTTGATTAACCCTGTAGAAAGCAATATGAGGGTTAGAGCAACATAAAAATTACTTTTAAAAAACAACTTTATAAGAAATCAAATGACACACGATATTTATAATTGCAAAAAACAATACTTAGTTGATTATCTTTTTATCTATTTGGAACACTAGATCACAGTAAAACATGCATCCTACTAATTGTAAAGAAAGTGCCTTATGAAATTTTTTTATGAGTTCAAAACCAACAAAAGTACCATCTTATGCACATCTTATGTAACAACACTCAGAATGTGTGACAGTATTTAGCACACATGTATAAGACTATAAAACAAAATAACTTTGAAGATGTGTTCTCCTAGTCATCTTTCTGCTTGGAGCACAGAAATACACTTACTTATTAGTTGTATCTTCAAAATACCTCGAACTTGTCAATTTTTCTTTTTTCTCATCTTTTATTAATTTTTTGAAAATTTCATACAATGTAATTTCATCATAATCATCCTTTTGTCACCACTCCCAGATCCACATCAAATAGTATACTGTATACAACTTTTACACATTTTTAAGTCTGTGAGTACAGTTTGTGATTCCCTTTTATTTTTAAATGAATTGTCTTTTATTTTAACCATTCTGATTGGTGTGAGTGAAATCTCAGGGTTGTTTTGATTTGCATTTCCCTGATGACTAAAAATGATGAACATTTCTTTAGGTGCTTCTCAGCCATTCGATATTCCTCAGTTGAAAATTCTTTGTTTAGCTCTGTACTCCATTTTTTGTGTGTGTGTGTGTTTATTTTTTTTAATTTTATTTTATTTTCTAAGTTTTTTATTTACATTCAAAATAATTTCCCCTTTCCTGTTTCCTCCCTCCCTGAAAGTTCCATAAGCCCCCTTACCCCCCTCTTTTCCCCACTCAACCCCCATTTTTTTAATAGGGTTATTTGGCTCTCTGGAATCTACCTTCTTGAGTTCTTTGTATATCTTGGATATTAGCCCTCTGTCGGATGTAGGGTTGGTAAAGATCTTTTCCCAATTTGTTGGTTGCCATTTGTCCTTTTGACAGAGTCCTTTGCCTTGCTTTGTAATTTTACTTTATAATTTTATGAGGTCCCGTTTGTCAATTCTTGATCTTAGAGAATAAGCTATTGGTTTTCTGTTCAGGAAATTTTCCCCTGTGCCCATGTGCTCAAGACTCTTTCCTAGTTTCTTTTCTATTAGTTTCTGTGTGTCTGGTTTTATCTGGAGGTCTTTCATTGGAGCCTGGTCAATTTGTCCCTGGGCCACCATCTTAAAGAAAATTGACTGACTCCCTCCCTAAAACTATCAATTATCAATAATTTCTTACATGTGGGTGGGAATTAATTCCTACCTCTGCTGTGGGTGTTTTCATTTTGGCTGTCTTAAGTTTCCATAGTACTTAAGTACTCTGTTACCATCCCTGAGAGCTTTTATATTCAATTGTCCTGCTGTGTAAGCAAAATATGGTTTATTTTCAGTCGATCACCAGCTCTGCATCTTACAATGTTTACATGTTTTCTCCCACTGAGATATCTGAGACTCAGGAGGAGTTAGGTGTTATAGAAGTCTCTTTTATGCTTGAGAAATTCTCTGTGTATTGTTCTCTGCAGAAAGACCAGTAGTGGGTCTCTGTACTAATCAACAGTTATAAAACAAAGAAAGACAGAGAGAGAGAGAGTGAGAGAGAGAAAGAGAGAGAGAGAGAGAGAGAGAGAGAGAGAGAGAGAGAGAGAGAGAGAAAAGAAGGAAGGAAGGAAGGAAGGAAGAAAGAAAGAAAGAAAGAAAGAAAGAAAGAAAGAAAGAAAGAAAGAAAGAAAGAAAGGAAGGAAGGAAGGAAGGAAGAAAGAAAGGTAGGAAGAAAGGAAGGTCTGAGGAAATTTGAAAAATGAAAAAAATGAAATAAGTATCACAATAAGCTAAGCTTTTAGGATATGATTATTTAGCTTATTGCTATGTACTAGAGATTAATGATCATTACACAATCCAATCATTTAGAAATTAAATTAGCTTACTAAGTTAAAAGTCCACCACACCATCATTTTTATTTAGTTTGTCAACCATTAGCATTCTTGATCACAGGTTTATGATTAAGTTTAAAAATATACCTAATGTTATATTGTGCTAGTATTATATGCACATAAAAGTTAAATAACACAAAAACATTTTTAAAACGTTATACAATAAAGAATCTGTGAACTAGGATCACTTTTTTTTTGCTCAAATGTTTAAATCCTAGAATATTAGTTGAAGGATTTAACATAAAAATAAGCAAATGTGTAGTTTGCATACATGTCATAGCAAAAAAGGCAGTTAAAAATTATTGCACCTTACGCTAATAAAAGAAACACTATTACAGCTTAAACTGTGCATTGTTATTCGTGCACAGATAGTGACATATGTCAGCACTCCAATCTTGTTAATACACAGGACACCCAAACAATAAAACAAATTCTAAACAGAGAAATGCTGGAGCTAACTGATATTATAAACCAAATGGACTTAACAGATGTAGTTATAGAACATTTCACCCAAATCCATATGTATATACTTGCTTTTCAGAATCTCTTAAGGAGATTTCTCCAAAATTCATCTTATACTCAGATATAAAACAAACCTTGACACATAACAAAAAATTCAAAGTAGCTGCAGTGGTTTTGACTACCCAAAAGTAGGGCTGCATATCAACAATAGAAAACATTGAAGAAGTACAAACTCATGGAGACATAACAGTCCAATATTTAAAGAAAAATGGGTCAAACCAATATTAAGAAATGAATTAAAGATATTCTAGAATTGAATGAAAATTGATACACAACATAGCTAACCTTGTAGGACAAAAAGAAGAGGTAAAGTAAGAGACAAACTTACAGTATTAATTGCCTATAATTTTTTTTAAAGAAGAGATCTCATGCTAATAAATGTAACAGCTCAACTGAAAGCTCTAGAACAGAATGAAAATTCAGCTGAAAAACTACACATCACAGAAAAATCAAACTTAGTGCTGAAATCCATAAAACTAACAAACAAATACAAAGAATCAACGAAGGTAAGAGTTGGTTTTTTCAGCAAAGTCTATAAGATAGGCAAACCCTTATCCAAATGAACTAAAAGGGAGACTCCTGCGACTGAGCAGGTTGTTAGAGTCAGGAACACAGAGAACACCCAAGCCTAAGATCACTTGGAACTCGGTCTGCCAAGGCCTCGCCTGCACCCAGGAGCTGGGCAGCACCACAATTCTCTATGCACCTATCCTGCCAGGGGACATCTGCCCTGTAGGGAGTCCCACAGGTTAGAGGGAGTCCTGCGTTTAGATGTGTGGCCCACATCTTTGCTCCTGTGACTGAGCAGACAGGTGCAGCCAGATACACAGGAAACAACCGAGTGTAAGATCACTTGGGACACGGTCCGCCAGGGCCCCACCTGTACCTAGGACCTGGGAAGCACCTCCACAGCCCTCTGTGCACCTATCCTGCTAGGGGACATCTGCTCTTCAGGGAGTCCTGTGGTTAGAGGTGAGGCCACCATCTTTACTCCTGCAACTGAGCAGGCTCTTACAGACAGGAACACAGAGAACACCCGAGTGTAAGATCACTTGGGACCTGCATCCAGGAGCTGGGCAGCCCCACAGCACTCTGTGCCAGGAGAAAGCTGGTCACACAGGGGTGCTGAGATAGGGTTGCAGGCACAAAGGCAGGACAAGCTCCAGTCAGTGACAGTAGGACCAACTAACACCAGAGATAACCAATGGCAAAAGGCAAATGTAGGAACATTACTAACAGAAATTAAGGAAATATGGCATCATCCAAACCTAATTCTCCCACAACAGCAAGTCCTGGATACCCCAACACACCAGAAAAGCAAGATTTGGATTTAAAATCATAGCTCATGATGCAGATAGAAGGCTTCAAGAAGGGCATAAATAACTCCCTTAAAGAAATACAGGAGAACACAAGTAAACAGGGAGAAGCCCTTAAAGAAGAACAAGAAAACACAACAAACCAGGTGAAGGAGTTGAACAAAACCATCAAGGATCTAAAAATGGAGGTAGAAACAATAAAGAAATCACAAAGGGAAACAACTCTGGACATAGAAAACCTAGAAAGATGCCAGGAGACATGGATCCAAGCATCAACAACAGAATACAAAAGATAGAAGAGAGAATCTCAGATGTAGAAGATACCATAGAAAGCATTGACACAACAGTCAAAGAAAATGAAAAATACAAAAAGCTCCTGACCCAAAACATCCAGGAAATCTAGGACAAAATGAGAAGAACAAACCTAAGGATTACAGTTATAGAAGAGATTGAAGATTTCCAACTTAAAGGGCCAGTAAATGTCTTCAACAAAATTATAAAAGAAAACTTCCCTAACCTAAAGAAAGACATGCCCATAAACATACAAGAAGCCTACAGAACTCCAAATAAACTTGACCAGAAAAGAAGTTCATCCTGTCACATAATAATTAAAACACCAAATGTACTAAACAAAGAAAGGATATTAAAAGCAGTAAGGGAAAAAGGTCAAGTAACATATAAAGGTAGACCTATGAGAATTACAACAGACTTCTCACCAGAGACAATGAAAGCCAGAAGAGCCTGGGCAAATGTCATAAAGACCCTAACGGAACACATATCCCAACACAAACTGCTATATCCAGCAAATCTCTCAATTATTATAGACAGAGAAACCAAGGTATTCCATGACCAAAACAAATTTACACAGTATCTTTCCACAAATCCAGTCCTTCAAAAGATAATGAATGGAAAACACCAACAAAAGGAGTGAAACTACACACTAGAAAAAGCAAGAAATTAATCTTCTTTCAACAAACCCAAAAGAAGATAATCACACAAACATAAAAATTATATCAAAAATAGGAGGAAGGAACAATCACTATTCCTTAATATCTCTTAACATCAATGGACTCAATTCCTCAATAAAAATACATAGACTAACAGACTGGATACGTAAACAGGAGCCAACATCTTGCTAAATAAAAGAAACACATCTCAGTGTCAAAGACAAACATTACCTCAGAGTAAAAGTCTGGAAAACAGTTTTCCAAGCAAATGGTGCCAAGAAACAAGCTAGAGTAGCAATTATAATATTCAATAAAATAGACTTTCAACCAAAAGTCATTAAAAAAAAACATGGAAGAATACTTTATACACATCAAAGGAAAAAAACTGACAAGAAGAATTCTCAGTTCTGAACATCTATGCTCCAAATAAAAGGGCACCTTCATTCCTTAAAGAAACTTTACTAAAGCTTAAAGAACACATTACACCTCACACAATAATTGTGGGTGACTTCAACACCCCACTCTCATCAAAGGACATATCAGGGAATCACAAGCTATAAAGAAACGTAGTGAAACTAACAGAAATTTTGGACCAAATGGATTTAAAAGATATCTGTAGAACATTTCATCTTAAATCAAAAGAATATACCTTCTTCTCAACTTCTTGTGGTATCTTCTCCAAAACTGACCATATAACTGGTCACAAAACAGACCTCAACAGATATAAGAAGATCAAACTAATTCCATGCCTCCTATTAGATCACTATGGAGTAAGGGTAGTCTTCAATAGCAACAAAAACAACAAAAAGCCCACATACATATGGAAGCTGAACAATGCTCTACTCAATGATACCTTGGTAAAGGAAGAAATAAGAAAAGAAATCAAACACTTTTTAGAATTTAATGAAAATGAAGACACAACATACCAAAATTAATGGGACACAATGAAAGCAGTGCTAAGAGGAAAACTTAAAGCCTTGAGTGCCTCCAAAAAGAAACAGGTGAAAGAATACACTAGAAGTTTAACTGCACACCTGAAAGCTTTAAAACAGAAAGAAGCTAATACACCCAGGAGGAGTAGAAGGCAGGAAATCATCAAACTCAAGGCTGAAATCCACCAAGTAGAAACAAAAAGAATTAAACAAAGAACCAACAAAACCTGGAGTTGGTTCTTTGAGAATATCAACAAGATAGATAAACCTTTAGCTAGACTAGCCATAGGGCACAGAGACAGTATCCAAATTAACAAAATCCGAAATGAAAAGGGAGATATAACAACAGAAACTGAGGAAATTCAAAAAATCATCATATCCTACTTCAAAAGCCTATACTTAACACAACTGGAAAATCTGGATGAAATGGACAATTTCCTAGACAGATACCAAATACCAAAGCTAAATAAGGATCAGATAGACCATCTAAATAGTCCCATAACCCCTAAAGAAATAGAAGTGGTCATTGACAGTCTCCCAACAAAAAAAAGCAAAGGACCAGATGGTTTAAGTGCAGAATTCTATCAGACCTTCAAAGAAGACCTAACACCAATACTCTTCAAACTATTCCACAAAATAGAAGCAGGAGGAACACTACCCAACTCATTCTATGAAGCCACAATTTCACTGATACCAAAACCACACAAAGATCAAACAAATAAAGAGAACATCAGACCAATTTTCCTTATAAATATCAATGCAAAATTACTCAATATAATTCTTTCCAACAAAATCCAAGAACACATCAAAATGATCATTCACCATGATCAAGTAGACTTCATTCCAGGGATGCAGGGAGGGTTCAATATATGGAAATCCATCAATGTAATCCACTACATAAACAAACTCAATGAAAAAAAAAACATAGGCATTTCATTAGAAGCTGAAAAGGCATATGACAAAATTCATCATCCTTTCATGTTAAAAGACTTGGAAAGAACAGAAATTCAGGCCCATACCTAAACATAGTAAAGGCAGTATACAGCAAACCAGTAGCCAACATCAAACTAAATGGAGAGAAATTTGAAGCAATCCCACTAAAATCAGGGACTAGACAATACTGCCCTCTCTCTTCATATTTATTCAGCATAATACTTGAAGTTCTAGGTAGAGTAATTAGACAGCAATAGGAGGACAAAGGAATACAAAATGGAAAGAAAGAAGTCAAATTATCACTATTTGCAGATCATATGACAGTATACATAAGCAACCCAAAAAAACTTCACCAGAGAACACCTATAGCTGAAAAACAACTTCTGCAAAGTAGCTGGATATAATATCAACTCAAGCAAATCACTAGCCTTCCTATACTCAAAGCATAAAAAGGCCGAGAAAGAAATTAGGGAAAAGACACCCTTCACAATAGCCCCAATCAATATAAAGTATCTTTGTGTGAATCTTACCAAACAAGAAAAAGTTCTGCATGACAAGAACTTTAAGTCTCTGAAGGTAAAAATTGAAGAAGAACTCAGAAGATGGAAAAATCTTCCATACTTGTGGATTGGTAGAATTAATATAGTAAAAATGGCCATCTTGCAAAAGCAATTTACAGATTCAATGCAATCCCCATCAAAATTCCATCTCAATTCTTCATAGAGTTAGAAAGATCACTTCTGAAATTCATCTGGAATAACAAAAAACCAAGGATAGCTAAAACTATTCTCAAATTAAAAAAACTACTGGGGGAATCAGTATACCACACCTCAAGCAGTACTACAGAGCAATAGTGTTAAAAACTGCATGGTATTGGTACAGTGACAGGCAGGTAGAGTAGAATTGAAGACCCAGAAATAAACCCACACACCTATGGTCACTTGATCTTTGACAAAGGAGCTAAAACCATCCAGTGGTAACAAATGGTGCTGGTTCAACTGGTGGCTAGCATGCAGAAAAATGCAAATTGATCTATTCTCATTTCTTTGTACTATGCTCAAGTCCAATTTGATCAAGGATATCCACATAAATCCAGACACGCTGAAACTAATAGAAAAGAAACTGGGGAAGAGCCTTGAGCACATGGGCACAAAGGAAAATTTCCTGAACAGAATACCAATAGCTTATGCTCTAAGATCAAGAATTGACAAATGGGACCTCAAAAAATTACAAAGTTTTTGTTAGACAAAGGACACTGTCAATAGGACAAATCAGAAACCAACAAATTGGGATAAGATCTTTACCAACCCTATATCCGACAGAGGGCTAATATCCAATATATAAAAAGAACTCAAAAGTTAAACTCCAGAGAACCGAATAACCCTTTTAAAAATGGGGTACAGAGTAAACAAAGAATTTTCACCTGAGGAATATCGAATGACTGAGAAGCCCCTAAAGAAATGTTCAACATCCTTAGTCATCAGAGAAATGCAAATCAAAACAACACTGAGATTTCACCTCACACCTGTCAGAATGGCTAAAATCAAAAACTCAGGAGACAGAAGGTGCTGGCGAGGATGTTGAAAAGAGGAACACTCCTCCACTACTGGTGGGATTGCAAGCTGGTACAACCACTTTGGAAATCAGTCTGGCACTTCTTCAGAAAACTGGGCATGATACTACTGGAGGACCCTGTTATACCACTCCTGGGCGTATACCCAGAGGATTCCCCAGCATGTAATAACGACACATGCTCCACTATGCTCATAGCAGCCCTATTTATAATAGCCAGAAGCTGCAAAGAACCTAGATGTCCCTCAACGGAGGAACGGATAGAGAAAATGTGGTGTATTTATGCAATGGAGTACTACTCAGCTATTAAAACAATGAATTCATGAAATTCTTAGGCAAATGTGTGGAACTTGAAAATATCCTACGTGAGGTAACCCAGTCACTAAAGAACACATATGGTATACACTCACTGATAAATGGATATTAGCCCAGAATCTCGGAATACTCAAGACACAATTCACATATCAAATGATGCCCAAGAAGAAGGTAGGAGAGGCCCCTAGTCCTGGATAGACTTCATGCAGCAGTGTAGGGGAATACCAGAACAGGGAAGTGGGAGTTGGTTGACTGGGGAACAGGGTGAGGGGAGAGGGCTTATGGGACTTTTGGGTAGGGGAAACCAGGAAAAGGGAAATCATTTGAAATGTAAATAAACAATATATCTAATAATAATAATAATAAAAATATCGTAAAAGAGAAACTATCCAATGCAGGCCTGGGATGTTCTTCTGCCCTCAGGGTGTCCAGGCATCATTGTGCACGAAGAGGAATGAAGCCTAGCAAGTCCAGGGCATTCTCCTGACACTTTGTTGGTGAATGCTGTGGAGAAACAGCATTCTCAATGATGATGTTCAGTGAGAAGTCCTCCTTTATTGGGTATATCAAGGGCTATATAAAGCTGGAGGAGTTGTTGAGGATTTTCATGAAAAGTGTACATTTGTTAGTACTGAGGTGCTGGGAATATTTCATTTGCATGAAGAGGAATTCCAGGTACTTGCTGGACATGTACTTATATGGAGAGAGAAAGTTAAACCTGTAATTTGGCAACCCGGCTACATGACCACCTCAGGAGTGATAGAGGTTTGGGTCATGAGGTCTACATGAGCTGAGAAAAAGGAGGAATGCAGTCTTACCTTGCCAGTCTCACAATGAGATATTTGGGTTTTGGGCACATCTCTACCACAGCCTTGATCTCGACTGGCTCCCACAGTCATACAGCTTTCTGACCTCACTATCCAATTGAACAGAATTAGAAATAAAAAAGGATATAACAGATGCATCAAAATTGAGAAAAACGTAAGGATCTATTTTAAAATCCTGTCATAACCCAAGTTTGAAAAATCTAAAAGAAATTTATAATTTTCTGGTTAGATATTACTTACTGAACTTAAACCAAGATGAGATAAGCAGTTGAGACATACCTGTGCCTCCTAGAGAAATAGAAGCAGCCTACAGAATGGGAAGATATTTTTCTAACTGCACATCTGATAAAGGGTTAATATCTAAAATATATAAAGAATTAAAAAAACTAGATGTCAGGAAAATACCAACTAAATAATGGAGTACAGACATAAACAGAACTTTTTGAAGAGAATACTTAAATTGCTGAGGGATACTTCTAAATATGTTCAACACTTTTAACCATCATGGAAATGCAAAGCAAAACTACCCTGAGTTATCATGTTGCATCTCTCAATGGCTAAAATCAATAGCTCAGGCCAGTAAGGATGTGAAATAAGAAATGCTTGTACATTGCTGTTAGGAGTGGAAAATTGCTCAGGCACTATAAAAATTATTGTGAGGTTTCCTCAAAAATCTAGAAATTTATGTATCACAAGATTGTGCTGCACCTCACTTGTGCATACACATAAAGGATTCTTCATCTTAACAAAAAGACATTTGCTCAATTATGTCCACTGTAGCTGTATTCATAATATCCAGAAATTGGAAAAAATACAAGATGTCCCTCAAAATAAGAATGTATAAGAAAATATGATTAAGGCCATGCTTACCAGGCATGTTGGTGAGACTTTATGGCTATTGCTTCTCTGACATTTTGAGGAGACACAATTACATAGTAAACTCACTGTTCCTCTTCTTTTTATGAGCATTCCCTGTCATCTTCTGCATTGATCCTGGAGGCTTTGGTGCAGAAGTTTTGTTGTCCATGTATTAGTTCAGACTGTAGTCCACAACTCTGCATTTTAGTCTTTTGTAGTTTGGGGTCTATGGTCTATATCTGCTGCAAAGAGCATTTTCCTTGACGAAGGGTAGGAACTATACTTTTACTTACTTTTAACGATATTAAGATTGTAATTAGGGGTTATGATTGTTTAGTAAATGATGTCCATAGGTTCTTCTTCTGGATCTGTGACATCACCAGCCTTGGGTAGTTGGTTAGGTTTCCAACAAGGCTTATTTCCTTCTTCCTCTATGGGCTTTAACTCCAGTTAGAGACTTGATGGTTATCACAATATTCTTTCATCATTACTGCACCTTTATGATTAGAATGCAATACTGGTCATTGCTGTGGTTTATAAACATCTTTAGCTCTGTAGGATGATTGTTTCTTTCCTTCATTTGAGAGATTGCATAGTGCCAAATGGTAATGTAAAAGATAATACTCAGAGAAGAGGTTTTCAATTCAGGTCCAGCCAGTAATCGTCTGGGCCATGCACCTGGAAAACATGTTGAATTTAGCAGTAGGGACTTGACATCCATTTCTGGGGGCACAACAGTAGCCTGTAATTTTTTGGAATTCTCTTGGACAAGCCTGGTGAACTCAAAAGAGGTCTCATACCTTATGTTTTTGTTTCTTTCTTTGTTGGTTTGTTTTAATAATAATCTATGGTCTTGAGAAGAGGGTTGTTAAATACTAATTCACATGTGTTACAGGTATTGCTCTTCTTAAATGTGGTCTGTGAGAGGTAACATCCTGTAAAGCCTAGATAACTTCACCTTGGAAATCCTGTGGAAAACACAGTGGTACAATGACAACTAGTAAAGCTGAGTCAGTTTTGCAAGCATCAGAATTGACATCAACATGCTTGCTACGAAAATGAAAACTAAGTGGTGCTAATTCTCTATCTGGTAACACCCTTCCATCTTTTTTTGTCACATAGAAACAATTTTGTAGACAGCAACTAATCCACCGTGATTGTTTCTTGGCCTATTTCCTCCAGTCATTACCATAGTGTTAGGGGATTTATTTTTGACCATGATAACAGGTGATTTATTATTTTGCAGCTACAGAATGAGACAGCTGAAAATGATTTTTGAAATGGAAATTGTGACATTTACTGTGGGAGAAATGATCTTATAGAAAAGCCAGGTGGTGACTGTTTAACATTCCAACAGATAGAAATCCTGCAGTGGTGGTGTTTTGTGTTTGTGTTTGTGTGTGTGTGTGTGTGTGTGTGTGTGTGTTTTCTAGCAGCTTAAATAATGAGAGCTTCTATTTTATTCCATGCTAGTATTTGTATATTTGTATTTTGTAAAAAAGTAAGTTTTTTCTCCTCTGAGTACAATGGAGCTCTTTCTTCATTGACTTTCTTTCAAGTTATAACAGCTCCTCTAGCCATTCCAAGTTTATAATACTATAATGAACATTAACCATGACCAAATAATAAAAATGCCATGAGACTATAATTATAAAGATTTGCACAAAAATTATAGTAAACTTTTGTTTCAGAGGAATTCCATAAAATTGATCTTCTGTATAACTTTTAGACACCATATACATTATGTCAATAATAATTACCTTAGATATCCTCCATCAACCTATCAATTTAAAATCAGCAATCTCTAGTATTAAATATTTAATATGAAAGTAACATTGCATGTTATTCTCTCTCTTCATATATAAACAAGCTAGTATACTTTGCATATGTATTCTCTATCTATAATCTGAGAAGTGTGTTAAAGAATAAGATGATTTTTCTTAGGTGTAGATTTAAGTAATCCAACTAAAGGGAATGAATATAACTTAAGATACATTTAAAAACTGTATACAATTCTAGCTTCCTAAACTAATTTTAAATATTTTTTTTACTTTTGAGATTATTCCATAATTTGTAATATATCACTTTTCTCCTTCAAAACTCTAGTATATAACCATCCTTGTTCTTTTGAAAAGCAGTGACCACATTTTAAAATTATATATATTTTCTTAATGGAAAATCTAAAACAAAGCATTCTTAATAAATACTTAGAAGACAAGGGACTGCAATGTGCTCAAAATTACCCTTAAGTGATACCATGAGTAGATCTCAGGTGACAGAAGGGTACTTGTTAAATCTTGACAAATATTGCAGTACTGAAATAATATATACACTGAGTGTTTATGAACTCCTACCTCTGAATGCAAGCAGAAGTAGTTTCTCTACATATGACATAACAAGAACTCCCATTTTACATACAGAAGCATGACCTCCTTTCATCTCTTTTGGTTCTACTTTCCAATTCTATCAGTGTACAACTGCAAAATCTACTTATACTCTGCCCATATGCAAAAACACTTATTTTAGAAGTGTCCATTATTTAACATCACTTCCAATTTATTTAAAAGATGCCATTTAATTGATCATTTTATTCCTACTGCTTATGCAACACACATTCTATTTGTATCATTACCGTTAATTTTTCATTGACATTAAAATTAACATCAAATGTACTCCAAAGAAACACCTTCTTACTATTATAGTTGATTTCATTGGCTGCTCACATTTAATACTCTGTATCTCCATATAAATGTACTATTATATTTTGGCAAACAGTTAAAATATTTGGATATATGCTTGGTGATTTTAAAATATGTTTCTAAAAATATTAGCAAAAAAGTTAAAATATGAGAACTTTCTCCTCTGTTCACAGAATAAATGTTTCAGGGGATGAACAATAAATGAATTATTACCCTGTGCTATACTAGAAGTTATGTGAACACTCTCTAGGTTAAGCTAATTGTTCTAACTTGTAGTCAGCCATATCTGTCTGAGTGCACTTGATCTCACCTGTTTCTTGTTTTATTGATCCTGTTTTTGTTGTTTTCTCCTCTCTCTCTCTCTCTCTCTCTCTCTCTCTCTCTCTCTCTCTCTCTCTCTCTCTCTCTCTCTCTCTGTGTGTGTGTGTGTGTGTGTGTGTGTAGACAATTAATAAATGTCTCTTTTAGGAATAAGCATTCAACATTCTTTTATTCTCGACTCATGGACCAGTTGAGGGTCTTTGTTAATTCCTATCTACTGCAAGAAGTACACCTGTCCAAAACTTGGACAAAACTGATCTGATGAAATGTTAATCATGGATTCAGTTGAGGCTCTTTGAGCTTATAACACTTAAGGAAATTATTAGCTGATGAATGTTGAAGGAGAAGAGTCAACGTCTTCAGCTGTGTAACCATAGATAAATGCAACATTGTCCAATAATAGTTGTGCATTCATTTTCATGATAGTACTGATTAAAGTCAGTGCGCCACAAGGCAAAAGAAAATTATCAGCATATCAGAAAGAGATTTGTATGGAGAAGTGGAGATTCATTGGGCTAAGGTGGAGATAAGAAAGAATATGATCTAGGGTAATTAGAATTAATTTAATACATTTATAAAATTGTCCAAAATAAATCTGATTATTAATAAATGTACTGCTATGAACCAACTTGTCTTAAAATTAAATTATCTAGAAAATCAAATAACACTTTTCCAAGCTTTGTCTGTATTATATGGTTTAAAGTCATCAGATTAGAAAGCTTAGATGAAAAATAAGCATAGACAAAATTGAGTTATAAGGGTGTTTGTAGATTATCATAATTATAATTTGATATAGTATAAAATCATATTTTGACATTCTATAAAATAATAACATATTATTATTATATCTTCTGGAAGATTCTTTTTATGTATAATGAAGCCTACTAATACATGGAAAACATAATTTAAATACTAGAAAAATATTGAAATGGATTAAGCCAACTGACAAGAAACATTGATTAAAGGCTCGGTTCAATTGCAACATCCTAAATATGACTCCATTATCATATAAAGTCTATAAATATTTATATAAATTTTAAACTTCAGAAATTTGTAAATTTCATACTATAGTGGAAGACCTTATTTTAATCTTCATCTTCTTATCTAGATATTTTCCTCAAGAAATTGGCATAAATTTAAATTGTTATTGGAAGAAAACAGCAATTAACTCAAAATTAGTAAGAGTTTATTCTGAGACAAATCAGTGACCATTACCCAGGAACATGGACTCAGGTAACCTCAACTAACAAGTTCCAATGCGGAAATTGATTTGTGGAACTTTTTATAGCCACAGAGCAAAGTTCAAAATCTGAATATGCCAAATACATTTATTGGAGCAGAATACAAGCAAATACATAATATCTATTGGCTTTAGATGCTATTTACCTTTTTATATCTGAGGTTGGTAGAAACCAAAGTCAATTAAATTAGAGTAATCCTAAAGGATTTAATATGAAAGTCACAATAATGTAATATTAGATATAGAGTTGGTCAATCAAATTCTTTTTAAGGATAATGGTCCTGAAAAGTTTCAGGGGATTTTATGAATAAAGCCTTGTATTATCCTAAACATATATGTGACTTTCTCCTCACAACTTCAATTTATATCATAAGATTATTGAAATAAATATTCATATATTAAATTTGTTAATACTTCAGGAAACTTAATGCCATACTTCAGAATTTATCCAAGATCTTACTGTTTCCATTTCTAGAGGCTAATAGAAAATCATGATGTTATTAGCTTCCATCTCTTTTAAGTCTGCTTCACCTTCAAAGATGTTTCTTAGAGCTAGAGGGAAGTACATCTCAGTAGACAAAACACATGGAGGAAAACCTGGGAGGGTAGCCAAAATCAGGAAGGGTTGAATTAATTCTGTACAGATGGTGATGGAGGGAAGAACAAATTATACCAAGAATGTTTCTTCTCTGAATTTTAATATCTATACAAACCTAATGTATATATATAATATGTATAATGCAATATATGTCATATGACATGTATATGTATTATGCATATGTAATATATGTAATACATAATATATTTTATATGTATGATATATGATATATTGTACAATGTGTACTCATTTTATGTACAGTATATAACATTTTTTATAGTTATTAATATATAGGATATATAATATCTTGCATATTACATATTATGCAAACTGAGCTGACAATGTACTTCATAGTGCTCCCAATAATGCTCCCGACAAAAGCCATATAACAAAAGCTCTAGAACTAGGCATGATAAACTTCCATTCAAGTTGCTGCTCAGGGGATTTCAAGTGACATACATAACAGTAGAGGACATTGCGAATACACTTGGTTAGCTCGCAGAGGTTGTAGATTAGTCCCAAATGCTGAAAATACTCCATTCTGTAGATGTAGAAAAATGTGAGCTTGATCTAACAAAAAATATCTCTGCCATAAGGATTTGCTTGCATAGTCCCAGAACAACACACTATACACATTCCCAATGAAGGAGACAACAATTACCACTACCCAAATTTAAATCCTATGTGCTGTAAATATACAGCATGATAAAATGTCCTAAAGGTGCAGTAGTGGCAAAAATATCATAGTGGTGGTAACCAACAGCTATATAATTATACTTATGTCCACTAAATAGAAGGAAAATCATGCTGTGTTCTAGACACCTGACTAGTAAGGTCAGGGTATACAGAAGAGATCCTATAATTTTAACCAATTTGTAGGGAGATTCTAAATCACACCCATCACCTCAGATAAGTATATATTTATCAGTTTTCCAAAAAATATCTTATTTCCTCAAGTAGACCATTACAAAATATGAAACTCCGTAATGCACAGATCAAATGATACTGGTAAGCCTGGTCTCGTAAATATATCTACAATACAACTCTTGCAGCTAAGATTCATAAATTTCATAGGAGATTGTAAGAATCTGAAGACTAGAAAGCCTAGCATGAGATTTCTTTTCTCCATGCAATTAAAAGGAAAATAAACCCATGATACCTGAAATTATGCCTGCTTAAGCAAGATCTGAAAAGTGATAATATCAATAGAAACAAACACCAAAAAAGGAATTCTCATAGCTCCCCACCCTGAGAGAAAGAACTGCAGACTACTATGGATTACTGAAAGAGAAAAAAAAAATGCTGTCTTCAGGGATGTGTCCTCTAAGTAGTTGTCCAAATGATACACACACATGCCATACTAAAAACAACTCAGCATATGGTATTAATATAGTCTTTATTTTATATGTATATGTGAAAAAAATAAAAATAAAAGGCCATCAGTGACGTGGAAGTGACTTGAAAAGTCATCAGAGGGATCAGAGGGAAAAAATAAAGGAAATATATATTTTAAACATTATCAAATGAATATAAGCTATTCAATGAATTGCCCTACTAATATTCTAATAGTATATTTCTGCTTCATTTATTTATTTACTTATTTATTATTTATTTGTGTGTGTGTGTGAAAGAGAGAGAGAGAGAGAGAGAGAGAGAGAGAGAGAGAGAGAGAGAGAGAGAGAGAGAGAGAGAATATTGGTTTGTGGTTTGTATTACACATATACCATAGCACATAGCACAAATCTTTTTTTTTTGCCTCTTTAGATACAAAGAGTATTTTCACAGTTTATTCAAATAATTAGTATTAGCCTGAGAGTTTCTGAAAGTTCCATAGCTCCCATCTCCATGAACTTTGAAGAGATTTTGCTACTCTGTCTAGGGATCTGAAGCCATGTAGTGAGTCTTTTGTGACAAGTATTGCTTTTCACTGAGTTTTCCCTATCCCTTGTGTTTCCTGATAAGAACAATCATACTTGATATCTCCTTTTCTTTCTAAACTGTATGATCTCTATTGTCAGTAAACAATAGTTATTTGCTAGTGAACAGTGAATTTTTAAACAGAGATTTTCCATTTTGCATGTTTCTCAATTTTATTACTAAGAAACTAATATCTGTGTTTACCAATGTTATCTTTGTTACATGCTTATAATATAGAACACTTCAGATCAAAATAAGAAAGAAAGGAATGTATAACTTTGAGGCCAAAATAGAAAAGCACCTCAGTGAAGAAAATCCACTTCAACAAAAAAATGGTTCATTTATGAAATAGTATACTGGACCAAAATAAGCAATATGCTTCACTCCAGAAGACTGACAAGGGAATACTAGTAGCCAACATAAAGGAACTGATGTTCAGAAACACCAAAGCTAGCTGAAATTAGGATTGGCTTTATGTAATAATATTTTGACAAGATTTCAGCCTGCAATTTGCTGGAGCTTCAGATATTAGATTGACTCAGTATACTGGTTGAGCTACTTTTGAGTTCAATTACAGTGTTTTGAAAGACATTGAGGCAGAGTTTGTTATGTATAGAGAAACATCTAGGACAAACACAGTATTTAAGGATATAAGGGAGGCACAACCTAGGCAAGTTTCACAAGCTTCAGCTTCCTTTAACTATATTGCTATATGCTTATATTAACTATATGCTATGCTGGTTTCCATAAATCATTTAATTTCATAAACTGGAGATGAAGATATTGTATAGTTTTCTAGTTTCATAAGACTTACAACTAAGTACTAGAAAGAGAAAGAAAGAATAAACAGCTGTTTGAATTTATTTATCTTTTATTCTGTAGTTTTTCTTCAAACTTTGCCAATGAATAGTACCACCTATGTCATAAAAATGTACAAGAAAAAGACACAATTGAATGCAGATATGAACTATTCTCATGTGACTTGAATTTGAAAGCTATGCTTTGGCCACTAGAAATGTTTACTGTATATATCTCTGAATCAAAACACATAAGAGCTAATATCCCATGTCTTGTGGTGATAAATTTTGTGTCTTATCATGTGATATAATTCATAAAGGTTTTGAAACCAGGTCACAGAATTACTTTTAACTTAAGATTAAAATATACAATATCCATTCAGTAATTAATGTCAAAAGTTAACTGAAGTAGAATGATCTAAATGTATGTTTACACTATAAAAGAGTTTGGTTTTATTTTTTCTTTTGTTTTTATAGATAAATCTTCTTTTGCATGTAAGTTATACCCATCAAATTTAAGAACCAGATAAATAGGATTCAGTTAGATGTATATTTTATTTCCTGGAATGCATTTTTAAAAAATCATTGCAGTGGAATAGAATCATAACATGCCCCACTTTTTAGCATTCTGAATGCAAAATTTTTAAATTTTCAGTAAATATTTTACTGAATTTTAATTGTTTCAGTAAATATAACAGGTAAATGAAATATTTGTTCTATTAAAATATCAACTAAGCTAAGATAAAATTATAATGAGTTTGTTTAAGCAAATAGTTACTCAGGGATCCTGTAATATAAAGTTGAAGACTGGAGATACATTAATGGTTAATGTCGAAGTAGGCTATCATCAAAATCAAACAATGTTTTTTACTTTTATTTTTATTAGATATTTTCTTTATTTACATTTCACATGTTATCCCTTTTCCTTGTTTACGTTCCAAAAACCCCATATCCAATTCCCCTCCCCCTGCTCACTAACCCACCCACACCTTCTTCCCTGTTGTGGCATTCCCCTACACTGCCCAATTAACTTTCACAGGACCAAGCGCCTCTCCTCTCATTGATGTCCAACAAGGCAATCCTCTGTTGCATATACAGTGAAACATATATCCTTGGAAACTTATTAAATATAAATCTATAAGTTTGTATATTAGGAAATAGGTCTAGGTAAATTTAAACTTTGTGTGAAATCAAGCAAGTTTAGTTCCAAATTCAACACATATATGTCATCATTTATTAATGATGTTCTTTTTTAATTTATATGTAATGAATACTAAGCATTGGATTCTTGGAAATTTAGGAACATAAACATAATAATGTCACAGTTCTATATTATTTCAGGAGATGCTTGAAGGACTCTTGTTATTGTTTTATAGATCATCAATTCATGCTAAATCTACCTAACTCCTAAATTAAACTCAAATTTAGGCATCAATGAGCAAGCTAACATCTAAGGAGAACACACACACACACACACACACACACACACACACACAGAGAGAGAGAGAGAGAGAGCCCTAAAGAGAGGCAAAGACAGAGAGACGGAAAGACAGAGACAAAGAGAGAGAAACAGAGATAGATACACAGACAAACGAAAATTTGAGGATACCCAGAAGAAGATAGATAAATAGCAACACTCACTCTTCAATTTCAGTGTTCTTCAAAAAGCTTTACTGCTTTAAGAAGCAATTAGTGATTTTATATTCTCCTCAAATAATCATGATTCCCCTAGCATTGAACAGCTACCTAGGTTCCCATTGCTAGGCGTAGTATTCCTTTGATTGAGTGGTCTTATATCTCCAGTGTAATCAAGAAAATATCTCTCCAATAGAGTAGAATGTTACAAAAAAAAAAAAATCTACAACCAATCAACTTACAGAGTTGTAGAGAGGCAAGTCCCAGTGAATACAGAAAAAATACATTCCTACAGCTAGTGAGCAGCTATTTGAGAGAGAGAGAGAGAGAGAGAGAGAGAGAGAGAGAGAGAGAGAGAGAGAGAGAGAGAGAGAGAGAAGAATAATTATAGCAGCCATGGGGCAGGAAGTTTGCTTTGAGATGCTGTCCCCTAACAACATGAAAAACCACACCCCAATAGCAAATACCTGCCGAAAACATAAGCCGGAAAAAGAGGATCAAAGAACATGCCAAGCAAACCCAGAAGGAGTCCACAAGATCTGAACTCCACACGAGGAACTACAAGCAATCTAGTAAAGCCGGGAGTGGGAGACAAAGCTCGAAAACTGGTTGTCCAAAGCTAAATGGTCTACGCTGAAACCATAGTAATCACAAGCAAGGAGGGAGCGAGGGACCTGAGTGGGAAAAGGGACAAGGAGAGGAGGAGGGGAACATGATCAGGTATTCAGTGGGGGAAAAGGACTGAAGCCCTGAAGACCCGCAGAAAGAATGAAAACAAGCAACCTCTAGAGGTAGAAGGTGGGGGGACCCTCTGGAATGTACCAGAGTCCTGGGAGGTGAGACACTCTTAGAACTTAAAACTTAGATGAGATTCAGTACAGTGGGGAGAGGGAACTTGTAGAGCCCATCTCTAGCAGAAAAACCGGGCATCAAGTGAGCGATGGGGTTGCCATCCCACAGTCAAAACTCTGACCCATAATTGTTCCTGTCTGAAAGAACTTCTTCAAAAAATGGAGAAGATCCTAAGGGAAAGGAAGTCCATCAACAGGCCCAAACTGGGATCCAGCTCAATGGAAGGCTCTGACACTGTTACTGAGGCTATGGAACACTTACAAATAGGGACCTATCATGATTGCCCTATGAAAGACCCAACAAGCAGCTAAAAGAGTCAGAAGCAGGTATTTACACCCAGTCCACTTTTCTGGTCCCCCCCCCAAAAAAAATCACCTAACCCATCCCGCTCCCCCTGCTTACCAATCTGCCCATTCCCTTTTCCCTATCCTGGCATACCCCTATACTAGGGCATCTAGCCTTCTCAGAACCAAGGGCCTTTCCTCCCTTTGATGTCCAATAATTCCATCTTCTGCTGCATATGCATCTGAAGCCATGGGTTCCTCCATGTGTACTTTTTGGCTGGTGGTTTAGTCCCTGAGAGCTCTGGGAGTACTGGGAGGTTCATATTGTTCCTCCTATGACGTGGCTTCAGCTCTTTGGGTCCTTTCTCTAGCTCTTCCAAATGTAAATAAAGAATATATCTAATAAAAAACAATCCTACAAAAAAAAAAAGAAGAAGAAGCTATAGTACATCATTTAACACGTATGAGTTTCTATAGGAAGTAGATTTTTGCTGCAACAAAAATCAAATAATGAAGTCATAATGATGTCATTTAATACTTTCAGACCCTTCCTGAACAAATGAGAGCCTTCAACATCAGGTGTTTAGTCCTGAGAACAAAAGAAGGTCATACATTTTTGTGTATGTGTAATCATTCAAACTATTTTGATATTTATATTTTGCTACTTCTTACTATGTTAAGGTATTTATACCTTTCTCTAACATTTTATTGGAGTTTCAAGAAATTGTGAAATAAATTAGTGTGACATGTAAGAAAACGTATATGGATATCTATATACAAGTATGTATTTTCTTTCTGTAACTGCTAAATGAAAGTACTGTACTCTTATGAATTAAACTAATAAACAAAACCAATAAAACGTCCTCGCTATTTAAGACTGGCAGTTACTGGGATTAATATCTATGGTCAGAAGCCAGAAAGAGAAAAGTGTTCTTTGTGCAGACTCTCATAGGAATGAGAGATGGGCAATTTTCTGGGGCAACTCAACCAGTTGTCATCTGATCTTCCATAACTTTTTTTTAAACACTGTCAGATGCCTGTTTGTCCAGGATGTGCGGAGTACTGTCAGTGATGTGGAAAGCATTATGGCCTGAGGTTCAGCCTGCACAGAGACTGCCTGAGGTGAGTGGACAGCTGTGAAGTGGGAGAAAATCCTACTCTACATTTAGCTAAAATTAGACTCTGTGGAGTTTCCACTTTTCCTTCTTGCTTTAAACTGCAGGGCCATCAACAGCCAATCTAAGACCTCTCACACATGAAAGCTCTTGGGCTATTTGAGAGGTGCTCTCTGCTTCCCCTGGAGCCTTCTCATCTGCAGATTCAATATCTGCAATTCTTGTAAGAAGGCTTCATGTGTCACTCTGTCAATTCCCTTCTCAATGCTGGGCTCCAGTTCTGAATGTCATCTTCTTTATCAATATCTCTCTAAACATCAGTGATTACAACTGAAGACACCAAGATTCGACCCAAGGACAGGCAGAGCTGTCACTTTCCTGATTTTGTGCTCACATCACTGTTCTTATTCTGTGTGTCTATCAATATAACCTGATGAAAGTGACTTTTCTTGGCAGTGTTGGGCACAATGACTCATGCAATAAATTAGTTTGACTCACTGCTGCTGCCTTTGATATGGCTGTCAAGAAACTGTCATACTAGTTTTTTTGCTTTGCTTTGTTTTGTTTTGTTTTGTTCTGTTTTGTAACCAGCACAGTTTTTTCTTCTCTGTGATTGTGCAGTTTCTGGTAAATATTTGTGTGTTTTCCTTTTCTCAAGTAAGAAACAGATTAATCTGGCTAATTTTCCTCATCACATAAGCTTCATTTATTTCTCTAGAATTTCACGACATTTTTGAAATCCTGATATTGCAACTCTGTATTTCTTCCCCATTTCAAAACTGCAAATCTTTTAAATATCAGGCTTTAGATTTTATTCTTTTATTCACAAGTCTCGTGGATTATCCAAGACCAAAATGCAATTACATCTATGCGTTATGGATATTCCACATTATCTAAAACTTGTTTCAGTTATCTATGTTGTGTTTTCCACAAACATGCTACAGCCAATGGGGTATATATAAAAAGTCCACATTCAGAGTAGAAGATTTGGGGTAGCATAGTTTGAGTTTCCAATGTGTTTCTTACATAGAGGAAGGTAAGCATGATCTGAATATGAATTAATGATGTTATATGTGTGTTTGTATAAAATACACTGATATAAAAATCTATACAATTTATTTCTTGTATTAAGACATGCATACATACATGTATATAGTCTGAGAAGAGACTGACATTTTCTTTTATAACTTAGTAAGACAAAAAATTCATGGAATGATATATCTAAAGGTTCACTAAATAGTTGTTTATATGTATCTAATACTAAAATATTGCAACAGAAACAGAAAAATATTGATACTGAATACCAACAAAGCCAGACTTCCAAAGGTTGTTCTGTCATTGGCAGCTCTTCTAGGGAAAAGTATTGGTATTAAAATTGGTTAGAGGTATATAGAAAATCTCTCTTTCATTTTCATCTCCTGAAAAGATCCAACATATGAGAATTCACATCTTTATTTGTGGCCAATCTAAACATAAAATCTATTGAAAATGTTTTTGTATGCTGTCCAGAAACTCTATTCTATGAGCCAGAAATTCATGAAAATGGTGCTTATTTCAGTCATTTGGCAAATCTCTTTGGTCATTTGAAAACCAGAATATAACAAGGTTTGAAAAAAAATTGATTAAAAGGAACTGTGTTGAGCAGGGTGAAGAGTTTATGGTCTGTGTGAAGATTTTCCTTTAAGCCTAGCCATTTCCCCATCCTTATTATCCCCATCAATGTGTACGTACAAAGTGATTATTCCAGAAAACAATTCTTGATTTAATTTTATAAATTTTTGATATTATGGCACAGCTCCAACAGTTCTCCATCTCTTTTCCTTCATCCAAACCTTCCCATATATTCCTCTCATTTCCCCTTCAAATTATGGTCTCTGATAGGCTTCCATTCTCAGGAGATAAAGCAGATCTTCTCCTAAAATCTTCCTCTGCACAGGAATCCTTTCCTTGAAGGGTTCACATTAGCCATGGAAGCAAGTAGGTAATCTTCCCTCTCTCTGATGACCTCCAATTCCAGTCCCCCTCTCTTAACACTAGCCCTGTAGCAGAACATCTGCCATGGCTTATGTTCCCTCTCTTCCAGTTCATGGCAATTCTTCCTAGGTCCTCCTGGTAGATTTAGCCTTTCTCCTCACTGTGAACACTTCTAACTCACACCCTACAAGATCTTCCCTAATTTTCCTTTCATCTCCTAATACCTAGGAGCCCAATGTATGCAGGACCTCAGTAGCCATGTGTAGATTCCATCAAAAGAAATCCAGATCTATCACACTCTCCAGAGAGTTCATAGATGTCCAGAAAGGGCAACAGAAACCAAGGAATATAACACCCACACAACACAGACAAGACCAGATATCAACACCTAGAATTACAGTCCTCCCAAACTCAGATGCCCGCATAAAAACATAGTCACAGCCAGATCAGTAAGTCTCAAGTGAAGCCCACAAATCCTATAAGAGTAGGCCCTGAGAAATTCAATATACTCAAATCACAAGACAAAGTTTTCAAAATATATATTATGATTACATTCAAGTTCATTAAAAGATTACAAATGGGATGATAAATAAAAATCCATAAACAGAGGAGTGGAATGAGGAAAACGCTAAAGAAGTAAATGTACAACGAGAATCCCTAAAGAAAACCCAAATTGAGATAAAACTGTTAATGCAAAATTTAACAACTCAAACAGGAATCTCAAGGCATGACTCATGAACAGAGTACGATACATATGGAAATAATCTTGGGCCTTGAAGATGAGACAGAAGATATAATTTCCTCAGCCAAAGAAAATGTTATATCAAATTTAATTCCTCCTTTTCCATTAGCTGTCATTGCATGCACATTTGTGGATTATATAGATACATCCCTAAGTATTGCCTGCTCAGTCGTTATGTTACTCATAGGTTTGTTTTCAGTGCTCAGACATTAGCATTAGACAACCAGTTGCTGTGCTCTCCTACAGAATAGAATTCTTAAAATCTTGGCTAAGAATCGAATATTCAACTTGCTGATTGAAAATTTTAAAAATGTCATTAATACTAAACTTTCAAGCTGACAAAGATGACAAATGGTTTCAAAAACTAATCATTTCATACTATGTGGAATTAGTCTCAAAATCATGAAATCAATGAAGCAAAATTAAGTTATCCTCAATATGCCATAATGCTACAAAGATTTCATTTCTTCTTTCACAAATGCTACACTGAGATAAAATAGTAACTGGGATGAAATCATTCTTTTTATGTTAAATCAAATATTCTAGCTTACTCTTTGAAAAATATATCCTTCCAAAACTAAGCAGTTGCTTTATTAACAGAAGTCATATGCAGTAGCCTTTGCAGTGTATTTGCAAACAGCAATACAGGACTAAGAACATACACCAGCCTCTTCTGAAAGAAGATACTCTCCTAAGGACACATTCATGCATCCTGATACCTCAAAGTGCTTTTGCAAAGCCAGAAAACATTTTCAGCAAACTTAAATCTGAGTAGTTAAAACCCTTTGATGTATGGGAGGCCGCAATACTAGTAACGTCAGTGGTTGTTTTTACTTAAACATGATCTGAGTGTTATTGAAAGATATTGAATATTGGAAATATTATTTCCTTGGGACAGTAATATTCACTAGTCATGTTCATTCAAGCTCTTGTTTACATTAATTAAAATATGATATTATAAATAGAGAAGAACCTAGTAACCTCAGATTTTCTACTTCCTACAGAACATTCTGTCCTTAACATATTGTTTGTATGCTCATGAAACGAAATTGTAACATAGTACCCAATTCATATATTTGTACATATATGTTAGGTCCTTTTTCAGGGTAAAAAAGGTTAAATTCTATTCAAGTTTGAATTAAGAAAGAGCAATATTTTAAATCTTGAATCATACATTAAAATACATTCTATTTTTCCACCCTAGCATATCCCTCTGCACATCCAGTTCCTTGGCCAGTAAACAACTTATTGTCCGTGAAAGCCAAATCTATACTTCACTGACCATGTCAGTAATAGAAATGAGCCCACTATTGTTTTAGAGCCAGCTGGCTTCTGTTAAGGATATCAGTTGAGGATGCTAAAAGGATGGAAAGAAGAAAGACATTTTTTTTCATGTTATGAGCTTCTCCTCTTGGCAGTTTTCTGCAGTAGGCTCTCTCTAGGGACCAATTCTGCTATGCAGATGGCTTCCAGTGTGCCAGGTGCTCAGCATCTTCTGGTCATGTAGGTACTGAAGTTCACAAGATTAAGAATACCAGGGGAAACAGATATGACCCTACATATTGTATGATAAAATTGTTTTTCTTATGAAACACCTTAGTTTAAAAGTATTCTGTTATGTTCTAGGAGAAAAAAATCTAGCAAATTCTATCACTGGAACACATCAGCAAATTCTATAGCTTCCAGCAAATTCTATGCCTTTTTTGAAGAGGTCTAAGTCTTCTTAATTGATGAGAAGTTGGGCATGGCCCATGTGCGATATCTACCCTTTTATGGTAATGGCCGACATTTATTTCTGTGTATTATTAGAATTCTAACTTTCTGTTCTTACCCAATTTGTCTTCAGCCCAATTCTTTATTTTATTCAGAAATTAATTTATTTAAAATTTATTGTTTTAATTGAAATAGAATATATCAATGCCCCTCTCTCTCTTCCTTCCCTCCATTCTTTCCCAGCTACCCTTCCTTGAACACTTCCATTTTTCTCCCATTCTCAAGTTGATAGCCTGTAGCTGGTCTTTGCTACTCTTGTGAATTTTGCCATCTTCTATTTCCCAGATTTCCACTCCTATAGGAGATTAAAAAAGGATAGGAGAGAAAAAGGATAGAGGGGAGACAGATTTGTAGGGATCCCTGCATCTGCTTTATTTTCCCTTTTGTTTCTGCTTTGTACATCACTAATAGCAACTTACAACCATCCTTCCTCAACCAATACCACCCCCACATCTCAGGACTCTATCCCTTATATATTTATATATCCCCTGAGGAGATCCCAGAACTCCAAAGTCAATTTCAGAAACTATCTGCAGCTGGCAAAATCATGCCTCTGCTAGAGCATGAGGCAAATCATAGCTGCTGCAATCAGTCTGAAGCAGTCCCATAACTCCACACCTGGAATTAAAATGAAAATGTTCTTATAATCAAAATTCCAAAATTCTTACTACAATAAATAACCTTGTTTCTTTTGATTATTATTGTATTATTATTATTATTATTATTGGTTTACACATGCACACATGTGTTTCTGTGCTCAAATACACATACACATACACACACAAAAACATACATACAACTTGATGAGTTCAATTCCATTTGTTTTATTATCTTGTTTTTGTTTTTGTTTGTATTGTTTTGTTTGTTTGGGGTTTTTTTTTTTTTTTGTATTTAAGGGCTTGGTCACTCTCTACTCTGCACTGGACAACCAAACTTATAAAGGGGCTCATCCTTGAAAGGATAAATGTCCTTTTCCAAGATTCCAACACTTGCCTGTAGTTCTTTGTCTAGAGTTGGCATAAGGTGAAATTCTCCCACTACCATGCTAACGTAGCCATTGATTTTTCTGTTGCTCAATTGTGTTTTATACAGATATTTCTGTGAAAGACAATTTCATAACAGACTTCCTGGTATGCTAGTTCTTAAAATTATTACACTTGCTCTTCCAAGAAGTTCCCTGAGGCTTAGATGCATGGACTGTAATGTAGATATTTTATTTGGGGCTAATCTGTCCATGATCTGTTCATATCTTGTAAGATAACACACTTCAGTTTTCTATGATTGATTCCATTGGCAGTGAAGAAAGGCTGTTTTGATAAGGGGTAGTAGCAACATTTATCTGAGTACAAGGATAAGATTTAGAATGAATTAAGAAATCATGTAATAGTAGGTAATATTAGGTTATTTTCTAAGGACCAAGTACTCAGGACAGCCAGGAAGATGACTAGACTTGGGGGATTAAGACTGTTTTTCCTTCTGTTCTGTTCACTGGGCCTATTGGACCAGCATATAATTTTCACTTACTACACATTTATGCCTGTCTGTTTATGCAGGCTGCCTAGTGTTTTCTGAAACTATGGAAGTCAGACAGAAGGAAAGAGGCTTTGGAAACAAATCCAACCCCAATTATCTGACTCCTGTGTTCATCATGTTCAGAAATAGGACCCATCCAAAACTCCTGCAAGGTACTAAGACTATATCTACAATCTATATTGTTTTGTAGTTACTTGAACTACTCTGACAAAACATTTAATAGAAAGATTCATGTAGCTTCTACTGAGGATTCTATTTTTTTCTATTTATCCATCTATCTATTTCTATCTCTCTATCTCTCTATCTCTCTATCTATCTATCTATCTATCTATCTATCTATCTATCTATCTATCTATCTATATATATATTACATTATCTATCTATCTATCTATCTATCTATCTATCTATCTATCTATCTATCTATCTATCATCTATCTATTCTGATGATATATATCATCTATCAATCTATCTTCATCTATCTATCTATCTATCTATCTATCTATCTATCTATCTATCTATCTATCTATCTATCCAGCTATCAATCTATTTATCTATCATCTATATAATCTAATCTACTACATAATTACAGATAAATAATATTACTTCTTGATATTTTGTCAAATATCTAGAATTTTTCTTGACTCTTATCACTCCTTTCCCTCCTCCCTAATTTTAGTCTTTCCTTGTTTTTTTACTTTCTCACTTCATGTCATTTATACAATTTTAGCCTTCTCCCTATCCCTTTTCCCTACCTATGGCCCCTTTAAATTTTCCTGATTTCTCTGGTTATTCCATGTTTTTTTTTTTTTATTCTCTATGTTGAATAAGGAATGTTGTAGTCTATCAAAAGAAGATGGAGCTTTACAGGCTTTATTGGAAAATCACTGAAGGTACAATTATTAAGAATTGCAAGTGAGAAAGATTATCATTTGAATGATTTAATATTTCTTGTGGTAAGTAAAAATGGAGTCGGTTTTACAGCGTGATAATGATGACAGTGTTATTTCTCATTGACATGTTACCATCGACTTTCCTAGTCCACATCGTTCTTCAGACTGGAAAAGGTATCATGATTCCTCATTCCACACATTTTACCCATCTTATTACCAATTTCTTAAAAAAAAAGTGTACCCTCCTCAGTATTTAAAAACACATCCAGCTTTCAAGTACATTTAATGACACAATTTATTTATTAGTAAGATGATAATAAATAATCACATAATCTGACTCTATTGTGAACCCATCCATGACTTACACTTTATCTCCTGTCCTGATTTAGCCTCATTTTCATTTTAATGTTATATTACTTTTGCTTCACCTCTTCAGAAATTCCTGATTTATTTTATTTACCAACAATTCTCCTAGGATTAGTTATAAAAATAAAACACCCTTTAAAAAATTCACTTTTGGAGAATTTTTAATACCTGTGTACTTAATGTCTCTTGGTGTTGTGGTAGTGTTTATTAATTTAAATGATCTTTTGTTAAGAGCTTCCTACTTGAGTACAGTTTCTGTATCATGCCACATCTACCTTCTAAATACCTCCCAAGGCTTGCCTTCTCCATTCCAAATACATGACATTTTCTTCTTCAATTAGGTTATACACATGTGCATATATAGGTATTATGTGAAGAGACACATGTATGCAAAAACTTCTGAGTACTTTTAGCACACACAGACACACACATGCGTACACATACATTCATACACATATGTCTATATATATAGGCATATGTCTATATATAATATTTATATATTAATTATATATACAATATAGATTATATATATATATATATATATATATATATATATATATATATGGAGAGAGAGAGAGAGAGAGAGAGGTATATAGGACATTATGTGCCTTTGTCTTTCTCTTTGCCTACTCATCTTTGTCTCTCTGTCTGTCTGTCTGTCTGTCTGTATCTCCTCACTCTGGTATGATAAAAGCCATCATTGTTAATGAAAGCTTACTTTAATTACTGTATGACCATTGAGATGACCTGAAGTAGTTAGGAGAGTCTTGTCATGAGTAGTAGCATACAGAACACACAGGGATTATATGTTGTGCAATGATGTAAACTATACAAAGACAAAGTTTATAGAATCAATTGTGTTACCTAAGATAAGTAATATTATATATATATATATATATATATATATATATATATATATATATATATAATTTTTTCTTCTCTTTTACAAGTAGAACTATAATAATGACAAGATGGCTGTTCTGTTTGTTTTGGCTTTGTTTTCATTTCCCTGTACTTCATCATTTGAAATTGAATTAATTGCATTTGACTTTTACCAGACAAATTGCTCTGAAGCACATTGTAATGACTACTTAAATTGAATTGGACCCAACATTATTGGACCATGACAGATGGCCTCATGTCTGGTTAGAAAAGTCAAATAAGTCTCTATACATAGTCTTCTGGGTGAAAGTGAAAAATGAGTTTGACTCATCAGATGGACAAGATCAAGGAAATGGATCAAAAAATTGATGATTATCAGAGAAAACTTAGAGGTACAAAGGAAACAGTTATTAACCCAGCTAGCTCTTGGAACAGCTTGAATTTAACAGACAGATTGAATCCACAGAATGCTGGGAATAAAAGAGAGGGAAGTTGAATAAAGACAGGCTTTGAATACCAAGTTTGGGATTCAAAAAAGCCTCTGTTTTGTAGGCAACTGAAACTTTAAAAATTGTTTAGTAGAAAATAAAATTTTGAGGAGTAATTGCATCATAAGGGCTCTATAAATCACAATTTGATGGATATTTAGAATGTACTAGAAACTCAAGGAGGCAAGAACCAGTTAGAAAGAATGGGACCTTGGGGCTCTACACTCAGAGAATAATACTTCCTATAGAGACTGTCTCACTGTCAGTGTCTTTCTGTTTCTCAGTTCTTGCCAGCTTCTGTAAGCCAAAGAGCATATGACATTTTTTTCCTCCTTGATTGTCCAAACACGCTTCCTTGGAACAAACAATAGGAAGCCTATCTCCCATTGACTGAAGCCCCCACAGTACATAATCAAGTCCAAATGAACTGTTCCTCTTATACCCCCTATACCTTGACACAGGAGGAATCTTTGTGTTAAGTGTAACAATAGAATTTTTAGCACAAACCTAACATTGACTATCATAAATTTAAGCTGGCTGAAATCCACAAAACTGAAATACACTGAACACAACATTCTAGCAAATTTTAAAAGATAGGAAAAATATTAGAAACTACTTCATGTATAACCATTCCACATGCAAACAGCTACTACAGATAAGCTAATGGAAAGTAAAATAGATAGTATTCGATTAACAATATGAATAAGTAAAAGTGTCTGTGTTGTAGATCTCTGGATCTGTATAGAAAGTTGAAGGACAAAAAACATACTAGTAAGGCTCTTTATATATTCATACTTAACATTAAGAAATCTAGAGAACAAATTGTTAATATATGAGTAAAGCTGCTTTGTCATTATATCTTTACAAAAGCTTTAAAGATGACAATTTCATAATTAGTATCTGACAAAGATGTTCCTTCAGCCCTGATTTCTACTCTCCTCTGCTTAACTCAAACTCCAACCAATGCTAAAAGTCATGGCACACAAGTGTGAGTTAGCAAGTCTTCATGCTGATATCCAATTACATCCTTCATAAACCTCACATGATATTCTTCAAGGAGAAAGAGCTTTAGAAATGGTCCATGAAGGCCCTGCAGGCTAGGATATGACCAAGTAGGCTGTAAATTCAAGCTTCTTCTAGAATAGTCCATAGAAGTTCAGGGGTAGGTGACTGCAGGAAGGGGTTTCACTTGATCTTCCAAATTTCTTCACCAATGAGTTGGGCAATAGACAGCAAAATAGAAGATTGGATTTCTTCACCGGGGATGTCCTTCCCAGTGTACAAAGAATATTTTGCCAGATAGGGAGCAGGATCATAAAGAATTGACAGGAGAAAATCTGAGGCTGAAAATTCTACAGATATTACACTCATGGTTATAGAAAAAAGAAAATGAATCTATATAGTGTCACTGAATTTAATTTATTCTGTAAAACTGCAATTTTTAAAAAGTGTCAAATCAATCAAAGTCTTGCATGAAGTGAAGTCTCTTGTTAGGTGATTAAATGTACAAAGCAGAGCTAGAGCATAAAATAAACAGTTAACAACAACAATGACAACAACAAGCAGAAATAAAGAAGAAGAAAACATCCAGGAAAGAGCAGCAGTGAGCAGGAAAACAAAAATATAAAACTAACAATAATGTGTGCCAAACAAACAAACAAACAAACAAACAACAATTTGTAATAAAAGGCACCTGAACTTGTTTGGTTGTCCTTATCACTCCTGGAAGGAAAGAAATGAGCTGATCAAACAATGACTGAATTTTCAAAGCAAATTGGCATAAAAGGAGTGCTTGCTGTTTGGAAGATGTTCCCAAAAAGAGAACTGTCAGTTGTGAAAAATAAAAATAAAAAATTAATAAATAAAAAAGAAAGAAAAAAGCGAAGAGAGAAAGAAAGAAAGAAAGAAAGAAAGAAAGAAAGAAAGAAAGAAAGAAAGAAAGAAAGAAAGAAAGAAAGAAAGAAAGAAAACAAAAACAGAACACCAACAAACCAAACACTATGGTTACCCTGGCAGGAAACCTCTGGCAGGGGATATACAGATGGTGAAGAGAAGGGAGAAGGAGTGGTCTCCGCCTTCATGTAAATTTCAAATTTCAGAGTTAGAACAAAAAAGAAAGTTATATGTAAAGTAGTGTTTATTCTTCAGATATATGAGCCCCACAGAAGCAATTTTGTTACTAGTCAAAAAATTAATGATGAAAAGCTATGGAATAATTAGCCTCAACTCTAATTCTACAATGGTAGATACTTTCTCTCCTCTTTATTAAGAAAATTAAAATATAATAATTATTAAAGTAAGTAGAATATATAATTTTGTTGTATATTTTATAACAGTTTATTTCTTTTTTTTTAATTTTCTATTTTTTTTAATTTACATTCCAAATGATTTCCCCTTTGCTGTTTCCTCCCTCCTTGAAAGTCCCATAAGCCCTCTTCCCTCCCCCTGTTCCTCATTCAACCCCCTCTCACTTCTCTGTCCTGGTATTCCCCTACATCCAGTCTTTCCAGGACCAGGGATCTCTCCTTCCATCTTCTTGGAAATCTATTGATATGTGAATTGTGTCTAGGGTATTCCGAGATTCTGGGTTAATATCCCCTTATCAGTGACTGCGTACCAGTATGTTCTTTTGTGATTGGGTTACCTCACTAAGGATGATATTTTCCAGTTCTGACCATTTGCCTAAGAATTTCTTGAATTCATTGTTTTTAATTGCAGAGTAGTATTCCATTGTGTAAATATACCACATCTTCTGAATCCATTCCTACAACGAGGGACATCTGGGTTCTTTCCAGCTTCTGGCTATTATAAATAAGGCTGCTATGAACATAGTGGAGCATGTGTCCTTATTGCATTCAGGTGAAACCTCTGGGTATATGCCCAGAAGTGGTATAGCAGGGTCTTCCAGGAGTGTCATGCCCAGTTTTCTGAGGAACCGCCAGACTGCTTTCCAGAGTGGTTGTACCAGCTTGCAATCCCACCAGCAGTGGAGGAGTGTTCTTCTTTCTCCACATCCTCGCCAACACCTGCTGTTCCTGTGTTTTTGATCTTAGCCATTCTGAATGATGTGAGGTGGAATCTCAGGGTTGTTTTGATTTGCATTTCCCTAATGACTAAGGATGCTGAACATCTCTTTAGGTGCTTCTCAGCCATTAGATATTCTTCAGGTGAGAACTCTTTGTTTAGCTCTGTATTCTTTGAAATTAAAATAACATTCCATCTTTTCCACTGCCCCTTTTCTCCCAAAATGGCTCCATAAACCTCTTTCTTTCTCTCAAAATTGTTATTTTGTTTTGTCTAGTTGTTGCTGAAATAAATGACTAATATGATCTCTTTTATTGAAGAGTTTAAAACAAGATCCAACATTATACTCAGCAACCTCATAGGCCCAAGAAACACTTGGAATATGGTGAATTAACACTGATGTCCTGAGACACTATAAAATATACTTTACATGGAAAACAGATATAACTTGGACCTAAAATATTTTTAGAAACCCTGCTAAACCTTTCCAATCAGCAAGGCCAATAGCAGGCTGGGATAAGAATCTCATCAGTTTAGTTCTAATACATGAGAGCAAACCTCTAGTGACTGATGTTCTTATAGTGCTGAGCTTGAGTGGAAACAAACATCAGGGGTTTCATGTGTCTGGTCAGGACTGTGAGAAATTGGAGAAGAATGGGCTAGACATGTAGATGAGGCATTAAAAGTAGTGCTGTAGTCTTGAAAAGGTGTTTAGGCATGGAATAAAAATAGGTTTACTCCTTCGATGAGTACAAAAAGCTGTCTTGAGAGCAGTCGTGTTTTAACAAGATTCGAATGCAGTGATTATTGAGGAAAGTGTGCACAAAATAAAAAAAAGTCTGAATCCAAATTCAAATACTGATTTGAATTTTGGATGTTGTAATTTTATGATATCATGAGATATGACAAACTTTCTTCAAAATTTTGTACTAATAAAAAAGAAATGCATATTCCAGTAATATCTACATCTGTATTTACTACTACAATACTAATATAATACACAGGAATAATTTTCGACAGAATAAAAAAGAGTCAATTCATGATAAAGCATGTCATCATGTATACAAGTACTAGTACAAATCTATGAAGAACCTAAATTTGACCTATGTAGAGCTAAATAGATGCCAAAGAACACACCTGTAAATGTGTTCAAGCAGTTACTCTTTCAAGTACATAAAATGTCATCACTGTTAGTGATGATATTTTGCAAGTGGGTGGAATAACTTTTAGAAGACTTCTAAATTAATTTTTCCTCAAACACCACTTATTATCTCCATTAATTATATTTATATTAAATAAAATATTTATGAGGTTCAAGCTCATGAGAAACAAATTGAGTCTATGTTAATATCTCCTTAAATATATATATATATATATATATATATATATATGTATGTATGTAATAGTTTAGTTATATATAATTAAATTATAAAATATTATATCTATTTTAATTATTACATGAATTATAATTATTATATATAATATATTATTATATATTATTAATATAATTATTATAATATTAATATAATTATTATATATAATATATTAATATGGCGCATTAATTAATATAGTAAAATGTGTACATATGTGCATTAACCATGTATTTTATATATATAAAGTTTTTAAGTTATCTGCTTAGATATATATTATTATCTAAATGTACATTTTTATACAATATATATTAATTTTATAAAGAAGATACATGCTATATATATTAACATATATTAATACTTTTATGATACATACATTATACTTTATTACTTAGGACTCTGTGGCATTGTGTGCTAGATATCTAATAAATCCAATACTTATAGCCCTCAATACTACAAGGTCCCAGTATCATAATCATGAATGAATATAAAACCTGAACTTCTAGAAAATTCCATGGGCAAAATTTCAACTATGAATTAAAGCCTGAATAGAGTTATTGATATTTTAAGGATGAGTGTTATTGTTGATTTTATGATAATAATAATAATAATAATAATAATAATAATAATAATAACAGTAATATCATTATTATTAATCATTATCATTATTCTGGAAAGTCTAGACTTTCATTACAAGAGATGAAAAAAATTGAAAAGGCATTAACTATTCAGGATTCTAAATGAAGGTGCTTCATCATGTATGGATTCACTACAGGAGGACTGGCATTGAACATAGGGTGCTGGCATGGGCAGGAACCTTAACTAATAATTTTTAATGTAGTTGTTCTGAAAAGAAATAATAGAGGAAAGTGCAGGTTTAAACTGACTGGTTTAAAATATCCCAGTGGGTTAAGATTTCCTAGTCTATTTTAATGTCTCTGATTCCAAATGGATGAATGAGGAGTGCAAAGAGCTCTTTATAGGAGTAAGAAGCAGTAGACACACACAGTGGAAAAGCTACATGGTCTGATGTCCTTGTTGTCTTACATGGGAAATTCATCATTTTACTGAGGTGAAAATGTCTGGTATCATTGGACACAAAACTC